>CM067349.1:45197872-45225283 GCA_034190875.2 Urechis unicinctus | reverse complement strand
ACTATCCACAGAAGCAGTAAAAGCCCTACAAGGCGTTGACGAAGCTGCTGCTTTAGCAGAAGCTGCACTTCCAGATATGTTAGAAATGAGCAGCCTTGAAGCTGTGACAGAGCAAGGTGGTGTGGAAGAAACAAGATTCATAGAGGACGTTCATAACACCATCCAAGACCTAGGTACGCAAACAGACAACGAACTACCACTCAGAGAGCTTATAGGGCTTGACAAGGCTATGCAGACCCAGAGGGGTGAGCTGGTCAACAACCTAGCTAAGATAACTGAGTTAGAAAGGGATATAAAACATCGGAAAGCTAAAATGGCAAGCCTGGAGGAGGAAGGGAGGGGTGATAGTCGAGCATGGAGATTCCATGCAAAGAGCTTGGAGAGCTGCGGAGTGCCCGTATTGAGGCTGCCTCTGAAAACCGTAACCGTCTAAGGACCCAAATTAACCGCATCAGGGAAACGATCAACAGACTTCTTAACGAGGACACAACACTAGCTGAGCGTGTACGCGACCTGTTCCGGGAGCAGGGTATAACAATCGCCTCCATACTCACTGCGATTGGATTGGCAATCTCGACCCTTGTAGTTGCTTTGACGGGCGGAGGGAGCACTAGTCCAACCCCGGCACCAACGCCGACACCAGCTGATAAGCCTGGTTTAAAGGAATGGGATTAAAAAACAGCTGAACTCCTTGGCAAACGTCCTGAAGGGCCTTGCCGGTAAGGCAGCAGCTGCCCTTCCAGGAATAATTGGCTCCATCGTATCATGGGTGCTTACGTCAGCTGCAAAGGTGGCTGGTTGGATGGCAGAACATGTATGGGCCGCAGTTGTGGCGGTGGGGGGAGTTATCCTCCTGATACTCCTAGACTTACTACGTAGCAAACCAAAGCACAGCTAAGCCTATAGCGATTCCGCCTATAATAAGAGCGGGTTTTCTCATCCTCGTGCGCCCCACGCAGACCGGTCTCGGCCATAGGGGGGGCGGGCCCTGGAGAGGAGAGTTCCATATCTATATCTGTATCTGGCGGAGGGTCAAGCTTCCTCTATCTGGAAACCACCTGAACCGAGTTGACATCAGCATTGCTGCCTATCTGCTGCTCCTCAGTTGCAATGGTAATCAGATTGTTGTACCCAGCAAAGTTTCCAATGGCGAGGCTCATATCAGACGGAGCCATGTACAGGCCCGTTTCCAAACACATAATCAACCTTTGAGGAGGCATTCTGGAGGACGTTCTGATACCGTCGGATGGATGATGGAATATCCACTGGGGAGTTGATGGCATCCTCAACGTTAGCCTGAAATTGTTTTTGGGCATCAAAGGACGTTCCAACACCTAGTATCTCTGAGCGGGTCTGCGCCTGAGCACTAAGAATGGCCCAGACATAGGTCCGAATGCTGTCGTTAATTCGCTCAACGCCGGACTGTGTAAAGCCCTCAGACGTGTCCAGTATGAAGGTACTCCAGGCCTCATCTGCTTCAGGTCCCTGTGCTAGATGTAGAACAGCACCCATTTTCTCCTGAAAGGATTGTAGGTTACTCGCGTGGGCAAAACCTGGCTTTGTATCCTTTTCCGCCTCAAAGGCCATCCGTGTAGGGTCATAACGAACGTTTCGACCAGCAACCTTGACGACACTCCCGTAACAATACGCATCATGTGCATATAAGATACCAAGGCCACTATTAGCTACGGTTGCCTTCTGACGCCAGTCTGTGTTTGGTTGAACACCAAAGTTAGTGCAGAGTCTGTCATATGCTCTCTTGTCATATGTATTGTTATAGGGGTCATAGGCATGATCCTGAGGTAGAGGCGCTTGCAGTTCTGCTAATAGGCGACGCACTGTGTAATAAAGGTGAAAGGTGTAGAGAGCTTTCACGAGTGGAATCCCAGCCTCGAGGTGGTCCTGGGAGGACACGCCGCAGCAGGCTGATGCACACCACACTGCAAAGTTTAACTGGTTCTGCCAAAACTGCATTGGATTTGTCAACCAGTCTTTTACTACTTTGTCCGCTGTTACCGGCAGCACCTTATAGTTACTGAATAGATCAGGAAACTTTGCTGTGAATGTACCACCATTGTGAACAACTTGAATTGTTTGTCGGGTTAGTTTATCTCCCACACCATATGTGGCTGGATACACCCCGCCCGCACCATATGGGGTAGCTTTTCTATTGAAACTAAAGGCTTGTTTATTCATAGTGCTATGTATCACACTCTGTCAAATGTTCAAAGCGGCGGCGCTGTGTCCCTGCAAAAACCTATTGACAACACTGCGGGCGATCTATGTGTTGGCCTAAGGTCAATCACGTATACTGTGGGCTGGTACAATCTAGAATCAGACGAGAGCATTGCATGGCGGTCAAGGAATTCAGAAGAGAGAGGATATGCTGCATTAAAACCAGGCCTCTGGAGCTTAAGCCTTCTTCAGGAGCATATTACACCATTAGGTATCGGTTTGGAGGTAGATGCTGTAAATGGGGTTATTACCCTAACAGTTCCAGACAATGTGGGTGCGCACATATCAGGCGGAGTGTTAACAATGTTGGGTCTTGACGGCTTCAGTGGGGGGTGGATACCTTCAGGTACTTACATAGGTGACCGGCCCATCAACTTTAGCATCTTTAACACAATTTATGTTCACCTCGATAAAGTCAGTACCACACACAACATGCTAGATGGTGCGCCCACTACGCTTCTTGAAGTTGTTGGCTTAGAGGGTGGCTCTTTCGGTGATATTATAACCACGAACATCGCTAATCCTGTCTGTAAGCGTGACACTAGTGGAACAGTGCATGAGTTAAAGGTTCAGTTACGCGATAATAAAGGAAGGCTATTAGATAACCACAACTTACCTGTTAGCGTTGTTCTTGAATTTACAAGATGTCAATAAAAACGAGTATTTATGGACCTAGGCAAAAACCGGCAAGCACTGTGCGTGGTGCTGACCTCTCGGAATATGCCACAAAGACCTATGTATCTATTGGTGACTCACAAAAAATAAGTGCCGTAGGGGACACAATGGAAGGGGATCTTAATATGGATGGCAATATGATCACGGGACTTCCTACGATAGGCCTTCCATCCTCTGGAGGACAAGCAATGTCATACCAAAACACAATAGATCTGGTAACTACCGCAGCCAATTCACGCGTTAGTAAACAAGGTGATGATATGTACGGAGACCTTGAAATGGGAGATAATAAAATCGTTCTGTTGGGAGACCCAATATCGCCTAAAGATGCTGCTAATAAAAAGTATGTTGATGCACAAAACAGACAGCATCGCAGGGACCTGAGAGAACACATAAACTCCCAAACGAAACATCTCATTACTATATGGGCAGAAGCAAGTGGCCCCCTTCGCAGAGGATATGAGTGGTCGTTTGGCCATGGGGCTAGGGGTCGAGACTCACAAGACTCAAAGCTGTGGATATACCATGTTATGTAATGGCAAGATCATTCGTATGGGGTTGTCTTCGGGTGTTGGTGCTGATGCTGGTCCTATAGCAGTCGTTCCTGTTATTAATGGAACGAATCAAGTGGTAGGAATAAGTAAGCCTGCTAACCAACGGGCTGTTGTAATAACTTTAGACCAGCCTTTACAGCTAGAACAAGGCAACGTTATTAACTTTTATACAACCACACAAAACAGAGGGGCGACTTGGTCTGTAGCTTCACTCCTAATTGAACTTAATATATAGACTTATGTATGCAAAGACAGTATGAAACAACAACCAACTGCACCGTTAAATCGGGAGCTGCCTCCATGTGATCTGGGGCACTCCTATCGGCTGAATGAGATCAGTCTTAAGAAGCAATACCTTGAGAAAGAAATTGAAAAATATGGTGCTATGTACAAAAAATATAGGTGTGCAGTAAACTCAGTGGACGCTGTAGACACTGCTTTAGTTGGTGTGGGGTATGTGTCTTGGCGCAAGTGGTGTAGGTGTAATGTCTACAATAGTTGCCATTCCTATTGCCACAGTGTTGGGTGCTACTGGAGCCGCTTGTGGGCTACTTGTAATTGCTGGAAAATTCATCAGTAGGCGGCTGACCATTAAGTTAAAAAAGCATGATAAGATCCGCATTCTCGCTCAGAGCAAATTGAATACCATTGCTGACATTGTATCGGCGGCGCTTGAAGATGGGTATAAGCTCGTTTCGGTCGAGATCATTAAATATAGTCAAATGAAAAGTGACATTAAAGCAAAATGTTTGAAAGCGGCAGAATCGCCCCCTAGACCTGCTAAGGTATTACCTTGACAGTCCATTTGAAGAGTGGGGGTTGCTAGATATAATGGAGGCGGCGATAAAATCTTTCTGCAACGATCATACTGGAGTCAAACAAAATACGGACCAGTGGGAGACCACGAGGAAGGGCTGCGTTGGAGGAAGTGACTACTCCGCTATCATAGGGCAAAACTACTTCAGCAGCTATAGCAAGAAGCTGACAGAAAAAACTAGCAACGAGGGTGTTCGCTTTAGCACATCCTGCCTCTGGGGTACGACTTTTGAGGAGGTTGCAATTGCGGTATTGGAGAAGGTGTACGACACCAAGGTCTACGGAAATAATATCTATATTGATGGCGGCGCGACGGCCTACTCTCCTGATGGCTTTTGTGTGCTCCCAATCCGGCAGGCTGGAGTGGATGCTGTCTGTCTGGGGCATCCTGAGGAGGTTGTGCTGCTCGAGATAAAGTGCCCCTACACTCGGAGTCCTGGAAGGGTGATTCCGAATATGTATAAGCCTCAGGTTCTGTTGGGGTTGCACCACAGTCCGGTGGCGACCATCGGGGTGTTTGTCGACTGCGTTTTCAGGTTGTGCTCCTTTGAGGACCTGGGGAGGGGTGGGGTGTATAACCAGGTGTATCACAAAGATCAGAAGAAGTATAAGGAGACGGTGGCTTGGGGGTGGGCGGGGGTGGAGGGGCTTGAAGACGGCGACTATAGTGCGAACGGGAGGTTTAATAGTTGCCTGGGCTTGGAACAGGAGCATCACGGTCCTTGGTTGGGAAGACCGAGTGGGACCACAGAGAGGCCGACGGGGGCTTTCTACTGTTGGAAGCTCTTTACGATGAGATTGATAACCGCTCGTCCTGATCCCGACTTTATCGAGAAGAACGACGCTAAGGTTGCCCAGTTTATACAGGACCTCAACCGCGTGAAAAATTGAACTTACAGCGACGGTCGCAGATATTTATCACTCAATGACCTCTATGGTGACTAACTACTGGTGTGGGCCTATACCATAGGGGCTGGGGGGGATGGGCTCATATGGTACCATATGGTGGGGGGGAGGGGGGTGCGATCGGTTCGCTGGCTCATGTGAGTCAGCCTGTGTGTGTGTGTTTTCTGGGTTGCTGTATTAGATTGCTGCGCTCGTACCCCCAGTCTCTATACTACTCATTTACTTTTACCGAGCGAGCTTCGTCGTCAAACCCCACACACCAAGGTTTCTATTGTAATGCGTTGTATGCGCTAGATTTACCGCCGAAATCATCTGTAGATAAAGTCGACACGCATGAAAAAGTACGGCTGATTGTCTGTGTAAGAGTTAGAGCTTGTACGCTCTAGTCAAACGAGACCGGCGAGCAAGATATCCCAGCCAGACCGGCCGAATCTTTTCGCCAGCCTATTTGATGTTGCATAGCGGCCAGGTCATTTGGATTTAATGACGATTCGTACACTGTCGGTGTCGTATTTTCTATATTGAACAGCAACAATCATTTATCCATTTTCCAAAAGCAAAAGGGTCGTAAATAGCTTATAGGCAGTCTAGACCGGGATTGCTATATGTGCGTTAACAGCCCAGATATTTCGCTTGTGCAAGGTCAGATCCCCAATTGAACTTTTATTATTACGTCAAATGAGCGTCGCGCTCATTCGTTTGTATTACCCCCCAAGCTTAAATCAATCTGTCGATCAAGTAACAAGCGTGGTCAGCACACAAACATTGTCATCGAAGTTCCATTGTGAAAGTTGTGATCATTCGGCTGACAAAGCAAGTAATTAAAAAAAAATATCCTCGCAACAACAACCCCTGTTAATGACGGGCGGGGCGTGCGGTTTGTGTGACCACGGGAAATTGCTTGTTATTTTCAGATCCACAGAGTTATTAAGAGCCGGCCTATTTATCTCCCGGTTATGATTGCATTGGGCGTCTGAAGAGTTGATAAATTGGTAACAATGCAATAATGACTCAAGGATATTTACTCCGACCACGCTGGGGGCTGTGTTTTTCCATATTAGTGAGTGATCTTGGACTGGGTGTCACATATAGCTAGCGAACGAAATATATCGCCTCAATAAGGGGATGGTGGGGGTGTGTACGCACAAGTTTGTTTCCACAAGTCAAATTAGAGACCTATCGGGGAACTTGGCGAACTATCTTATTTTTTTCGATAATAATCATCATCATCATTATCATCATCATCATCATAAAAATGGAAATCTGTGACTAACTTTTTAAGAATAGAGGTGGCGACACAACGGACCCTGCCCTGAGAATTCATTGATAGCTATGATGATGATGATGATGAAGAAGACTGATCAGGAGCAGAGAAACTGAACTATTTTGATGATGATGATGAGATAATGTTAATGATGATGACGATGGTGATGATGATGATGAGATGACAATCGTGATGATGATGAAATGCTAATGAAGCTCATGATCTTGAAACAATCCAAAAGTCATATGATTATGAAGATATGATGATGATGATGACACTGGCGGATGCTTTTTATACGGACATTACGGAACAAGATGTTTCTATCAATAAACACATTCATCAATCGACCTAACATGATGCAGTCCGACACGTCAATCGAATACCTGGTGTAACAGCTGGGGACGAAGCAGGATTTGTTACGACCCAACTTAAAATCCGGCCAATTTTCAAGATGGGTTGACCCATTTTAAAGTTGGACGGCGGGTTGGCAGGTATGATTGGTATGGAAAGCCGTGGCGCGTTAATTAACTTGCCGAATTCGCATGCGCCAAGTTATCTTGGTCAGTCGCGTTTGTGGCTATGTATATATGTATGTTTTTTTTTGTTAAAACCTTTTTGGCACACGAATTTATTTCCCCAATTGGTGGAGAGCAATGATGCGCAGAACCCAGAGTTTGTTTTGACCTTGAAATCAACGCAAGGTCAAGGCCATTACAAATGTGAAAATCTTGAATCCTGAATAGGTCCGTGGCTAATGCTTCACTTTTGACACAATTAGCACCATTTTGTAGCTTAATTCAATTGAAACTTTCATTGCATATCAACAGTTGAAAAAAATCAACACTTATTCTAAACGCCCCAGGTCGAAAAATCGTGGTATCAGCACAAATATCAACAAAAGTGTCATGAATATTTTGAGCGCCTATAAAACCGTCAATACATGTCCAATGGTAATAAAAATTGCGTCACATGTACTCCGTGGCAGCTTAAGTTAGATTCGCAGATGTCATGGATGTCGAAAGCATACAAATGTTCAAAAAATGACACAAGTTCAATGCTTAATAACTCCATGCTTTAGAATTCGATTTTAAAACAGCTTACAAATTCTGTGTAATGTAATTGTAAACTTTTGGTAAGTATATGTTATTGGAAATAATGCATCGTTAAAATTTTAGTCCGAAAGCTGATTCAATTACCAAACTTTGATAATTGACATATGCTATCAAAATATTCGTCGTTTTCAAAGCGCGTTGAGTTTGAAAAACAATAGTCATAAATATTCCTCTTATCCTCAAATTTGACATATATCCCCTGATGGCTGGTAGCTAATTGTGTTAGTTTTCCACGCCTACATGTATCCATATTCAATCACATCTCTCCTCTCCTGTAAGAGATACACACATCTTCACTTTATTACTGTGGTATCAGGAAGCACCTCACACAGCGAAATAAGCAGGTTCATGGGAATAATTGCATTTCCATTGAAAACATCAAAATCCCACCATATCTGTCCTTCAAACTTTTTTATGCTGAGATGAGACTAGTTCTAAGTAACGCCATGTTATCGATCAATAACATACTAATATGTCTCTTTATTCATTCGACATATTCAAGAGTAAGGGAAAGGACAACTCGGCACGAAACATTAACAACAATGATGACAAAGCGTCACCTTCATGACAATAAACTAGCCTTCAAAGATAGGTTGATAAGAACGTTTTGCATTGAGTTTACACGACAAAACTTTTAAAATTCAATCTTTAAACTTTTAAAATTCAATGTCCTTATAGGCAATTGCGTGGAATGACAAATTAAGACGAATAATTAAGTGCACCACGGATTTGTATTACCTAATTACCATTTAACTGTTGAGATATAAAATATTGGGACGAATAATAAAGAGTACTGCCATCTAAATGAGCAATGTGATATTCATACATACATTTTTGCAGCTGTCAAATTCATTTATAAGTGTTGCCAAAAAAATGATATTACCAAATAAGCATTCAACCTTGACCTCTTGTACCTGATGTATCTGTACAAAACGTACCCTTAATCCAACCTGGCGAATGTACCGTATCAAAGAATGTAAGTAACTTTGTCTGACGTGGGGGCTTTGACAAAACTGATTCTATCAACCTATCTATTTTCCGACCTTCTCAGTAGTATAGTGATGTTGGTATAGATTACTACCATGGCACGCCGTGTTTCTATAAATAAAAACTCAACGAAATAATTACCACTAATGGGACGGTCAATTCCACTGCATATTATATAACCAGGGCTCACAGTAAATGCACACAGTTTATTGTTCAATCAACAAATAATGTTACACCTGAATGATGATTCTTAAAAATAGCATCATTTACATAAGGAAGCATGACCGACACCAGAGAAATCAGTCGCCACGCGGAATATAAAAGAGAATTAGCGCAATGATGATTCCGTGAATAACATCATTTACATACAGAAGCATGATCGACGCCAGAGGAATCAGTCATCATGCAGAATATAAGAGAGAATTAGCACAATCCGTCAAACGATCAACCTTTAAACACTTCAGTTATGGAAGTCCCCCTCGAGCACGTCCAAATAACTTCCAGTGTTTACCCTTCAGCCGGAGCTCTTTCAGACGTACATAATACCACGGCGCACTTCTGACGGGGACCACATATCGTCTACTTGAAACATACCAGATGTGTCTATACGGGTGAATCAGTAGCAAATACATGTCACAAGGGCACATAGACATGGCGCATGTAACTCTGATCAGAGGTAACTAGGTGTTGATCAGGTAATGTCCCATAATGGACAGTATTTACAGTAGAATCATGGACACATATTTCAATGACAAGAATCGAATGTGCGTTACTCGAGGACTCATTGCAAATCGAAATATTTGCACCAGTCGAGTACGTAAAAATGTTCTAATATATATAGTTCATATATCTGAATATAATCATGCAAGCCAGGGTTGGAAAATTCCGCAAATAAATTGATTGGAGGCTTAACACTGGTAAAGTATGAAATAATAAATTAAAGCTTTAAAACAAGCGCGCTGCAATAAAAATAAAAATTGGTCTGAATGATGAATCATTATTCAGATCATATTTATCACATTTGACCGATTCCTTTTATAAACTTGGCTATCTGAGCCGACGATTTGCGATGATCCGTGTTTGTCATGCATAACTGGATAAATTGTCTCACCTTTTAATTGCTTCTTTCACTTAAGCGTAAAAGTGTCATCGAAGACTTAAACGTAGTAGAGAATTTCAAGAGTAAGTCGATTTCGGAGGAAATGAGGCGTTAATTAAATAGATTCTATCACCTTACGCTAGTTTCAAGCTCCTCTGATAATATTCAATGAACACAATAGCACCTGCATTATTACATTTGTACTAACCAGGTATGAGGAGTTATCGGAGCATTGCCTATCAACCAGAGCACGTATTTGTCTTGAGAGTTTTGCTCAAGTTTTTAAACTTATCCATTGTGATTCAACCTGGCAAGACCATTGGGCGATGTTGTGGGTCCATAATAGCGCATGACACCATAAAATGATTCATGACCTGGGTGTTGAAACTCTGATAAATGCTAATGGATATACAAGGATGTGGAGTTTTACATTGCGTTTGTCTAGACACAGAAAACGGCACCGTGTCAATTGTCTGATAGCCAAAAATTTTTGTGTTACACAATGGTCATTATACTACAAGCCAACATTGCCTCTCTTTACATTCATGGCACGGGCATATATCATTACTAGCGTGTATATATTGGATGAGTCTATGTTCAGAATCATCAGCTGCTCACTGCGAGTTGAAGTGAGAGTCACAGAGAGAACATGGGTAAATTCCTGGTTATGTCTGCATTTCTTAGCCTGGCGTTGGTGCTGATGGCAGAAGGCGGAACATATGGAGGAAGAACCAGGGAAAGATTTCCGGATAATTCTCTGCTCTCCTACCACGGACAATTTAACGGTTGGTTTGACATTACATTATATTTCTTTTATTCCGCACGGACTCAAGGGAATGATTTTTTACGATAGTGTTCAATATTTCCCTGTTTGCATGTTTCAAGGGCAATGCTATCATGACGGACTCTACTACAACGACTTGAACAGCTTCATGGTTTGTAATGGAGGAATTTTCTACAACCATCCTTGTGACAAGGGCTTCAGGAATTACCATGTGACGGATTACTGGAGAAAGCTCTACAGTTACTCTGACTTCTGCACCGTCAATGTGTGAATGCAAAGAAGGCGAGTAAAATAGAAAGAATTGGATCAATGAGACTGGTAATGCTGTTACCTCAACGTAATTTCTGATACTGGCGTTCTTTGGCTCATTTGCAGGTGTTGAGCTCCGAAATCTACGACTAAGATTACATGGACTTTCGACTTTGCTAGACTTTACTAAACGCCTGTTACGTGTATTCTGACAATCAACAGCTAATAAATAGTACACACTTAAACCACTGTGTCTGTCTGTTAAGTATGATGTCAAGATATTTCATGATAGGAAT
The DNA here is from genome assembly GCA_034190875.2 of Urechis unicinctus. Classification (NCBI taxonomy): domain Eukaryota; kingdom Metazoa; phylum Annelida; class Polychaeta; order Xenopneusta; family Urechidae; genus Urechis; species Urechis unicinctus. Next base: position 45,214,306 of record CM067349.1, on the reverse strand, counting down.
ACTACTCCTACACGTCCTGATAGCTGACATAAATGGTGATCATTTGCTTAAAGTATAGTTTTGGAAAAATCCCGTCTTAATATATCAGTCTACATACAATTTACTTCGATGGCAGGATATCTTGTGCTACGAATGTTCGGTTAATTAAAACATATTGAGGATATTCTCTAATAATCTGCCATGAAGGATAAGAACGTTTAAAAATTGAGCTTTGTTCTGGGGGTTTTTGCAATTTATTTTGCCTACGAAGACCACAATATACCGTTGAATGGCCAGTGCCAAATGCGTGATCTGTGCATTTCCTTTCCACCGCTGCGTATATCAACGATTTTATTAACTGAGATTTTGTTAAATCTTATTTTCAAAATTGTGTCGAGTTGCAGCGGATGTCTGTTCTTTTGACAATTGCGATAAATACATTCAAGTTCACTCAAATTGTTATATAAGATTAACATAATGTTCAAGATGATTTGTGGTAATATTTGTGTGACACAACCATTGTAGCCATGAGACTAAGATATATTGCTCATATTGATTTATCGCCCTTTTCATTTTTTCTCATGCATCATGATTGAATGTCGTGATATATCTTCAACTATTTAGCTAAACATAGGTAGGCAAACCTGAGTCTCACAAATATGAAAGTGATAGTTCATGTGATAAGATCTTTGGAGCAGGATCTGCGTGGATTCTAGCTCCGATCGAACGGTAATATAAATTAATACCGTTCTGCTTCAACATTTTGGGTGCACATTAAAACATGCGTTTGGCTATATCGCTGGGTTTGGCATCTAGAAAACAACATATATCAAGAGCCTGTGAAAAAATATGTCCCATTGCACCAAAAGCTAACCACTGATCGATGCGATACTTGAAGAACTGCCATATATATATTATTTCCGAAAAATCGCGATGCGATGACCGCCAATTTGGAAAATATTGGGTAGCGTGATTTCCCATTATTTCCCGCCGCCTCACCCGCATTGCCTCCCTGATAAGCTTGTGAAGCACTCTGAATACAATCTGCTGTATCTTATCGGGTTCAGACACAGAAAGCAATACTCGTCGATGGGTCAGGCAATTCTAAGCATGCGCGACGTACGTGGTCTTGAAGTTGAAAACAAACATGTTGCTGTGTTTCGAACTTTCCATCGCTTCCATATTTATCGAACTATGACTAATAACCATGGATGAAATCCCCCGCCACAAAGGGATAAAATTGTCGGTGAACATCATTGCATTCTTAAACACCGTCACGTGGGTATGTTTGGTGTTTGGTAGTTGTCAGAATCGATCTGAAAATTTATAACATTGCGTCGTTTTCAAACAGAGTAAGACGTCTGCTCAGACGTCTTGTAGGGCTACTTGGATTCTTGTGAAGTTATGCAACCACCGTACTAGTATTATAGCGATGTTGGTATATATTATTGTCATTGCACGCCGTTTTGATTTTTTGAAAAAGCTCAACGAAACGAAATAATTCTGTTATAAGACATTTGCCTTAATATGCGTTAACGATCCAAGAAGCATTGACATTTACATTATAGTGGAGAGTGAATTCAAGGATTAGCTGTCACTAGACCAACCGAATCTGGCATCTATTAACAGAAATCCAGCAAATGAAATACCGTGATTAAAAGTTAGAACGATAAAAAATGGAATAGAGAATAATCTTAAACCCGCCCTTTAGCTTACGTGATCAACATGTTTCAACCCTTCTGAATAATTAATGTTTCTGCAATTTATTTTACCAACGAACACCACAATATACAGTTGAATGGCAACTGTCAAATGTGTGATTTGATCATTTCCTTTCCACCACTGCGTATATCAAAGATTTTATCAACTAAAATTTTGTTAAATCGTATTTTCAAAATTGTGACGAGTTGCAGGGGATGTCTGTTCTTTTGATAATTGCGATAAATACCTTCAAGCACACCCAAACTGTTACATAAGATTACCATGATGTCAAGATGATTTGTGGTAATATTTGTGTGACACAACCATTGTAGCCATGAGACTAAGATATATTGCTCATATTGAATTATCGCCCTTTTCATTTTTTCACATGCATCATGATTGAATGTCGTGATATATCTTCAACTATTTAGCTAAACATAGGTAGGCAAACCTGAGTCTCACAAATATGAAAGTGATAGTTCATGTGATAAGATCTTTGGAGCAGGATCTGCGTGGATTCTAGCTCCGGTCGAACGGTAATATAAATTAATACCGTTCTGCTTCAACATTTTGGGTGCACATTAAAACATGCGTTTGGCTATATCGCTGGGTTTGGCATCTAGAAAACAACATATATCAAGAGCCTGTGAAAAAATATGTCCCATTGCACCAAAAGCTAACCACCGATCGATGCGATACTTGAAGAACTGCCATATATATATTATTTCCGAAAAATCGCGATGCGATGACCGCCAATTTGGAAAATATTGGGTAGCGTGATTTCCCATTATTTCCCGCCGCCTCACCCGCATTGCCTCCCTGATAAGCTTGTGAAGCACTCTGAATACAATCTGCTGTATCTTATCGGGTTCAGACGCAGAAAGCAATACTCGTCGATGGGTCAGGCAATTCTAAGCATGCGCGACGTACGTGGTCTTGAAGTTGAAAACAAACATGTTGCTGTGTTTCGAACTTTCCATCGCTTCCATATTTATCGAACTATGACTAATAACCATGGATGAAATCCCCCGCCACAAAGGGATAAAATTGTCGGTGAACATCATTGCATTCTTAAACACCGTCACGTGGGTATGTTTGGTGTTTGGTAGTTGTCAGAATCGATCTGAAAATTTATAACATTGCGTCGTTTTCAAACAGAGTAAGACGTCTACTCAGACGTCTTGTAGGGCTACTTGGATTCTTGTGAAGTTATGCAACCACCGTACTAGTATTATAGCGATGTTGGTATATATTATTGTCATTGCACGTCGTTTTGTTTTTGAAAAAAAACGTTCAACGAAATAATTCTGTGATGAGAGATTTTCCTAAATATGCATCAACGATCGAAGTAGCATTGACATTTACATTATAGTGGAGAGTGAATTCAAGGATTAGCTGTCACTAGACCAACCGAATCTGGCATTTATAAACAGAAATCCAGCAAATAAAATACCGTGATTAAAAGTTAGAACGATAAAAAATGGAATAGAGAATAATCGCAAACGTGTGTAGAATTAACATTGATAGATAACAGAATAACAGTCACCCAAAAAATAATGTTAACTATTATAGATTGTTTATTTTAAGCTTATCTGTACAAATGACAAAATGAATCAATTTAAAGTTAACACATCAGGTTGGCTATTGGAGTGGGACGGTCAATTTCAATTCATATTATATATCCAAAGCTCACAGTAAATGCACACAATTTATAGTTCAATCAACAAATAATGTTACACCTGAATGATGATTCCGTGAATAACATCATTTACATACAGAAGCATGATCGTCGCCAGAGGAATCAGTCATCAAGCAGAATATAAGAGCAAATTAGCACAATCCGTCAAGCAATCAACCTTTAAACACTTCAGTTATGGAAGACCCCTCGAGCACGCCCAAATAACTTCCAGTTTTTACCCTTCAGCCGGACCTCTTCAAGACGTACATAATACCACGGCGCACTTCTGACGGGGACCACATATCGTCTACTTGAAACATACCAGATGTGTCTATACGGGTGAATCAGTAGCAAATACATGTCACAAGGGCACATAGACATGGCGCATGTAACTCTGATCAGAGGTAACTAGGTGTTGATCAGGTAATGTCCCATAATGGACAGTATTTACAGTAGAATCATGGACACATATTTCAATGACAAGAATCGAATGTGCGTTACTCGAGGACTCATTGCAAATCGAAATATTTGCACCAGTCGAGTACGTAAAAATGTTCTAATATATATAGTTCATATATCTGAATAATCATGCAAGCCAGGGTTGGAAATTCCGCAAATAAATTGATTGGAGGCTTAACACTGGTAAAGTATGAAATAATAAATTAAAGCTTTAAAACAAGCGCGCTGCAATAAAATAAAAATTGGTCTGAATGATGAATCATTATTCAGATCATATTTATCACATTTGACCGATTCCTTTTGTAAACTTGGCTATTGAGCCGACGATTTGCGATGATCCGTGTTTGTCATGCATAACTGGATAAATTGACTCACCTTTTAATTGCTTCTTTCACTTAAGCGTAAAAGTGTCATCGAAGACTTAAACGTAGTAGAGAATTTCAAGAGTAAGTCGATTTCGGAGGAAATGAGGCGTTAATTAAATAGATTCTATCACCTTACGCTAGTTTCAAGCTCCTCTGATAATATTCAATGAACACAATAGCACCTGCATTATTACATTTGTACTAACCAGGTATGAGGAGTTATCGGAGCATTGCCTATCAACCAGAGCACGTATTTGTCTTGAGAGTTTTGCTCAAGTTTAAAACATCCATTGTGATTCAACCTGGCAAGACCATTGGGCGATGATTTGTGGGTCCATAATAGCGCATGACACCATAAAATGATTCATGACCTGGGTGTTGAAACTCTGATAAATGCTAATGGATATACAAGGATGTGGAGTTTTACATTGCGTTTGTCTAGACACAGAAAACGGCACCGTGTCAATTGTCTGATAGCCAAAAAAATTTTTGTGTTACACAATGGTCATTATACTACAAGCCAACATTGCCTCTCTTTACATTCATGGCACGGGCATATATCATTACTAGCGTGTATATATTGGATGAGTCTATGTTCAGAATCATCAGCTGCTCACTGCGAGTTGAAGTGAGAGTCACAGAGAGAACATGGGTAAATTCCTGGTTATGTCTGCATTTCTTAGCCTGGCGTTGGTGCTGATGGCAGAAGGCGGAACATATGGAGGAAGAACCAGGGAAAGATTTCCGGATAATTCTCTGCTCTCCTACCACGGACAATTTAACGGTTGGTTTGACATTACATTATATTTCTTTTATTCCGCACGGACTCAAGGGAATGATTTTTACGATAGTGTTCAATATTTCCCTGTTTGCATGTTTCAAGGGCAATGCTATCATGACGGACTCTACTACAACGACTTGAACAGCTTCATGGTTTGTAATGGAGGAATTTTCTACAACCATCCTTGTGACAAGGGCTTCAGGAATTACCATGTGACGGATTACTGGAGAAAGCTCTACAGTTACTCTGACTTCTGCACCGTCAATGTGTGAATGCAAAGAAGGCGAGTAAAATAGAAAGAATTGGATCAATGAGACTGGTAATGCTGTTACCTCAACGTAATTTCTGATACTGGCGTTCTTTGGCTCATTTGCAGGTGTTGAGCTCCGAAATCTACGACTAAGATTACATGGACTTTCGACTTTGCTAGACTTTACTAAACGCCTGTTACGTGTATTCTGACAATCAACAGCTAATAAATAGTACACACTTAAACCACTGTGTCTGTTAAGTATGATGTCAAGATATTTCATGATAGGAATACTACTCCTACACGTCCTGATAGCTGACATAAATGGTGATCATTTGCTTAAAGTATAGTTTTGGAAAAATCCCGTCTTAATATATCAGTCTACATACAATTTACTTCGATGGCAGGATATCTTGTGCTACGAATGTTCGGTTAATTAAAACATATTGAGGATATTCTCTAATAATCTGCCATGAAGGATAAGAACGTTTAAAAATTGAGCTTTGTTCTGGGGGTTTTTGCAATTTATTTTGCCTACGAAGACCACAATATACCGTTGAATGGCCAGTGCCAAATGCGTGATCTGTGCATTTCCTTTCCACCGCTGCGTATATCAACGATTTTATTAACTGAGATTTTGTTAAATCTTATTTTCAAAATTGTGTCGAGTTGCAGCGGATGTCTGTTCTTTTGACAATTGCGATAAATACATTCAAGTTCACTCAAATTGTTATATAAGATTAACATAATGTCAAGATGATTTGTGGTAATATTTGTGTGACACAACCATTGTAGCCATGAGACTAAGATATATTTGCACATATTGATTTATCGCCCTTTTCATTTTTTCTCATGCATCATGATTGAATGTCGTGATATATCTTCAACTATTTAGCTAAACATAGGTAGGCAAACCTGAGTCTCACAAATATGAAAGTGATAGTTCATGTGATAAGATCTTTGGAGCAGGATCTGCGTGGATTCTAGCTCCGATCGAACGGTAATATAAATTAATACCGTTCTGCTTCAACATTTTGGGTGCACATTAAAACATGCGTTTGGCTATATCGCTGGGTTTGGCATCTAGAAAACAACATATATCAAGAGCCTGTGAAAAAATATGTCCCATTGCACCAAAAGCTAACCACTGATCGATGCGATACTTGAAGAACTGCCATATATATATTATTTCCGAAAAATCGCGATGCGATGACCGCCAATTTGGAAAATATTGGGTAGCGTGATTTCCCATTATTTCCCGCCGCCTCATCCGCATTGCCTCCCTGATAAGCTTGTGAAGCACTCTGAATACAATCTGCTGTATCTTATCGGGTTCAGACACAGAAAGCAATACTCGTCGATGGGTCAGGCAATTCTAAGCATGCGCGACGTACGTGGTCTTGAAGTTGAAAACAAACATGTTGCTGTGTTTCGAACTTTCCATCGCTTCCATATTTATCGAACTATGACTAATAACCATGGATGAAATCCCCCGCCACAAAGGGATAAAATTGTCGGTGAACATCATTGCATTCTTAAACACCGTCACGTGGGTATGTTTGGTGTTTGGTAGTTGTCAGAATCGATCTGAAAATTTATAACATTGCGTCGTTTTCAAACAGAGTAAGACGTCTGCTCAGACGTCTTGTAGGGCTACTTGGATTCTTGTGAAGTTATGCAACCACCGTACTAGTATTATAGCGATGTTGGTATATATTATTATCATTGCACGCTGATTTTTTTTTGAAAAAAGGCTCAACGAAATAATTCTGTTATAAGACATTTGCCTTAATATGCGTTAACGATCCAAGAAGCATTGACATTTACATTATAGTGGAGAGTGAATTCAAGGATTAGCTGTCACTAGACCAACCGAATCTGGCATCTATTAACAGAAATCCAGCAAATGAAATACCGTGATTAAAAGTTAGAACGATAAAAAATGGAATAGAGAATAATCTTAAACCCGCCCTTTAGCTTACGTGATCAACATGTTTCAACCCTTCTGAATAATTAATGTTTCTGCAATTTATTTTACCAACGAACACCACAATATACAGTTGAATGGCAACTGTCAAATGTGTGATTTGATCATTTCCTTTCCACCACTGCGTATATCAAAGATTTTATCAACTAAAATTTTGTTAAATCGTATTTTCAAAATTGTGACGAGTTGCAGTGGATGTCTGTTCTTTTGATAATTGCGATAAATACCTTCAAGCACACCAAAAACTTACATAAGATTACCATGATGTCAAGATGATTTGTGGTAATATTTGTGTGACACAACCATTGTAGCCATGAGACTAAGATATATTGCTCATATTGAATTATCGCCCTTTTCATTTTTTTTCACATGCATCATGATTGAATGTCGTGATATATCTTCAGCTATTTAGCTAAACATAGGTAGGCAAACCTGAGTCTCACAAATATGAAAGTGATAGTTCATGTGATAAGATCTTTGGAGCAGGATCTGCGTGGATTCTAGCTCCGGTCGAACGGTAATATAAATTAATACCGTTCTGCTTCAACATTTTGGGTGCACATTAAAACATGCGTTTGGCTATATCGCTGGGTTTGGCATCTAGAAAACAACATATATCAAGAGCCTGTGAAAAAATATGTCCCATTGCACCAAAAGCTAACCACCGATCGATGCGATACTTGAAGAACTGCCATATATATATTATTTCCGAAAAATCGCGATGCGATGACCGCCAATTTGGAAAATATTGGGTAGCGTGATTTCCCATTATTTCCCGCCGCCTCACCCGCATTGCCTCCCTGATAAGCTTGTGAAGCACTCTGAATACAATCTGCTGTATCTTATCGGGTTCAGACGCAGAAAGCAATACTCGTCGATGGGTCAGGCAATTCTAAGCATGCGCGACGTACGTGGTCTTGAAGTTGAAAACAAACATGTTGCTGTGTTTCGAACTTTCCATCGCTTCCAAATTTATCGAAACTATGACTAATAACCATGGATGAAATCCCCCGCCACAAAGGGATAAAATTGTCGGTGAACATCATTGCATTCTTTAAACACCGTCACGTGGGTATGTTTGGTGTTTGGTAGTTGTCAGAATCGATCTGAAAATTTATAACATTGCGTCGTTTTCAAACAGAGTAAGACGTCTACTCAGACGTCTTGTAGGGCTACTTGGATTCTTGTGAAGTTATGCAACCACCGTACTAGTATTATAGCGATGTTGGTATATATCATTGTCATTGCACGTCGTTTTGTTTTTGAAAAAAAAACGTTCAACGAAATAATTCTGTGATGAGAGATTTTCCTAAATATGCATCAACGATCGAAGTAGCATTGACATTTACATTATAGTGGAGAGTGAATTCAAGGATTAGCTGTCACTAGACCAACCGAATCTGGCATCTATTAACAGAAATCCAGCAAATAAAATATCGTGATTAAAAGTTAGAATGATAAAAAATGGAATAGAGAATAATCGCAACGTGTGTAGAATTAACATTGATAGATAACAGAATAACAGTCACAAAAAAAATAATGTTAACTATTATAGATTGTTTATTTTAAGCTTATCTGTACAAATGACAAAATGAATCAATTTAAAGTTAACACATCAGGTTGGCTATTGGAGTGGGACGGTCAATTTCAATTCATATTATATATCCAAAGCTCACAGTAAATGCACACAATTTATAGTTCAATCAACAAATAATGTTACACCTGAATGATGATTCCGTGAATAACATCATTTACATACAGAAGCATGATCGTCGCCAGAGGAATCAGTCATCATGCAGAATATAAGAGAGAATTAGCACAATCCGTCAAACGATCAACCTTTAAACACTTCAGTTATGGAAGTCCCCCTCGAGCACGCCCAAATAACTTCCAGTGTTTACCCTTCAGCCGGAGCTTTTTCAGACGTACATAATACCACGCCGCACTTCTGACGGGGACCACATATCGTCTACTTGAAACATACCAGATGTGTCTATACGGGTGAATCAGTAGCAAATACATGTCACAAGGGCACATAGACATGGCGCATGTAACTCTGATCAGAGGTAACTAGGTGTTGATCAGGTAATGTCCCATAATGGACAGTATTTACAGTAGAATCATGGACACATATTTCAATGACAAGAATCGAATGTGCGTTACTCGAGGACTCATTGCAAATCGAAATATTTGCACCAGTCGAGTACGTAAAAATGTTCTAATATATATAGTTCATATATCTGAATATAATCATGCAAGCCAGGGTTGGAAAATTCCGCAAATAAATTGATTGGAGGCTTAACACTGGTAAAGTATGAAATAATAAATTAAAGCTTTAAAACAAGCGCGCTGCAATAAAAATAAAAATTGGTCTGAATGATGAATCATTATTCAGATCATATTTATCACATTTGACCGATTCCTTTTGTAAACTTGGCTATTTGAGCCGACGATTTGCGATGATCCGTGTTTGTCATGCATAACTGGATAAATTTGTCTCACCTTTTAATTGCTTCTTTCACTTAAGCGTAAAAGTGTCATCGAAGACTTAAACGTAGTAGAGAATTTCAAGAGTAAGTCGATTTCGGAGGAAATGAGGCGTTAATTAAATAGATTCTATCACCTTACGCTAGTTTCAAGCTCCTCTGATAATATTCAATGAACACAATAGCACCTGTATTATTACATTTGTACTAACCAGGTATGAGGAGTTATCGGAGCATTGCCTATCAACCAGAGCACGTATTTGTCTTGAGAGTTTTGCTCAAGTTTAAACTTATCCATTGTGATTCAACCTGGCAAGACCATTGGGCGATGTTGTGGGTCCATAATAGCGCATGACACCATAAAATGATTCATGACCTGGGTGTTGAAACTCTGATAAATGCTAATGGATATACAAGGATGTGGAGTTTTACACTGCGATTGTCTAGACACAGAAAACGGCACCGTGTCAATTGTCTGATAGCCAAAAATTTTTGTGTTACACAATGGTCATTATACTACAAGCCAACATTGCCTCTCTTTACATTCATGGCACGGGCATATATCATTACTAGCGTGTATATATTGGATGAGTCTATGTTCAGAATCATCAGCTGCTCACTGCGAGTTGAAGTGAGAGTCACAGAGAGAACATGGGTAAATTCCTGGTTATGTCTGCATTTCTTAGCCTGGCGTTGGTGCTGATGGCAGAAGGCGGAACATATGGAGGAAGAACCAGGGAAAGATTTCCGGATAATTCTCTGCTCTCCTACCACGGACAATTTAACGGTTGGTTTGACATTACATTATATTTCTTTTATTCCGCACGGACTCAAGGGAATGATTTTTTACGATAGTGTTCAATATTTCCCTGTTTGCATGTTTCAAGGGCAATGCTATCATGACGGACTCTACTACAACGACTTGAACAGCTTCATGGTTTGTAATGGAGGAATTTTCTACAACCATCCTTGTGACAAGGGCTTCAGGAATTACCATGTGACGGATTACTGGAGAAAGCTCTACAGTTACTCTGACTTCTGCACCGTCAATGTGTGAATGCAAAGAAGGCGAGTAAAATAGAAAGAATTGGATCAATGAGACTGGTAATGCTGTTACCTCAACGTAATTTCTGATACTGGCGTTCTTTGGCTCATTTGCAGGTGTTGAGCTCCGAAATCTACGACTAAGATTACATGGACTTTCGACTTTGCTAGACTTTACTAAACGCCTGTTACGTGTATTCTGACAATCAACAGCTAATAAATAGTACACACTTAAACCACTGTGTCTGTTAAGTATGATGTCAAGATATTTCATGATAGGAATACTACTCCTACACGTCCTGATAGCTGACATAAATGGTGATCAATTGCTTAAAGTATAGTTTTGGAAAAATCCCGTCTTAATATATCAGTCTACATACAATTTACTTCGATGGCAGGATATCTTGTGCTACGAATGTTCGGTTAATTAAAACATATTGAGGATATTCTCTAATAATCTGCCATGAAGGATAAGAACGTTTAAAAATTGAGCTTTGTTCTGGGGGTTTTTGCAATTTATTTTGCCTACGAAGACCACAATATACCGTTGAATGGCCAGTGCCAAATGCGTGATCTGTGCATTTCCTTTCCACCGCTGCGTATATCAACGATTTTATTAACTGAGATTTTGTTAAATCTTATTTTCAAAATTGTGTCGAGTTGCAGCGGATGTCTGTTCTTTTGACAATTGCGATAAATACATTCAAGTTCACTCAAATTGTTATATAAGATTAACATAATGTCAAGATGATTTGTGGTAATATTTGTGTGACACAACCATTGTAGCCATGAGACTAAGATATATTGCACATATTGATTTATCGCCCTTTTCATTTTTTCTCATGCATCATGATTGAATGTCGTGATATATCTTCAACTATTTAGCTAAACATAGGTAGGCAAACCTGAGTCTCACAAATATGAAAGTGATAGTTCATGTGATAAGATCTTTGGAGCAGGATCTGCGTGGATTCTAGCTCCGATCGAACGGTAATATAAATTAATACCGTTCTGCTTCAACATTTTGGGTGCACATTAAAACATGCGTTTGGCTATATCGCTGGGTTTGGCATCTAGAAAACAACATATATCAAGAGCCTGTGAAAAAATATGTCCCATTGCACCAAAAGCTAACCACTGATCGATGCGATACTTGAAGAACTGCCATATATATATTATTTCCGAAAAATCGCGATGCGATGACCGCCAATTTGGAAAATATTGGGTAGCGTGATTTCCCATTATTTCCCGCCGCCTCACCCGCATTGCCTCCCTGATAAGCTTGTGAAGCACTCTGAATACAATCTGCTGTATCTTATCGGGTTCAGACACAGAAAGCAATACTCGTCGATGGGTCAGGCAATTCTAAGCATGCGCGACGTACGTGGTCTTGAAGTTGAAAACAAACATGTTGCTGTGTTTCGAACTTTCCATCGCTTCCATATTTATCGAACTATGACTAATAACCATGGATGAAATCCCCCGCCACAAAGGGATAAAATTGTCGGTGAACATCATTGCATTCTTAAACACCGTCACGTGGGTATGTTTGGTGTTTGGTAGTTGTCAGAATCGATCTGAAAATTTATAACATTGCGTCGTTTTCAAACAGAGTAAGACGTCTGCTCAGACGTCTTGTAGGGCTACTTGGATTCTTGTGAAGTTATGCAACCACCGTACTAGTATTATAGCGATGTTGGTATATATTATTGTCATTGCACGCCGTTTTGATTTTTTGAAAAAATGCTCAACGAAATAATTCTGTACTAAGACATTTGCCTTAATATGCGTTAACGATCCAAGAAGCATTGACATTTACATTATAGTGGAGAGTGAATTCAAGGATTAGCTGTCACTAGACCAACCGAATCTGGCATCTATTAACAGAAATCCAGCAAAAAAAAATACCGTGATTAAAAGTTAGAATGATAAAAAATGGAATAGAGAATAATCTTAAACCCGCCCTTTAGCTTACGTGATCAACATGTTTCAACCCTTCTGAATAATTAATGTTTCTGCAATTTATTTTACCAACGAACACCACAATATACAGTTGAATGGCAACTGTCAAATGTGTGATTTGATCATTTCCTTTCCACCACTGCGTATATCAAAGATTTTATCAACTAAAATTTTGTTAAATCGTATTTTCAAAATTGTGACGAGTTGCAGTGGATGTCTGTTCTTTTGATAATTGCGATAAATACCTTCAAGCACACCCAAACTGTTACATAAGATTACCATGATGTCAAGATGATTTGTGGTAATATTTGTGTGACACAACCATTGTAGCCATGAGACTAAGATATATTGCTCATATTGAATTATCGCCCTTTTCATTTTTTCACATGCATCATGATTGAATGTCGTGATATATCTTCAGCTATTTAGCTAAACATAGGTAGGCAAACCTGAGTCTCACAAATATGAAAGTGATAGTTCATGTGATAAGATCTTTGGAGCAGGATCTGCGTGGATTCTAGCTCCGGTCGAACGGTAATATAAATTAATACCGTTCTGCTTCAACATTTTGGGTGCACATTAAAACATGCGTTTGGCTATATCGCTGGGTTTGGCATCTAGAAAACAACATATATCAAGAGCCTGTGAAAAAATATGTCCCATTGCACCAAAAGCTAACCACCGATCGATGCGATACTTGAAGAACTGCCATATATATATTATTTCCGAAAAATCGCGATGCGATGACCGCCAATTTGGAAAATATTGGGTAGCGTGATTTCCCATTATTTCCCGCCGCCTCACCCGCATTGCCTCCCTGATAAGCTTGTGAAGCACTCTGAATACAATCTGCTGTATCTTATCGGGTTCAGACGCAGAAAGCAATACTCGTCGATGGGTCAGGCAATTCTAAGCATGCGCGACGTACGTGGTCTTGAAGTTGAAAACAAACATGTTGCTGTGTTTCGAACTTTCCATCGCTTCCAAATTTATCGAACTATGACTAATAACCATGGATGAAATCCCCCGCCACAAAGGGATAAAATTGTCGGTGAACATCATTGCATTCTTAAACACCGTCACGTGGGTATGTTTGGTGTTTGGTAGTTGTCAGAATCGATCTGAAAATTTATAACATTGCGTCGTTTTCAAACAGAGTAAGACGTCTACTCAGACGTCTTGTAGGGCTACTTGGATTCTTGTGAAGTTATGCAACCACCGTACTAGTATTATAGCGATGTTGGTATATATCATTGTCATTGCACGTCGTTTTGTTTTTGAAAAAAAAAACGTTCAACGAAATAATTCTGTGATGAGAGATTTTCCTAAATATGCATCAACGATCGAAGTAGCATTGACATTTACATTATAGTGGAGAGTGAATTCAAGGATTAGCTGTCACTAGACCAACCGAATCTGGCATCTAGTAACAGAAATCCAGCAAATAAAATATCGTGATTAAAAGTTAGAATGATATAAATTGGAATAGAGAATAATCTTAAACGTGTGGGGAATTAACATTGATAGATAACAGAATAACAGTCACCCAAAAAATAATGTTAACTATTATAGATTGTTTATTTTAAGCTTATCTGTACAAATGACAAAATGAATCAATTTAAAGTTAACACATCAGGTTGGCTATTGGAGTGGGACGGTCAATTTCAATTCATATTATATATCCAAAGCTCACAGTAAATGCACACAATTTATAGTTCAATCAACAAATAATGTTACACCTGAATGATGATTCCGTGAATAACATCATTTACATACAGAAGCATGATCGTCGCCAGAGGAATCAGTCATCATGCAGAATATAAGAGAGAATTAGCACAATCCGTCAAACGATCAACCTTTAAACACTTCAGTTATGGAAGTCCCCCTCGAGCACGCCCAAATAACTTCCAGTGTTTACCCTTCAGCCGGAGCTTTTTCAGACGTACATAATACCACGCCGCACTTCTGACGGGGACCACATATCGTCTACTTGAAACATACCAGATGTGTCTATACGGGTGAATCAGTAGCAAATACATGTCACAAGGGCACATAGACATGGCGCATGTAACTCTGATCAGAGGTAACTAGGTGTTGATCAGGTAATGTCCCATAATGGACAGTATTTACAGTAGAATCATGGACACATATTTCAATGACAAGAATCGAATGTGCGTTACTCGAGGACTCATTGCAAATCGAAATATTTGCACCAGTCGAGTACGTAAAAATGTTCTAATATATATAGTTCATATATCTGAATATAATCATGCAAGCCAGGGTTGGAAAATTCCGCAAATAAATTGATTGGAGGCTTAACACTGGTAAAGTATGAAATAATAAATTAAAGCTTTAAAACAAGCGCGCTGCAATAAAAATAAAATTGGTCTGAATGATGAATCATTATTCAGATCATATTTATCACATTTGACCGATTCCTTTTGTAAACTTGGCTATTTGAGCCGACGATTTGCGATGATCCGTGTTTGTCATGCATAACTGGATAAATTGACTCACCTTTTAATTGCTTCTTTCACTTAAGCGTAAAAGTGTCATCGAAGACTTAAACGTAGTAGAGAATTTCAAGAGTAAGTCGATTTCGGAGGAAATGAGGCGTTAATTAAATAGATTCTATCACCTTACGCTAGTTTCAAGCTCCTCTGATAATATTCAATGAACACAATAGCACCTGCATTATTACATTTGTACTAACCAGGTATGAGGAGTTATCGGAGCATTGCCTATCAACCAGAGCACGTATTTGTCTTGAGAGTTTTGCTCAAGTTTAAACTTATCCATTGTGATTCAACCTGGCAAGACCATTGGGCGATGTTGTGGGTCCATAATAGCGCATGACACCATCAAATGATTCATGACCTGGGTGTTGAAACTCTGATAAATGCTAATGGATATACAAGGATGTGGAGTTTTACATTGCGTTTGTCTAGACACAGAAAACGGCACCGTGTCAATTGTCTGATAGCCAAAAATTTTTGTGTTACACAATGGTCATTATACTACAAGCCAACATTGCCTCTCTTTACATTCATGGCACGGGCATATATCATTACTAGCGTGTATATATTGGATGAGTCTATGTTCAGAATCATCAGCTGCTCACTGCGAGTTGAAGTGAGAGTCACAGAGAGAACATGGGGTAATTCCTGGTTATGTCTGCATTTCTTAGCCTGGCGCGTTGGTGCTGATGGCAGAAGGCGGAACATATGGAGGAAGAACCAGGGAAAGATTTCCGGATAATTCTCTGCTCTCCTACCACGGACAATTTAACGGTTGGTTTGACATTACATTATATTTCTTTTATTCCGCACGGACTCAAGGGAATGATTTTTTACGATAGTGTTCAATATTTCCCTGTTTGCATGTTTCAAGGGCAATGCTATCATGACGGACTCTACTACAACGACTTGAACAGCTTCATGGTTTGTAATGGAGGAATTTTCTACAACCATCCTTGTGACAAGGGCTTCAGGAATTACCATGTGACGGATTACTGGAGAAAGCTCTACAGTTACTCTGACTTCTGCACCGTCAATGTGTGAATGCAAAGAAGGCGAGTAAAATAGAAAGAATTGGATCAATGAGACTGGTAATGCTGTTACCTCAACGTAATTTCTGATACTGGCGTTCTTTGGCTCATTTGCAGGTGTTGAGCTCCGAAATCTACGACTAAGATTACATGGACTTTCGACTTTGCTAGACTTTACTAAACGCCTGTTACGTG
>CM067349.1:45178970-45197772 GCA_034190875.2 Urechis unicinctus | reverse complement strand
TATGAATTGCTCGTTTTCCTTTAGCCAGTTGCCATGTCGCTCCCTAATGGTGGTTGTAATTGTATCAGTTGATTGAATTAAGCTTTCTATGGCACATTCTTGAACTAGGCGTTGCCTTGCCTGATTTAGTTACATGACCCATGTTAAATCTTTCACTGACGGTGGCGTTTTGTGCTGGAGATTCGTTAGCACAGCAGGGTCAGGCATTTGAAGAGCCCACACTCTGTACTCATTCCATTCTCAGAAAAGTGTTGATTTGATGCAACCGTGTGACACAAAGTGTTACATCACTTCAAATTGTGTGGCAAATTCTTTCTTTGTGGTACCAATTATATCGAAACAACAGGCAATGCGACTGTTAGCAAGTGATATTGCAACAGCTTCCCAAAATAATTGCCGACTGTAATTGAATATTTTTTCAAGATCGACTGCAAATGTAACTATATCAAAACGGAGAAAACCAACTGGGAATAAAATATATAGGCAATGCTTAAACGGTATGTTAACTAACATTTAAACAAACATATTATAGCTGTCTAAAACTATAACAGACTTGATACAAGACAGCTTACAGGCCTTAGTATTTCATGAATTAAGTTGCTGTCGTTAGGGTTGGTCAGTATGGTTTGGGTGTTAATATTTTTAGTAAACTAATCGCAAGATCTAGCGAGGGTTTTTTTTCGCAGCTCCTAAGTGCCAATTAATAACCCCCGAGGCGTTTGCCATTGGTCAATTATAGTAACTGGAAATTTGTTATTGAATCGAATACCAATATGACATGTGTGTAGCAGCAATCATGATACAGGCCAGGAATGGTAGGACTAAGGACATGCAGGTATTGCTGCGAAAGAAGTGGGCTGCCATGAAGTAAGCTGAGAAGCAAGGGCGCCCATTGAATCCCCTGAGTTTAGAACTAAGCCACATTACTATAAATATTATGTATGATCTGGGTTGAAGATAAGCAGATTATTGCACTAGTGTGTTGCCACATTTAGATAATGTGCATGGGTACCCTCAATTGTATGCAACAGACCGGCCGGGACTAATGGTTTGTAACTGCTACTGCTTTAGATTCATGCAAACTTTTGATTTTATATCTAATCTCGTGAGAGAATGTGACAGAAAGCAATGTCAAGCCTTGTCAGGAAAATTTTCAGCTTGTTTGGTTGATAAGTGGCTGCAGATGTGAAACAAAAGTCCGACAGTTTACGTTACCATTGGTATTTGTAGTATGTTCCTTATATTCCCGAAACAAACTTGCCCAGACAGCGATAGGCAAACACAACAGTTTTTTTTGCGAAACAAACGTTATCTGGTATACTGGTCATTACTCAACAGGTACAATGAGATGAGAGAGCAATGAGAGCAGATGTATAACGTAAGAAACAAAAGGGAATAATCATAAACCACATCAACTGCAATCATTTACGCCGATTTGCATCGGCAGAGCATGCAACAATTGTTCTTCTTTGTCTGAAGGATTTTTCTTTTAGCTATTCATGTATGAATGTATGTATGTTTGTATGTATGTATGTATGTATGTATGTATGTATGTATGTATGTATGTATGTATGTATGTATGTATGTATGTATGTATGTATGTATGTATGTATGTATGTATGTATGTATGTATGTATGAATGTATGTATGTATGTATGTATGTATGTATGTATGTATGTATGTATGTATGTATGTATGTATGTATGTATGTATGTATGTATGTATGTATGTATGTATGTATGTATGTATGCATGTATGTATGTATGTATGTATGTATGTATGTATGTATGTATGTATGTATGTATGTATGTATGTATGTATGTATGCATGCATGTATGTATGTATGTATGTATGTATGTATGTATGTATGTATGTATGTATGTATGTATGTATGTATGTATGTATGTATGTATGTATGTATGTATGTATGTATGTATGTATGTATGTATGTATGTATGTATGTATGTATGTATGTATGTATGTGTATGTATGCATATATGCATGCATGTATGCATGTTTGTATGTATGTATGTATGTATGTATGTATGTATGTGTATGTATGTATGTATGTATGTATGTATGTATGTATGTATGTATGTATGTATGTATGTATGTATGTATGTATGTATGTAAGTATGTATGTATGTATGTATGTATGTATGTATGTATGTATGTATGTATGTATGTATGCATGCATGTATGTATGTATGTATGTATGTATGTATGTATGTATGTATGCATGTATGTATGTATGCATGTATGCATGCATGTATGCATGTTTGTATGTATGTATGTATGTATGTATGTATGTATGTATGTATGTATGTATGTATGTATGTATGTATGTATGTATGTATGTATGTATGTATGTATGTATGTATGTATGTATGTATGTGTGTATGTATGTATGTGTGCATGCATGTATGTATGTATATATGCATGTAAATATGAATGTATTTGTTCTGTTTATTTATTTATGTATGTATTAGTGCTTGAATGTATGCATGTAAGTATGAATGAATGTGTGTCCGTATGTATGTGTGTATATTCCATTATTCTCGGTACTTCATGTATAAAGGCAACGGATTGCATTATTAGTCACTGCTCAAAAAAGCACTGTTGAGATAATGACGTTTTGAACAGGTTAAAGAACATAGGTAGATAGAATAGCTCTTTATCCCAAAATAGAAGCTGTATGCTAGGCCGTAACTATTTTTGCATCAATATTTACGGCAGATTCGATCTAGTTGTATTCTAATAGTACACTGTAGGTGCTTTTCACACAAGCCATTCATGGTACATATTTAGTGCCCCTTGAAGTACTCTTTGACAGGCGTTCGTGAAGAACCATTGCCTTCTAATATTGGAGTCAACTTTGTTGAAGGTAATAAGTTGTTACGGCAATTGTACCGCTGGTCTGAAGGTTGTTATGCGTAGTTTAAAAGGCCACGATGCATGATTTTCGTAAGAATTTTAGAATATAAAACAGAAAGTGTATTTGCATTTGTTCAGTCTTAGCGTAGCTGAGGTTGTAAGCAGGTACAAACAACAAAAGAGACACAATTATGACATACATGCGTAAAATTGTCGTAGTTTGCATATAATTCGCCAGGTTTTCACAAGACGGCTTAACTCAGTTTGGTCTGATTGCATGTTACAATGATTATGCGTATATAGTTTATTATCAGACGGCGGCATTGAACTACCAATAAATGTACTCGGAAGTTCCACAGTACCAAAAAACTGAATGTGTACGACTGACTGTAAGCGATATGTTGCTTCGGAAAGAAGTAGCTTACGCGGTATACATCTTCAATCTCATCCATAACGTTACTCTAGAATGTAATAAATCACCTATCGCTTTTATATCAAACTACGCACATGAATGAATATACATGCTTAACTTGGACCATAGTATGAAGCCAGGCAATGGTTACTTCATGGTTAATAGCATGATACCTATCAAAACATGTGATACCGAATGTTACCATTGCATGTCGTATTTGCTGATCAGACTAGCTCCAATTAGCAGTATGTCTAACTTGGATAGAATGTCTGAAACATAGCGCAGTGATTCATGATATCAATGTTATATTGGCCTCCACCCCGTCTTTTCCAACCTTATCCAAACCTCACTTGAATCTCGTGCTCCTTGCTAAATGGCCGCGCGGGAAATAATTCCGGTCCACAATAGCTTTAACATAAAAATCTGTATTCTTTGATTATGTTGAGGACTCGAGAGTGCCTTTATGTGGACGCCATAGTGGATTATTCGTGCTTTGGACACTAATTAGGAGCCTACAGCTAGCGTGTTCCAATGGAAACAAGACGCTGGTATAACTACACGTTTAAGCAATATACATTATTTGCCACAGGTCTGACCATAGGCCGTCCATGACCAAATGAATAATTTTGCACAAATATTGTTACACAAATAATAATGGCATACTGTTTTACCGCAGTTAATAACGGCACATAATAACTGCTGATATAGGAGATATTCCATCAGCAAGGAATATAATGGTAATGATTACAGGTGCTGGTTATTATTATTAAACAACAGCAGTTAAAGATAGATTAGAACGTGATAAGAATGAAACGTAGAACCAGTGCTTCCCAATTGTTTTCTTTATGATCTTTTTTATTACGTGGCAACATTTTTCCCCCAGCCAAATCCCCAAAGAAACCTTATATTTTATAGCAAACATTCCGCTAGGAGTCAAAACACATATATATTCACACATATGCATCTACCTATGCGATTGACTTCTGAGATGTAAGTGATGACCGTGTATAGGCATTTCGGAAAGCGTTGCATTTTGTAGTTTTAAGGTATATGCTAGGTCGCCACATTAGTGGGAAGTTTTGTCTGTGGGCTGTAATAGTCGGCATCGCTTACCGTGCATGTTGTGTCGTCTGTGGGTATTTACGTTACCGAAGTACATCTACGGACTAGGGGTAATCGGATTTTGTACTATGGCTGTAATATATGATAACAGGAAATATAATAACTTGATATGTGCAATTGACCGATGTGAATTAATTTCCGCCTGATCACCTATATATGAAAATACATGTATATACATGTATATATATATATATCAGAAATATATATCAGGATATATATATATATATATATATATATATATATATATATATATATATATATATATTTTTATTTTGTGATATGCATATATATTCATATGTAAATAAATATATATATCTAAGTGTAAGTATATATATAGGTATACATATATATATAATATATATATATATGTATAGATTATGTATAGATTATTATTTGTATATCGATACATATGTAATATTCATATATGTATATATGTACGTTTATATCAGGATATATATATATATATATATATATATATATATATATATATATATATGAATGTATATATATATATCTTGATATGCATATATATATTCATATGTTTATAAATATATATATCTAAGTGTAAGTATATATATATATATATATATATATAGATTATATATATATATATATATATATAGATTTGCATATGTATATATATATATATATATATATATATATATATACATATATCATATATATATATATATATATATAAATATATATATATATATACTCTATATATATATATATTATATATATGCATATATATATGTATGTATATATATATATATATACACATATACATATATATATGTATATATATAAATATATTTATAAATATACATATATATATGTATATCCTGATATAAACGTACATATATACATATATGAATATTACATATGTATCGATACACAAATAATAATGAACATACATATGACTAAATACATACTTGTATAAATGTATATATAAATATATATATATATATTTATACAAACCCACCAACACGTACGCGTTTTCATTTGTGTATATATATATATATATATATATATATATATATATATATATATATATATATATATATATATATATATATATATATACATATATATATATATACTTACACTTATATATATATATTATATACATATGATGACTATATATATATGCATATCAAGATATATATATATCATATATATATATATATATACATATATATATATATATCCTGATATAAACGTACATATATACATATATGAATATTATATATGTATCGATATACAAATAATAATCTATACATAATCTATACATATATATATATATATATTATATATATATGTATACCTATATATATACTTACACTTAGATATATATATTTATATACATATGAATATATATATGCATATCACAATAAATATAGTCATATATATATATATACATATATATATATATATCCTGATATAAACGTACATATATACATATATGAATATTACATATGTATCGATATACAAATAATAATGTACATACATATGACTCAATACATACTTGTATAAATGTATATATAATCATATATATATATATTAATCCATATACAAACCCACAAACACGTACGCGTTTCATTTGTATGATATATATATATATATATATATATATATATATATATATATTTCGAGGATATATATATATATATATATTCATATAGATATCGCTTATATATATATATATTATAAGATATATAAATATAGATATATATATGTATATATATATATTTTCCATATATATACATATATTTATGTCAGTATATATATATATATATACATATTTTATGTATATATATATATATATATATCTATATATATATATATATATATGTACATGTATATATATTTACACATATATGTATATATGTACATATGTGTACATATATATGTGTATATAAAAATAAGTGTGTGTGTGGGTGGGTGGGTGTGTTTGGGTATTTAAGGATAGCTATGGTTACGCTTATGAATTTAGGTATGATACTAGAGGAATCGCTCCTTCCAAATCTGTTGTGCTTTAAGCTCTAATTAAGCCAAAACCATGACACCTGGTTGCCGAATGTACTCAAACAGCACCCATCACTATGTACGATATTAAATGAATAACCCCCGGAATTGTCACTATTCCCCTCGTCTTCCATGAGACTAACAGGATTGTACATTAGAGGCACGTTCATCATGATGCAAACTGTCAAATTGGGCCAAACATCTTTAATTATCACGATTTGAAAGCGAGTCACAGCCGTTACAATATGCAGATATCAACCACAGATTCTAATCGGCCATTATCCTATAACTAGCGAATGAGGTCTATGCAGCGAGGCAATATAACATAGAGAAATCGCAATCTGAATACGAAAGCATGTTAGCTCCGATTAAATCCGCAAAAACTAACCCCGTCTCGTTACCAGTGTTTTTATTTAGGGACGCAATGATTAATGTCAACATTTCACGAATCGCAGACATGATCCGAATGATCATGACGAAAGTACAAATTACCTATTGTGTAATGTATTATTCGTTTGAATTAATTCCAGAGCAAATGCAGTCAATGATATATCGCCCAAGGTTCTGTTGATGTTGCTGTTACCTCCTGATCTGCCATGTCTACATAGCCGCACGTTTTGACCAGCAAGTGCCGGTCGACGCTGCAGGTGCAATTGTTATAGTCGAACGTTCTTTCATTTACATGTAACTGATTAAAGGTAACACAAGAATTGAAGTAGAGTATTATCCAATGAAAGAATGAAAAGTAGTCATGGCCTAACTGCCATGTGATGTTATATTCCCGAAGTGAAAGACACATCCTTGTAATAAGTTCATAGACAATGATGGATTGGTTTGGTTGTGGCCGTGCTGAGAATTAACCCAATAGCATGATGGCACTTTGAGTACACCAGCATACCCACTGGCATTTATAAGCAGACAAAAGTTTGTCTGAAGTGATGCCAATCAATAAAAATGATTGTAGACAAATGCATACCTATAATCAAGGAAGAAATGGATAACCACTTCACATTCTAATTCAACATATGACTTCTTACGTATTGATGTTGTACAGAGCCTAATATGTGACCCCACCAACAAACATAAATTCGAACTTAAATACTATATGCACACAGCCATAGTTATCACTCTCGTGGCTTCTTGCTAATAATTTCAAGTAATACGACGGTTTTTTTGCATTTATCAGCTATTATGGCGACCAACGGCTAAGAACAACAGCATTTACGCTGAATGAATCACCCCGAGAAGCTATGTTTTGACTCGGACGAGCACAAGTTGGCCAACTTGTCAAAACAATATTAGGGTGGAGACGATGGTACAGTGCGCTATCGGTTAATGTAACAACGTTCTTATTGTCTTTTCGAGTTCTTATTGCCCTTATTCTACTGTACAACCAAAGCCCACTACACGGACTGCTTTTGTTGACAGTATGGAACACTCCAAAGTGTTCCGTCATTTATGTCTTACTTTTAACAGTAGTACGTACAATAAGTTCCCATCATTTTGACAACAACGAGCGGACTGAATGCAAACAAATTATACAAGAAGGCAAACACTGAGGGGCAAGATGGCTTCTGCTCTGAACTGGAACGCCCACACATAGTAGAAGCTCGCCATATGGCCTTATTTCAATGATCCTTCCGTGATTGATAAGCAATCTGAATTGCTAGGAGGCAAAAACGCATGGAACGGGTTTGAAGCTATCTTGACTATATCTCTAGGCGTTATATTTGCACGCTGTAAATTGTTGTGATGAAAAGATCCTAATTATTTATTTATGCATGCCATATGCAATATGTTGCTAAGTGAAAATCAAGCAATAAACGCAATGTACATATTCATTATAATTTGCATTACAGTTTTGGCCAAAAGTCAGTGAAGTCATTTTATGAGCTTATATGATATGGCACTTGCCCCAACTGTGCCTGAATACAAGATGTCCAACCATTACTCGCACATACTAACTGACCGTCGAAAGGCACGTTGCAGGGTCATGCACGAGCCCTTCAGGCTATTCTTATGTGGACACTTTGCCTGGAATTCTATCTAACCACAGACATTTCAAATAAAATAGTTTACCGCTCCATTATGATTTTTTAGGTTGGAAAGTCCCACAAACAGGTCACCAACCTTCACATATGTCTCAAAGATGCAAAGCTACTTAATGTAGATCATCCATGATTGCATCTGATGAATGTATGTTAAACAACTCTCAATTAATATGTGTGAAGCATCAATAAGAACATACGACCGTGTTTTATCGGCTTCAATTTATGGGCTTATTTATCTCCTTTGCCGAATCAGGAAGTCGCATGAGGCAGTCGTATAGAACCACAACATAAGGGTTAAAATCAAGCACCAATTAATCCCGAATGAATCACTTGAA
This sequence comes from Urechis unicinctus, assembly GCA_034190875.2. Taxonomy (NCBI): domain Eukaryota; kingdom Metazoa; phylum Annelida; class Polychaeta; order Xenopneusta; family Urechidae; genus Urechis; species Urechis unicinctus. Next base: position 45,188,950 of record CM067349.1, on the reverse strand, counting down.
CACCGAGTTAGTGCAGCTCAACTAATGCCACTCATATTGCTCACGGTCCATTATGCCGGATATTTGTATAGCGATGTTGCACCATTTAATTCCTCATAGTGGAGCCATTATAAGTTCGTATACATAAGGTGGTCAGCTCTAGTGCAAATCAACTAAGATCAGGGCCATTAGAACCGTTTGCTATAAAGTTGGCTGAATTGACAGTGAGTCAATCATCCTTCCCGCCGGATTGACAAATTTCTTATGCAGATACATTTGCCATCCTATTATGTTGCGAACTGATGTGTGAATCAACACCATTAATGCACAAACAAATTTTTGTGACACATCGCCTTGCCTAGGAAATCTCGTAATATGACTAAGTAAAAGAAATGAGTTCTACTGTGCAGCATACATAATAAGACCCAACCCTCCTACTGCCAACAACTCGCTCACAATCAATACGTATAATTAGATGATTAGACACCTTCGTTTGACGATTACAATAAGACGTTTCTGTTGATATAATGTTGCGATCCATTCATTGTACGCAAAAGCTATGGCGGAATTATCAACCGAACTACGACCTAGAAAACAGCATGTCACCTAGCATTAGAAACATCTGTTCATTATCAGAACTTTCCTCTTCATTGCATATTGCGCAACTCATTGTCTCGACAGCACAACATTGCTACAATACATCAGTACAACACATGGACATTTTCAATCGATTAGTGTTCTGTATGCACTCAGTTATAAAGCCATCAATATAGCAGTCGGGGTCTTGTGTCTGTAGGGAGCAGCATTTTGCTCTTCGTTTACCCCGATGGCTTATATATTAAGAGCGACGCCTTACAGAACTCCCGCTGACGTTATATCAAACAAACTTTAAGACTTAAAAGCTTTCCCTTCTACGTGAACCCATTGTAAGGGGCTAATGATGAATAATGGTTACATTCCAGTCAGGCTTTTACCAGTCCCACAATACGGCAAGTGACATATGAACATCATATCTAAAAGCATGTATGTACCTTGGTGTGCTTCTATTTAAGACGTCCATGTCCCAGTCGTTAATAAGCCATGGGCCGTAAGCAACAGGAGCGCTTTTTAAGAAGGCGACGTCTGAATCGAAAGTTAACACATTCCATCACTGACATGAGGCTTATGGTGTTGGCCCAATTGTCTGGGATGCACACAAAAAATGTAGCCGCAATTGTTATATAATGCACACAGAACAATGATATATTATATGTCTCCAAATGCAAACTACATTATAATGCATGGTGGATGTTGGGGGCAAATAACATGCAAATATATGTTTTTATTGAGAGGCAAATGGGCTCTTGACAGCAGCATGGCTTTCAACAACTGGAGTAGCTGTAATTCACGCTATGATTAGAATAGAAACCTCGCCCTTAGCCATCGCCTTGTTGTATTAATCGCGCTGTGTTCACTATAAGCCTATGACTACCTTATTGATCCACCATTAAACAGAAATCTTATATGCGGTTTGCTCTGTTGTAATGAATGGTCAATATATCCCTTACAGTACCGAGGCACTAGAGCACAATTTCTAGATGATACCATATAATCAGACAACCAACGAAACCTAAGGGATCGAAGGTATGGCGCTGGTAAAGCATTTTGTGTTCGAAATATCGCCTTAGGATAATTATTGCACAGCGGGAACATCAATCTGCCATTGTCGATAGGCAAATCTGCCGACTGAACCGCGACCGAATTTTCCACCTCAATGTCTTTCACCAGAAAGCATCCTCAAATGAACTTTCACTGGTTAATTATACGCAAACTGCTCCGTCAGCGCTTAGGCTTGGTGCGTATTTGTTTGCGACTGAACTCAGGGAATAATTGTGGTTACCGCAAAGGTACAAACTGCATCAAAAAAGCATATGCAACAAGATTGGGAAAATTTGAGCATGATTTGAATATCATTGTCGATGATCGGGTCATCGTTATGGAATATTTCCCGTAATCTGCGTTCTACATTGAGATAAGCAAATAAACGAATGCACAATAGGTCGGACAAAATATTGACACCATCTGTTATTTAGAACTGATATTTAAATGATACATACATTTTACAATTAGGTAAGTAGAGACGACACCAGAAAATAAAAAATACAAGCTATATAATAGTTGAAATTTAAATTGGCAAAATATGATAATAGAGTACGACGAAGAACAATACATCAGTTTATGTAATAGGAGACATTCTGGCGGATAAGTTGCTTTTCTTGTCTGGAATTATCAATTCAATCCTTATAGATCATCTGTAGAAAAAAGAAAGCCACATCGGCCAAATTTACACGACAAAGAGAGACAGTATGGGTGATGAAAAGTGCAACAGTGCTCCGTTATTAAGGTAAATGGGGATATAATGACACACACAAAACGACATCCTTGTAGCGGTGCTCAACTCAAGTTTTGACACTTCTAAATGACCCCAATGAGCACATAATTGAAAATTTACTGCATATAACTATTTTCCCTGTCGTTCTCTACGGAACTAGATTAGATTCCATCAATGAGCGCTTCCCTCTGAACCAAAAACCAACACCGGGGGTATAATTGGATACCACCTTATCATGACTGGCGTTGAATGTAACGGTGAGGCCTGCGGAATTAGATAGGATTTTTACATCCATATATCCAAATTAGTAACTCAACATGATGTGCATTATTTGTAATTGACACGAGAAGCAGGCCGAAAATTACCAACTAATAATTGCATTCATCAATCGTAGTTATAACATGGAGCCAATTCATCGGAAACGTGCAGTACATTATCTGGTCATTATACGTTTGCATTAACGACGTCACAAAACAAAGTTTTGTGACGTTTCTTTGCAATATTATTCTGGCGTAAGGAACAATGCATCATTAAACTGGTATAACCGAACACATTATAGACACATAAGCCACATTGATGCGTCGAAGTACAACATCCGATTCAATGAGAGGAACCATAGCACCCGATACAATAAAGCCCGTCCAGATTTAGGTATAATAAAAACATACCATATGCGCGCCATATCATTGTGTTGGACAAACAAACAACGCGCTGCCGTTGATCTACCAGCCTGTAGAGTTTTAACTCATTTTGATGCATTAAAAATAGCATTATTTGCTTTTGCCATAGGTTTTGCCACACGTACCAGAGTCTGAAAAACAGCTTGGCAGTCTTGTACTATTGACAAAACACTGCATATCACATATAATACCTGCGCTCATCAATTCAATTTAAATTCAATTCAAGGTAGTTTCCGATCTAAATGCAATGTCTGGCGTGCCCTAAATGAGCAATATTTCCTGGTATTTTGCAATTCACATATCTTCCAGTCGTTCGACAATTTCCTGTGTGGCAATTTTATTTGTTGGTGCGTTCCAAGGCTTGAAGGGATCATATCGGTGCCAGTGCATTATAATCATGGTTTAGATTATCCTATATGGGCAAACGTACAAGTAAATGCAATAAAACAAAATTCCGCTCCAATTATCAGTAAGAAATATGAACGGCTTACACATGCAGACATTTCAGCTTATGGTATAAATCTACTCTGCTTGTTAACTTTTTTAGCGAGAAGATGCTGTGAAGAGTAATAACTTTGCAATCAATGACACGAGATATTTTCAGAAAGGAAAATGCATCTACTATTAAATGCTGTCAAATTTTACGCCAGAACGTGGGTTGTTCATGTTCGCAATATTCGCTGCTTCGTACGCGTGCACATGTGATGTGTGATATTGTGAATATTGCCTCTTCCACTTTATCAAAGAGTTGCATATAAATCCATGGATCAAGGCGTCAAGATTAGTCGCTCTTAGCATCTTAAGCATTCTTGATCAACTGATGCATGGAAGCGACAATTGTGGGTCTTCACATATAGACACACCCTTCCGTAGTTACATAACAATAATGGATCAATGGGCTGATAATAAATAATCCGTATGGACTATGACTTACATATATCAGTTATCTGGATACCCGCTGACTCACATTACACATAAAGTACAGGGTTAATATAGTTAATTTTAATGCGATATTTGGCTAACCGTGTGTGACTGCCAAACCGCGACAGTCGAGGGAATTTAATAAGCAGTAGGTTTCGGCTTATGGAATAGGGTTTTGCTGTGCTATATTGGGTTAAATTTGGCATGATTACACTGAATTAGTTTCATTCATTTACCAAGCATCGTCACGCATGTTTACATCATTCTATACAGCTGTTTGATCGTTGAATAAGAGTAACGCTTAAATTGAAATTGTTCTATATTTATGCCATCAGATAAATCTGCTCCAAGCATGAGAGCAATGATTAGTCCCACATTTGAGATGCTTTCGACGCAGCGTGGATGTATTCAATTATTTGCGTCTACCCAGGCAACATGACTTGTTCTATATTGAATTATCACCAACAGTGTTGGAGCACACATGGCTGCTTTTGTCTCATCCATTTATGATAGCTTATCTTTTTTTACGGCTGATGATAACTAATGTTGTTCATAAAACATCTAAGTAACTCGCTTAATGTAACGAACAATACTTAGGTGTTTGTACGGCCAAGAAATACCATTTTGTTTATAACGGACAAATGGCAGCAGCACGAACAGAAGGATTAAGATTCCTGCGAAGATACATTTAGATGCTGACGAATAAACAGGCATACATATGTATTAATTATTGCACATCTTTGTCATCAGTGAACTCGTCAGAGAGGCAAAACAAGACCTCTTCCGACAAAAACCGCACTCAATGATACCTTTATTAATAGCGCAATCTTACAGGACAACATACATACCCATCGCTTCAACGTATTCTCTTTATTCCACTAATTAAAACTCTACATGAGTCTGATGACGGACAATAGATCGCCTCACCCTTTAATGTAGTAATTTTGCCAAGTCAACTCTGATCTGCGTTGCTAATTCAAAACCATGTATTTAATATTGACCATGTGTCCTCTATGTTAAGTAATGCCTTCTTATTGAGATACTATAGGCATTTAATACGCAGGTCGTCACATAAGCATGGTGCTACGAAGAATCCGCGATCTTCTTGCAGCCAGTGCCCAATATGTACATTTCACTGTCGATAGCAGCATACATTTCAAGCTACTGATGTATTATCAAGTAACATCAACCGTACACTGACATTCGAGCCATACATATGATGAGCCATATCAACGTGAAATTCATACATCATGATCTAACTAGCAAACACAATACGCTCCACCAAGTATTCACATTCAATCAGGTTCAAGATAGTCATCACTTTGAAATAGGTTTCACCCACTAAGCCTCAATGTTAGTATTTTGCAGCCCATGTTCAGAGAAGTAGCGGACAAACTCCTATGTAAGTAGCAGAATTAAATCTTGAAAACAACAACGATATTGATTGCATCCTAATGTTTTAACCGCTTGCACAAAGGTGAAAACACTGCTGAAAGCACTGGGCCTACGGGTAATATAGTGAAGAGGAGACTTGGAACAGTTACCATAGAATAGCAATAATCCACAACATAATTTAATAGATAACTTAAGCATGTTTTTTCGATACCAACTACTTTGCCTTTTCGTTTATCAACGTGTGGTTTATGGAAGGAAGGAACATTTTAGGCCATGTGCTCGCATCCCAACCATTCCAATTATTTACGATTGATAATTCGGTGATATTCGTTTGACGTTGATAAAACTAGAAAACATAAAACAGCCATATCGCCCGCTCGTAGTCGTCACATTCGAAATTATCCTTGGGCTCAAAGGCTTAGATCATCATGAATTATTATTCGCCAACAGCGTCTCTTTATAGACATATTCTGTCGTCCCTTTTTTATTGTCTGAACCATGTAATTGGAGCTTGACTAACGTTGCCGTGCACTATATCAAGTAACATGGTAGGCGAAACGCGGCTTATAGACCTAACGCAACGACTAGACAAAAAATGATTACTGTTTTTATAATGATTGGTGCAGGATCCGCCTCCCCTGCCCGACATAGTAGGAATCTAACGATGATCGAAATTGGCCTACTCCATCAGTGGCCTCACCAATGAAGTTATAGATTCAGGCATCAGGAAAACCCCATGTCCTAAATTAAGGATTTGCTCATTTTCGTTACCGATTTACCGGTATCCTTTTTATCTAAATCAAGTTACAATTCCAGTAAAAATTTTCTCGATTTAGGTAGTCTATTTCATTAAAGCAGGTTACACACAAACACACACACACACACACACACACACACACACACACACACACACACACACACACACACACACACACACACACACACACACACACACACACACACACACACACACACACACACACGCGCACACATACACTGCAGTTTCAACCCCAAGGGCTATGATGTCTGTATCACAGACGACGTGCTAGCAATGTAATCCTCATAACCTGGCGACATATGATTCATCGTATTTAACAACAGCAAATTATATGCTTACCATGGATGCAAAGGAATATTACAAATTGCATCAAAATGGTTGATAACGCTTAAGTGATATGATATCATGCTAACATCGTTTCAACATATTCAATTTTAGTTCTGAAATGATATTTGTGTCATTCCTAGTATTTATACAAACTGCAGAGCGATTCTTTGTTTTGCGGTTGCCCTCATCAACCACTGAATGTGCAGACGCTCGCTGAAGTGAGTTCCTCGGCGTGCAGGCAACTTCAGACAATATACTGAGTTTAATCTTAGAATACCAAGGCATTGCGCTCGCGCTGGTCAAAGGAGAGACGCAATTATATTGATTACGCTGCATGCAGTCGGGTGCGAGGAATAGGTGCCTTACAAAGTTTGTGAGTAAATTATATGCGCTAATCATATTTGTCTTACCCGGCACAACATTTATATAAATCCGGCAATATTCAGTATCATTATTGTTTTGCGGGCAAATCTCAGGACGAAAGTGCGTCAGCAGTAGCTGTTATAACTGACCAGGAGCGCTCTGTTAACTGTGAAATATCACGACGAAATGTGGTTGGTCATGCAGTAAACCTTCTTTAATTCAGCTTCTTTGTGGGATGGGCGAAAGCGGCCAACATAGCGTTCAACGTGAATCTTAACCCACCTCCCAGTCGCTCTATTCGTTAAACTGGCCGCCTAGTGTTTACCCTTCCACTTTTGCAATAAAGCGGCATTACAACGATAACGCAAAGCGCTGATATTGCTGAGCACGTTACAGACAGGTGTATTGCTCGTATCTACTACGGCACAGTGTGTGATCAACAAGATAGGGCACAGCACCTGCATCAACGGCGCCGGCTCCGATACGGCCACAATGAAAAGTGTTAGCGTAAAAACATATTAATCCTATTTCCCACATCGTTGCGTGTTATCTCGTGTGATTAACATAATTGCGAAACATTCTGTCGCCCTAAGTCTGCGTACTTAAGTGCAATATAACTGGCCATTGATCGGCTGGCGCTGATCATGACAACATTTGCAACTGGCGCTCTAACAGAGGGTAGAGTCAGTTCAGTTGAGCTTTTTTGTTATTGAATGGTGAGTATTCTTTGTAAGGGTTCGTCACAGTTGGCTGGAGCTGTTTAGATTAAAAACAGTAATCCGATTATGAGGTATTATCAAACACTACCATTTAGGTCAGCATGATACATGATAGAGAGAAAGAGAGAGAGAGAGAGAGAGAGAGAGAGAGAGAGAGAGAGAGAGAGAGAGAGAGAGAGAGAGAGAGACACACACACACACACACACACACACACACACACACACACACACACACACACACACACACACACAGAGACAGAGAGAAATTATCAAATAATCAATGTTAGATAAATGATTTGTAATTGGATTGATCTGATTGCCCCAGAAAGCATTATGTATAGGCTGGTTATGATGGCTACAGTCCTGTCAAGGTTAAGCCGTAAAATGTTGTATTTCAGATCGTAAGTATGATAGCATAACCTGATGCTTGCCACGACACGAGCTCTCAATGAATCAGATGTTGATCACATAACAAGTAAAATGGTGTGTAATCATTTCCGCATCAACACGATCATCACATCAACCAGGTCTTAAACTTAAACCCCTCGCTCTCAAGCATCTTCAGTGGAATTAACAAATTCATGGAAGAAAACACTGCGATTCACACTCGATGCAGCCTTCAGCAGTGGCAAAACGACGGCGTTGTTTAGTGCACTTTGACTAGACACAAATGTTCTTCAGCAATAAGCAATCGCTGCTAGTTGTCTATGGTCAATTTGAGCGTTGCAAAAAAGGTACAAGATTCAACACTATATACAATGTACCTGTAATTAAATGCGTATTGATTTTCGAAACAAGCAGGTGTACCCCACAATGTTTTCTACTTATACTTAGTGTAGTTTGCGGTTGAATGGCCCCACTCAGAATCCAATTACTAAGAGAGAGCTTATGAAACTTTCTTCGAACCAGAGTGTTATGCGGTTCTCATAACAACTGAGATATGCTTTACCAATTAAAATAAAACATGGTGAGTTGGACAGGCACGCACGGTAAAGTGAAGGGTGTATATGAGATCAGAGTGAGGGCTACAGGTGGCACGTGAGACACTCGTGGTTTTACGAATCTGTGGATTGTAATGGAGACCAGCTGTTAGGATGGTTGAGGGGACGGGTGTGGGGCAGGTTACGAATGGTTGAGAGTAATGAAGAAGGTACATGCTGGTTTTATACTTTGGATCTGGCACGGAGCATTGTAACCATTTGCCTACCCAAATTATGACACTGTGTCATGACATTTCGTAAACTAGAATTGCAACTATGCGCTGGTCCATTGTGGACGATGATCTATCCTCTTTTTGGACCGTATAACACCATGAACTTTGAATGCGTCAGTTCCCTTTTGTTAAGGAAACAAACATCAATAGTTATTATTTAATAACATTTGCCCGGCACAATGCTTTCTGACATATGTGATTTCGTTTATCGTAGTTGGGTCTGAGAGGTGGTTGTTTTAACAACACTGCCTCCATTACAGAGTTGTAACAATAGCCATAATTGTACATTGTGATTCATGCCGTTTGCTAGGCGTTGTATTTGTTTTTAATGCAGTACGTACCATATGCTATGAAGAATGCTCTATAGGCGCGAGTAGGGTTCGCTGTGCATACAGATATCAACTAAGAGCCGATGAACATACCAGTAGCTAGATAGTCAACATGGATAAATAACCAAAGCATGTTGTATAATTATACCCAGGCGCATCTATCAATCCCACTAGAGATATTGGCAGGCACTAATATGCGTCACATTATCAGATAAAGCACACGGAAGCCACTTCGATAATATTATAAAGATAGGTCCATATGCATTAAATATGCAACTTTAACTATTATGTCTCATCAAATCACGGCAATAATGCAGTGCCAGTAATTACAACAGCCTTGATCCACCATTATTATGTGTTTCCGATGGCATTGTCCTGTAAATATGTCTGCTAACTGCATTTAAGTCATTTCTGCATAGTTTTGGAAGTAATTGCTCTGATAAGGTTTAATGTTGGTGTGTTATGCATCTCAGGGAGGAGCTTTTTCACTCATAACAATCAACATAACTCCAATCATATAAAAAGCGCTCAATTGCTCCGATCCATCCAGGTTATACTAACTGGTACGAAGGTGTTTGTTGGGCAAGGGACATGCTCTGATTGATTTCAACGGCGAATTTTGACCAGATGTGTGCACTGAAAACGCCCCGGAAGTTCAGCCTGCTGAACTAATCACCCAATTAGATTGCCGATATCATACTATGTTGGAATCGTCACTAGCGCTGTTAGACATTTCGAGGGCTAATTCTACACTGTTCGTTTTCAAAACCGGGATCCATACACTTATCCATTGCGTCTGTATTTGCGAAGAGACCACTTATTGCCTCAGATGATGATAATACCCAGCATTGCTTGTACTTTGACACGGCAACACGAGGGCTTAGTTTGGTCGATCATGGAAGTAC
>CM067349.1:45162597-45178870 GCA_034190875.2 Urechis unicinctus | reverse complement strand
AGAGCAATGTCCTTGACCAAAATGGATGGCAACCCTCTCCATCGTTGCCGTCGTTTTATCTGTAACAAATTAAAGAATAAATTATATTTTAAAAATCAATTCTCCAAAAGCCAATCAGAGGTTTAATCACCTATCCATCTACATAAACAGTGACTGACTGCAATGCATATAAACATTCAAGTGAGGTAGCAGCATCATGACATCGTCATACTATTCCATTTTTATGTATCTCTTAAATTAAAAGGAACGTAATGAACACTGGAATCTCAAACTTTGACAATATATAAGCATTTTACAGCTAAAAATGTAAAATAAAATTGCCATGAGTGATTAAGACACTGGCTGCCCTAATGCGAGTACGCCTGGCATGAACCAAGAACTGGCATCGTTTTCACACAGAGACAACGGTCGCCCATCTGCATACCAATAGCTTCGAATGTCCCCCTCGTCATTTCTGTGTACGTAAATAATGATCCTTCTGGTCACATAGCAGTCCATTGTCCTGTGTGTGTTACATCAACCAGGCAGTCAAGGCTGGCTGCACGCTGTCGAGGAGGGACATTGCGATTGAAAAAAAATAATAATATTTATGGTCACACCATCCTCTGTACTGACGTGGGTAGTCTCTTTGGAATGACGGACTTTGTGGTGTATATCGTCAGGTGGCTACCGATTCAGCGTTACCATAGACTAAGGGACAAAACGCGAAGGCAATGAATAACAGCTGTTATCTGTAGACGTTGTATCATTCCAATGACACAACATGAATATATCCCAATACAATATGCACAAATATGTTATTCTATGAATAAATGACGTCTTCATTTCGACTAGACAGCACGAATACGAACTTATATTCGGGTGATAATACAAACCAAAAGTTCGCTTTCAACCACGAAGGAAAATCATCCTTGTAATATGGCTATTCATTTGTCCTTTTGTATAATATGTCACATTTTCCAGGCTGGATGGTGTACTTAATGTATATATGTTTTTTTGCATTCAACCACACAAGCCATCGGGAAAAGATTTAAAACGATATATATATATCAGTAGCACCCACACTAGCACTTGTCTTATGTGTCAATCGCAAGCTTCATATAACTCGCTGTATTGAACAGTTGTTAGAATGCTACGATCTTCCCCGCCGCTGTATTCCCTCGTGAATGCTGCTGCTAACTCAATCCATTACTAAACGCAGCAACTTTTCTACGTGGGCTCCGTCCGTCACTTTGGCGTTTCCCCAGTCTACATCTTAGATAGAAGCTTAGGAATGTATTACAGCGATTGCTCGGATGGATATCATAAGTGAATGACCACCTTCTTTGTAACATTGACAGAGTTGTAAAAACCAATACAAACGTCATTGTAGTTTGAGCTAAAGAGTGTATACAAGTATGAAGGTTTTTTTTGCCTATAAACGCTGTACTGTTCTTTTTTATGACTCGACTACGTTCGTAATGTTGAAGTGGCAAATGCTATTGCAACCCGACTTTCTAGTTCTGTAATGTGCCGAAGTCCTGAATTACCAAGGGTGTCGACATCAATATCAGACCGCTAAGTGCATAACATCGCACATTAACTATTCTACAACAGCCTTATGTGAGTAAACCTCATTAGGTGAGTTGAGGATAACCTACATAACGAATACATGACGCTTTGTACAGGTAAAATGGTGACAAGCATAACCAGATTATGTGCACATTTTCAGTACACAGTATAACACAATACGCAAAAACAACTTAGCTTTACTTTGTTAAAGCGATCCGTTTTTGAGTTTGATTAATTGGTAGTGCTGCATCAAACATGTTGTCTTCAACGTGAATTCATTGCTATAACATTCGCTACTGACTGTAACTCCAACCTGTTATTGGAAATGATATGTACAAAATGTTGTTTACGGATGACACAAACTAGTTTGGAGCAAGACAAAACATACTGATGATATTATAATTGTAGGCTTTTATATATATCCCTCTACTCAGCAAAAAAATGTAAAATGTCAATATTCAATTCAATATGTAGCGTCGTACACAAATTTGGATATAATGAGGATGAACAAGCAATCTCCTAGTTTGACTTGCTGAGCTCACTGAACATTATTTCATACAACAATCGATTTACCATCGTGTGTCTGGAGCTTTGAGTTGTTCAATTGATTCACAATGTGCCAATCACGAATGGCGCTGTAGTATTACCCATAATATGGTGACTTAGATTTTACATCGTTGTAAAATAAACAATACCTTGGATTGTTAATGATAGCACAGCATACATACACCCGTGGTCAAAAGCATCAAGCCAAGACAGTGCTCATCTCAATGTGTCATCTGTAGAAGTGACAGTAACAATCGAGAAACTGGCACTGCGAGCAGTCAAGATACATGATACATCATAACAACAGTCCCCCCCCCCCCCCACTCCCGCCCATTCATCATCATTCTATTTTGTAATTGTCACAAGTCCAGTAATTGACATTTGCATCACACCATAATCCTCACAAAAATACCTCTTATATAAAACAGCTAAATGATTGTGTTTGTTGTCTACCTAAAACAGATGGGGAGATGTCGATGTATATTGTTTCTCAACTGAATGAATCACGCCAAACCGAGTGGTACAGGGTTCATCTCAGTGCTACACAAGTAGTGGTAGCAGTTAAGTCGTGACCAAGAAGTAAATGACAGCATGATTTTTTTCTGACGGGGTAATATGAATCTGATTGCCTGGGAGTGCTATGAACGCAGCATCAGAATACAGTGTTTAACTATTGGAGGATGCATGGTGGATGTTTCCTTCAATTACAGTTATCTGTAATGACGTAAACCACCAACTCCCTCGCCATCAGATGATGATTGCAGCCAGGGTGGAGATAGTTATAATGCGAGAGCCGTAATGACACTCTAACATCGCCATCCGCCACTGACAATGCAAACCTGATACATGATATATTTTACGAATCGCATATGATTAAAGCTCTTCCAATGGAAGTTGTAGATCCTTTGTACAACACATACAAGCTTAACAACTCCCCGGTTACCCCGTATGATAATCACTGGTATTGTAGATCCATCATTTGCAGCTTGTCACCTTAACAACTCCTAAGTTAACCTGTAATATGCAGTTACAAGCACGTCTTACCTTTAACAGATAATGGTCATAACAAAGAGCGATTGTCGTGACTGAAGAATTGACTCAGGTCTCACACCACAATTCTCACATGATATCTATTGGACTGCGTACAGTGGGACAACAACAGTAACATTCCACAGAAGGGAATCCAATATGATCAATGAAAGGAAGACGTATTTTGCTCTTATTAATAGCTGATCAGGACCATGTAGTCCATTGTATTGTACAGCATTCGAAATATATCAAGCATTTCAGTGACTATGGTAACTGAAACATTTGCCATTCAGCAGTTGTGATTTACAGTCGTAACTTACCAAAATGACTATCGACTTGGCTATTGACGATAAAACATCAGAAGCAACGTGATTCATATCACTGTCCATAAAACAATAATCCGATGACTGTACTTGAAGGCTGCGAGCCTCGGGCATACCGCACAATGACAAGGGCTGGCACAAATGAGATAATTTATGATCCAACAAGCACACCCACTTCTCTCTATAAATCAAATCATACGTACGCATGGGATAACAGGGTCCATTAATGATTGCTAAAAGAGGCCATAGCCGTGGGGATCGGATAAGACGACCAATCAGCTTTTCTAGGTATTCCAGGTAGCACAGCCAACAAAAATCACACATACTTAAATCGGTATTTGTTGGAGTCCGTACCTAGAACCATCATTTGAGATTGTATTTGGTCTGCATAAGTGGAGCGCATCCCAAACTGCTGAATACTAACTGTTGTTTACATACGATTTTACTTAAGCTACTTGGTACTAATATACCGCCTTGGCGTTTGTTCCACGTTCTGAAAGGAAAACAGTACGATCTTTCAAACAAGGTAGAGGCTCAAGAGATGTTTGGTTGAACAATATTTGCATCACGTTAATGACTTGTGGCTATTAGTTACATTCTTGAGCTCAGTGGGGTGGGTCTGTAACAGACACCGGAATCATAAAGGGCCTGTCTAGCGCCAGCTATATATAAGACAGTATTTGCTTGACTTGACATCAATGAGTCTTATATTCAATGGAAGCGCATGGGCATTAGTGATGAACCCAGCAAATAAATGTGTAATAGAGAACCTAGCAACCTAACTAGTCAGTTATAGGTTGAATATGCATGTTAGACAATCTGTCTTCTATTGAACTCTGGGGTTGTTTAGCGGCATTTGCATTCTGTTATGCGTAATGATGTTTTGGACAAATAAATTGGACAAATTAGATTTGAAGATATGAGTCAACTTAAATGATTTGGGCCTTGTTTGACGAGAAAATACGGGATAGCTTCCTGTAAAGGAGAGAATATACCTGTTAATCCCCGGAAAGACGGTAATATTTTTTTATTTGCCGTCCTGAATCTTCCGCGCGAATGGGTAATGTGTTTTGACGGGACCGTGGAATTTATCAAGAGCGTGCGAACAAATATATAAGACAGCGCAAAACACATACCTCATATCGATTCGTTTCTTTAGGAAGTACCATTTAGTATTGATTTCTAAGGAATCAAGATAAAGTCACATGGTATTTGTTTGCTCTTCCATTCGCTAGGTGCGCACCATGCTTTTGGAATTGTCATATTTGAAACAGTCCAGACTGCACCTGCGCCCAGCTACTACCGCTTCGTGTTAAAGATTAACATGTCGACATGTGCTCAACGATGATGCCACTACGAGTGCAATTGTAATGGCATTCCATGTTAGCTGAATAAATCTACTTGTGATTATAGGTGCCAATTATTCATTACCATCAAAACATGCGATGAAATCAAATAACTCCAGGTTTTATACGTTGGGATCGAACAGCGTTAGATGGCCTGTCAGACGACCAGTAGGGCTAATATCCGGTATGTTTGCACTATGGTTCCCGCTATAAAGCAAACACCAGTGACGATTTCGTCTATGTTGTGCTATGTACAATGTTAAAAAGGCGAAACAATCTTCTGTTTACTTTAAGTCGTAAAGTTAAACTACAGAAATTATTCAAAGCGAAAATGCATTGCAAAAGGAGCGATATATAAGTCAAGCAAGATGGATATAACAATATATTAAGTTAGAAGTAACAAATCGCTATATGACAGTTTGCATATGATCATTAATATCCGACAACGCCCCTTTGATGCATAACAATGATTTTCATTCGCCTCACAAAGTGCAGTTGATCACAGGGACCCACTTATAAACTTGTGTTATTAAAAATATGTGTTAATTTGCACCAGACCAATAAGGCTCATCTGGTATGTAACGTGAAGTGGGAATGTCACCCATGTCCATGAGTTCTAAACCGTCACCACCACCCTCTTCATTAAACTATTTGTTAAGCCAATTAAAACCAATTGCATTGTTCCTTTTATCTGGCTGTATTCAAGCAGAGATCGATAACTTATCCATGTTCTCCAATCGAGGTTCCCACTTATTAACGCAAAAGAGGCTATTGAAATGCTGCGTAAGAAATTCATTAAGATTGGTTTAAAAGGGTTCTACATAGTCTTTAGTGTATACAGTATACATAGTAATATTCCCGAATATGCGTCTGATACAGCCGCGTGCCATTGACACGTGATGAAATATATATCCTTGATTGTACTACTCTTTGTGTGACTTGTTTTTTAAACGGGGCGACACAAATGTCTGATTGAGTTATTGTACAATACATTGCCATACCACTAACTAATATAGTCAGGCAACTGATTCCATTTAAATATGAAAGTCCTATGGTAACTGAAATTATGCAATGCTTCATCAGCTGCAGAAAGAGTATAATCGTTGCACATTCAATGGATAAACTCAACCACACGCTTCAGCAATCCACATCATGTTATGTCTGTAAAACAAATCTGTTCTACTTTGTTACTCCGAAGCCCAATTGGGCTGTCAGCACAATAGTTTGGTAAATAAGCTAATATTGTTTGCTTCCTCCGTTCCGCATTTGCATTGTGTACTTATCATCCAGCATGCTTATACAAATGGATAAACATGATATATTTATGAGGGGCACGACTTGTGAATTGCGATTCAAAATCTCAATAGCCGTTCATCTAGCATTCAACGTTCAGTGGCATTCAGTTAAACCTCAACCGACCTATTATCATATCAAAATGTATTATTGCATTGTATGCAATGATACAAAAGGTTTTCTTTCGGCTCTAAAATATATCCATGTTTTCTAATAGTTTGCATCTTACTGAACATCCTGTAATGTCTGATGATAAACTTAATACGAACTTCTCGTGTTGTATTCTAATGCAATGTGCTCTATCCATCGATACCCAAATTCGAACCTCCATTTCCGCAGGGACTACTTTTAATTGCAGAAACTGATGCTGTCTTCTGTTGATTTCTATTTACTTTTCCAAGGTGACAGATCCATTTACCTTTTTACAGCAACCTGTAATATCCTCAATAACTTCTTTGCCACAAGTAATTGAAGTTCACGCTTTAAATTATTCACAATTTTTTTAATGCCGCGTCATACTAATTACAGCCCAAAATTATTCCTAGCTCCAAAGGTAAGTAACCTTCCTGGTATGGCGTATTGAGATACACCATGGGGAGGTTCACAAAGTCATAAATAATAGACTTTCCACTTACAATTGAGTGCTGGTCAACAACAATAAGGCAAATACAAAGAAGGCTTTATAATAACCGTGCTCGTGTAGATTTGGATACGTCGTTAAGCATATGATGAATTCAGGGAACATCTAATGAGAGCATGTTAAAAATGCGACATGAATCAGATTTGTGGTGGGTTTGAATGCATTCAGCTACTTCTTCAGTGTGTCAGCAACAGGATATTATCAACACGAGCAATATCTTAAAATGATTATATGCATGTCTTCGTTGTGAACCAATGACAATCATAAATACTCTTAATTCATTACCCAATCACACGGGACGCTGATGAATGACGACCACAAAATCATCGTTCATACAACCTAACGATGAGTTCAACAAATTTCGCAGTGTAGTTTTCTTGATGTCTATCTCGTCAATCGTTTTCGCATATTGGCTGTACCAGCCTCTATGAGGTACTAGTAATGGAATAATTACTAGTGGAAAACTATTGTTCATGATCCAATATTGCACATTGAATGTGACAAAATACACAATGGCCTGATTAGAACTGATATCCTGCTATGTTTTCCAAGAGTCGGCGTTAATATGATTCTTGTCTTTCTACCAATTTCCCCAAATATAGCTAAGCTATCAGCTGCTTGGGAGGGAGATTGAAGGGGTTGTAAACCATGGACGTCGTTTGTCCTCAGGGATGTTATTCATCACTGCGTTATTGCGCACCTTATATCACTTTACATCCTGGTCGCCCTTGTGTATACAGTATCAATGAGCCGTTATTATCGCAGATATTGTTTGTTTCATAAAAGATAGAGCACGGGTCGTATAATCAATCTGCTTAGAAGCAACAAGCGAAAATTATTGCCGGAATCCGCATAACCTTGCTACAATGGGGAGACGAATAACTGACTTTCTTGACAGTGTGAGCACCGATTACAGCCAGAAATCATCTTGATGGTAGGCTTTCTATTTATCCTACGAGCTAAATAAACATAGCTATTGAAAACAAGGAGACTTATTACTCATGCTTGCCCGATATCGTTGCCATTTCACTTGTTGCTGTGTAAATCCTGTCAAGTAAGGCAACCAAATTGGAAAAACCTTTGACACCACGTGTACATATAATGTAGCAAAATTTTCTTTATTATTTACAGTTAAGCAGCTACATCTTTCCGGCATTCTGGATGATTCGATGAAATATATGGAAATACTTTGGTCTCTGAACAATAAACCAAAGTTAGAAGAATGATATACAGCAAATGGTGTACCCATCTGTTGAGAGCTTTTTGCGTGTGTGAAGCTGGATTCTCTGTACAGTTCGCCTACCGGTGAAATCTATGTGCACTGGCAACATCTTTAACTAAGCTTAGCAAATGCTTGATGTATATCGTTTTCTCTATTAAGGTTTGGAAGTAAAAACCTTGAATCCCACCAGAGCAATGTCCTTGACCAAAATGGATGGCAACCCTCTCCATCGTTGCCGTCGTTTTATCTGTAACAAATTAAAGAATAAATTATATTTTAAAAATCAATTCTCCAAAAGCCAATCAGAGGTTTAATCACCTATCCATCTACATAAACAGTGACTGACTGCAATGCATAAACATTCAAGTGAGGTAGCAGCATCATGACATCGTCATACTATTCCATTTTTATGTATCTCTTAAATTAAAAGGAACGTAATGAACACTGGAATCTCAAACTTTGACAATATATAAGCATTTTACAGCTAAAAATGTAAAATAAAATTGCCATGAGTGATTAAGACACTGGCTGCCCTAATGCGAGTACGCCTGGCATGAACCAAGAACTGGCATCGTTTTCACACAGAGACAACGGTCGCCCATCTGCATACCAATAGCTTCGAATGTCCCCTCGTCATTGTCCTGTGTGTGTTACATCAACCAGGCAGTCAAGGCTGGCTGCACGCTGTCGAGGAGGGACATTGCGATTGAAAAAAAAATAATAATATTTATGGTCACACCATCCTCTGTACTGACGTGGGTAGTCTCTTTGGAATGACGGACTTTGTGGTGTATATCGTCAGGTGGCTACCGATTCAGCGTTACCATAGACTAAGGGACAAAACGCGAAGGCAATGAATAACAGCTGTTATCTGTAGACGTTGTATCATTCCAATGACACAACATGAATATATCCCAATACAATATGCACAAATATGTTATTCTATGAATAAATGACGTCTTCATTTCGACTAGACAGCACGAATACGAACTTATATTCGGGTGATAATACAAACCAAAAGTTCGCTTTCAACCACGAAGGAAAATCATCCTTGTAATATGGCTATTCATTTGTCCTTTTGTATAATATGTCACATTTTCCAGGCTGGATGGTGTACTTAATGTATATATGTTTTTTGCATTCAACCACACAAGCCATCGGGAAAAGATTTAAAACGATATATATATATCAGTAGCACCCACACTAGCACTTGTCTTATGTGTCAATCGCAAGCTTCATATAACTCGCTGTATTGAACAGTTGTTAGAATGCTACGATCTTCCCCGCCGCTGTATTCCCTCGTGAATGCTGCTGCTAACTCAATCCATTACTAAACGCAGCAACTTTTCTACGTGGGCTCCGTCCGTCACTTTGGCGTTTCCCCAGTCTACATCTTAGATAGAAGCTTAGGAATGTATTACAGCGATTGCTCGGATGGATATCATAAGTGAATGACCACCTTCTTTGTAACATTGACAGAGTTGTAAAAACCAATACAAACGTCATTGTAGTTTGAGCTAAAGAGTGTATACAAGTATGAAGGTTTTTTTGCCTATAACGCTGTACTGTTCTTTTTTATGACTCGACTACGTTCGTAATGTTGAAGTGGCAAATGCTATTGCAACCCGACTTTCTAGTTCTGTAATGTGCCGAAGTCCTGAATTACCAAGGGTGTCGACATCAATATCAGACCGCTAAGTGCATAACATCGCACATTAACTATTCTACAACAGCCTTATGTGAGTAAACCTCATTAGGTGAGTTGAGGATAACCTACATAACGAATACATGACGCTTTGTACAGGTAAAATGGTGACAAGCATAACCAGATTATGTGCACATTTTCAGTACACAGTATAACACAATACGCAAAAACAACTTAGCTTTACTTTGTTAAAGCGATCCGTTTTTGAGTTTGATTAATTGGTAGTGCTGCATCAAACATGTTGTCTTCAACGTGAATTCATTGCTATAACATTCGCTACTGACTGTAACTCCAACCTGTTATTGGAAATGATATGTACAAAATGTTGTTTACGGATGACACAAACTAGTTTGGAGCAAGACAAAACATACTGATGATATTATAATTGTAGGCTTTTATATATATCCCTCTACTCAGCAAAAAAATGTAAAATGTCAATATTCAATTCAATATGTAGCGTCGTACACAAATTTGGATATAATGAGGATGAACAAGCAATCTCCTAGTTTGACTTGCTGAGCTCACTGAACATTATTTCATACAACAATCGATTTACCATCGTGTGTCTGGAGCTTTGAGTTGTTCAATTGATTCACAATGTGCCAATCACGAATGGCGCTGTAGTATTACCCATAATATGGTGACTTAGATTTTACATCGTTGTAAATAAACAATACCTTGGATTGTTAATGATAGCACAGCATACATACACCCGTGGTCAAAAGCATCAAGCCAAGACAGTGCTCATCTCAATGTGTCATCTGTAGAAGTGACAGTAACAATCGAGAAACTGGCACTGCGAGCAGTCAAGATACATGATACATCATAACAACAGCCCCCCCCCCCACTCCCGCCCATTCATCATCATTCTATTTTGTAATTGTCACAAGTCCAGTAATTGACATTTGCATCACACCATAATCCTCACAAAAATACCTCTTATATAAAACAGCTAAATGATTGTGTTTGTTGTCTACCTAAAACAGATGGGGAGATGTCGATGTATATTGTTTCTCAACTGAATGAATCACGCCAAACCGAGTGGTACAGGGTTCATCTCAGTGCTACACAAGTAGTGGTAGCAGTTAAGTCGTGACCAAGAAGTAAATGACAGCATGATTTTTTTCTGACGGGGTAATATGAATCTGATTGCCTGGGAGTGCTATGAACGCAGCATCAGAATACAGTGTTTAACTATTGGAGGATGCATGGTGGATGTTTCCTTCAATTACAGTTATCTGTAATGACGTAAACCACCAACTCCCTCGCCATCAGATGATGATTGCAGCCAGGGTGGAGATAGTTATAATGCGAGAGCCGTAATGACACTCTAACATCGCCATCCGCCACTGACAATGCAAACCTGATACATGATATATTTTACGAATCGCATATGATTAAAGCTCTTCCAATGGAAGTTGTAGATCCTTTGTACAACACATACAAGCTTAACAACTCCCCGGTTACCCCGTATGATAATCACTGGTATTGTAGATCCATCATTTGCAGCTTGTCACCTTAACAACTCCTAAGTTAACCTGTAATATGCAGTTACAAGCACGTCTTACCTTTAACAGATAATGGTCATAACAAAGAGCGATTGTCGTGACTGAAGAATTGACTCAGGTCTCACACCACAATTCTCACATGATATCTATTGGACTGCGTACAGTGGGACAACAACAGTAACATTCCACAGAAGGGAATCCAATATGATCAATGAAAGGAAGACGTATTTTGCTCTTATTAATAGCTGATCAGGACCATGTAGTCCATTGTATTGTACAGCATTCGAAATATATCAAGCATTTCAGTGACTATGGTAACTGAAACATTTGCCATTCAGCAGTTGTGATTTACAGTCGTAACTTACCAAAATGACTATCGACTTGGCTATTGACGATAAAACATCAGAAGCAACGTGATTCATATCACTGTCCATAAAACAATAATCCGATGACTGTACTTGAAGGCTGCGAGCCTCGGGCATACCGCACAATGACAAGGGCTGGCACAAATGAGATAATTTATGATCCAACAAGCACACCCACTTCTCTCTATAAATCAAATCATACGTACGCATGGGATAACAGGGTCCATTAATGATTGCTAAAAGAGGCCATAGCCGTGGGGATCGGATAAGACGACCAATCAGCTTTTCTAGGTATTCCAGGTAGCACAGCCAACAAAAATCACACATACTTAAATCGGTATTTGTTGGAGTCCGTACCTAGAACCATCATTTGAGATTGTATTTGGTCTGCATAAGTGGAGCGCATCCCAAACTGCTGAATACTAACTGTTGTTTACATACGATTTTACTTAAGCTACTTGGTACTAATATACCGCCTTGGCGTTTGTTCCACGTTCTGAAAGGAAAACAGTACGATCTTATCAAACAAGGTAGAGGCTCAAGAGATGTTTGGTTGAACAATATTTGCATCACGTTAATGACTTGTGGCTATTAGTTACATTCTTGAGCTCAGTGGGGTGGGTCTGTAACAGACACCGGAATCATAAAGGGCCTGTCTAGCGCCAGCTATATATAAGACAGTATTTGCTTGACTTGACATCAATGAGTCTTATATTCAATGGAAGCGCATGGGCATTAGTGATGAACCCAGCAAATAAATGTGTAATAGAGAACCTAGCAACCTAACTAGTCAGTTATAGGTTGAATATGCATGTTAGACAATCTGTCTTCTATTGAACTCTCTGGGGTTGTTTAGCGGCATTTGCATTCTGTTATGCGTAATGATGTTTTGGACAAATAAATTGGACAAATTAGATTTGAAGATATGAGTCAATTTAAATGATTTGGGCCTTGTTTGACGAGAAAATACGGGATAGCTTCCTGTAAAGGAGAGAATATACCTGTTTAGCCCCGGAAAGACGGTGATATTTTTTATTTGCCGTCCTGAATCTTCCGCGCGAATGGGTAATGTGTTTTGACGGGACCGTGGAATTTAGAAGAGCGTGAAAACAACATATATAAGAGTCTGCGCAAAACACATGCAAACCTCATATCGAGACAGCTTTAGGAAGTACCATTTAGTATTGATTTCTAAGGAATCAAGATAAAGTCACATGGTATTTGTTTGCTCTTCCATTCGCTAGGTGCGCACCATGCTTTTGGAATTGTCATATTTGAAACAGTCCAGACTGCACCTGCGCCCAGCTACTACCGCTTCGTGTTAAAGATTAACATGTCGACATGTGCTCAACGATGATGCCACTACGAGTGCAATTGTAATGGCAGTCCATGTTAGCTGAATAAATCTACTTGTGATTATAGGTGCCAATTATTCATTACCATCAAAACATGCGATGAAATCAAATAACTCCAGGTTTTATACGTTGGGATCGAACAGCGTTAGATGGCCTGGACGACCAGTAGGGCTAATATCCGGTATGTTTGCACTATGGTTCTAAAAGCAAACACCAGTGACGATTTCGTCTATGTTGTGCTATGTACAATGTTAAAAATCGAACAGCGTTCGTGGTCCAGTCAACAATCTTAGTGTTTACTTTAAGTCGTAAAGTTAAACTACAGAAATTATTCAAAGCGAAAATGCATTGCAAAAGGAGCGATATATAAGTCAAGCAAGATGGATATAACAATATATTAAGTTAGAAGTAACAAATCGCTATATGACAGTTTGCATATGATCATTAATATCCGACAACACCCTTTTATGCATAACAATGATTTTCATTCGCCTCACAAAGTGCAGTTGATCACAGGGATATATAAAAATATGTGTTAATTTGCACCAGTAAGGCTCATCTGGTATGTAACCGTGAAGTGGGAATGTCATCCCTGTCCATGAGTTCAACCGTCACCACCACCCTCTTATAAACTTTTGTTAAGCCAATTATAAACCAATTGCATTGTTCCTTTTATCTGGCTGTATTCAAGCAGAGATCGATAACTTATCCATGTTCTCCAATCGAGGTTCCCACTTATTAACGCAAAAGAGGCTATTGAAATGCTGCGTAAGAAATACATTCAGATTGGTTTAAAAGGGTTCTAAATAGTCTTTAGTGTATACAGTATGCATAGTAATATTCCCGAATATGCGTCTGATACAGCCGCGTGCCATTGACACGTGATGAAATATATATCCTTGATTGTACTACTCTTTGTGTGACTTGTTTTTTAAACGGGGCGACACAAATGTCTGATTGAGTTATTGTACAATACATTGCCATACCACTAACTAATATAGTCAGGCAACTGATTCCATTTAAATATGAAAGTCCTATGGTAACTGAAATTATGCAATGCTTCATCAGCTGCAAGAGAAAGAAAGAGTATAATCGTTGCACATTCAATGGATAAACTCAAACACACGCTTCAGCAATCCACATTATGTTATGTCTGTAAAACAAATCTGTTCTACTTTGTTACTCCGAAGCCCAATTGGGCTGTCAGCACAATAGTTTGGTAAATCAAACTAATATTCTTTGTTTCCTCCGTTCCGCATTTGCATTGTGTACTTATCATCCAGCATGCTTATACAAATGGATAAACATGATATATTTATGAGGGGCACGACTTGTGAATTGCGATTCGAAATCTCAATAGCCGTTCATCTAGCATTCAACGTTCAGTGGCATTCAGTTAAACCTTAACCGACCTATTATCATATCAAAATGTATTATTGCATTGTATGCAATGATACAAAAGGTTTTCTTTCGGCTCTAAAATATATCCATGTTTTCTAATAGTTTGCATCTTACTGAACATCCTGTAATGTCTGATAATAAACTTAATACGAACTTCTCGTGTTGTATTCTAATGCAATGTGCTCTATCCATCGATACCCAAATTTGAACCTCCATTTCCGCAGGGACTACTTTTAATTGCAGAAACTGATGCTGCACTTCTGCTGATTTCTATTTACTTTTCCAAGGTGACAGATCCATTTACCTTTTTACAGCAACCTGTAATATCCTCAATAACTTCTTTGCCACAAGTAATTGAAGTTCACGCTTTAAATTATTCACAATTTTTTTTAATGCCGCGTCATACTAATTACAGCCCAAAATTATTCCTAGCTCCAAAGTAAGTAACCTTCCTGGTATGGCGTATTGAGATACACCATGGGGAGGTTCACAAAGTCATAAATAATAGACTTTCCACTTACAATTGAGTGCTGGTCAACAACAATAAGGCAAATACAAAGAAGGCTTTATAATAACCGTGCTCGTGTAGATTTGGATACGTCGTTAAGCATATGATGAATTCAGGGAACATCTAATGAGAGCATGTTAAAAATGCGACATGAATCAGATTTGTGGTGGGTTTGAATGCATTCAGCTACTTTTTCAGTGTGTCAGCAACAGGATATTATCAACACGAGCAATATCTTAAAATGATTATATGCATGTCTTCGTTGTGAACCAATGACAATCATAAATACTCCCACTGCAGACTAAGCACGATCTTTCTGCGTGTTTGGTAAATTAGAGTTTCGGAGTGTATCCCAGATGTATAATTCAGTATGTGAATGGAGTGAATTAGTTGTCTTTATATGATACGATTGTATTTAAAGGGCATAATGGGGTTGCCTCAGGTGGCGAGTTGTAATGGGATGTCGGGAACTTGGAGTAGTTTGGTTGAACAGTACTATTACCGAGAGCTTTAACTAGGGATAATACGGGTTGAGGCCAATTAGTCTGGGAATTTATGAGTATGGAATGTTAACTAGTGGGGACTATATTACTTGGAAATTCGTTGGCTCGGAACATGTGCCTCAAACGACGGTACTTGCGACAAAGGGTTTACATAAGTTGGATGACAATTCATTTGTCACGCTTGAACAACACTAACGAAAATGGGTCCAATTTTGACGTGAAGAATGATGGAAAATTGTATATAGAG
Source organism: Urechis unicinctus (assembly GCA_034190875.2). NCBI lineage: Eukaryota > Metazoa > Annelida > Polychaeta > Xenopneusta > Urechidae > Urechis > Urechis unicinctus. The sequence goes on along the minus strand of CM067349.1, from coordinate 45,163,328 downwards.
AGATATAGAGATATAGAGATATAGAGATAGATAGAGATAGAGATAGATAGAGAGATATATAGAGATATATATAGATATATATAGAGAGATATATAGATAGATAGATAAATATATAGAGATATAAATAGATATATATACATAAATATATCTATATATGTATTTAGGCATATATATACATATATATATATATATAAATAGGTATATATAGATATATATATATATATATGCATAGAGATAGGAGAGATATATAGAGATATATATATATAGAGACCTTATATATATAGAGATATATATAGATATATATAGATATATATAGATAGATATATAGATATATATAGGATATATTCTATCTATAGATATATATATATCTCTATATATAGATATATATCTCTATATATATATATATATATATATATATATCTATATATATTCTCTCTATATATATATATATATATATATATATATATATATATATATATATATATGTTACGTATCAACCAGTCAAGTTCAATTTTTTCTTGGGAATTTAACGAGTGTTTCTTTTGAAGTGAACTTCTTTTAGGAAAGCCATGGTTTCATTGCGCAACAAAATAATAAGCGCTACACATTTCTTAGCAATGTTTGGTAATGGTCGAATCTGAAGGGCGAAGACTATTTTTCAACATGTCGCGGTATTCGTTCATTGTCCAAGCCCCTCGATTAGACCACGATCTACTTGTACACTTTGCAAT
>CM067349.1:45132517-45155628 GCA_034190875.2 Urechis unicinctus | reverse complement strand
CATTTCATCCCAGCCTCTCAATTATATGAATAGTGGATAAGGATAGACAGATATAATGTCCTGTGTGCTACCGTTCGAGAATGGCCGGCAGGTCAATGTCTGCACAGTCCACCTGTACCAACCTATTTATCATGAGAATTAGGAAACGTGTGATTAGTAAGGCGTGTGAGTAGACGCGCTGAATATTATATAGCTGGTTTTGCTAACTGAAGTGATACTGGGGAAAGTACGGTTCGTATGTTCACGATACTTGAATGTAGCAGACATAATTAATATTATGTTTGAAGTGAACATAACGGTTAATTTATACTTGCTAATTACTCGGTATACTGTATGGGTCAAGCCAATTTAACTGTGGTGCACTCTCGTAATAAACATTGCTCCCATGGGTATTTAGAGAGCAAGATGCCAACTTACCATGCTTGGCATCTTCAACAACTGCTGGGGTAAGCTTGTGAATTCCACCGGATGTCAGCCCCATACGGGCCTGGCATTATCCGCTTTAACGAATGCGTTTTGCATAAACTGATGGCTTGTGACAGATTAACAATATTACTTTGAAGATCATAACGTCACCGTTGCCCTTATGAGGTTCAGATTTTTGGATCTCAAAATCCATGTCAATTTAGCATAGTGCATTGCAGCAAATGGAACAAAATAATGTTGCTAATATAAACAGAACTGTTGTAGTAGAATTCGGCTCAGACCTGTCGACAGGATCTCTGTATATAGAAGCAGAATTCAGCGCGACGCTGAATGGTTGAACAGGAGAGATCAGAAAAGACGCTGTCACGAGGAAGGTCTGGAGGATGGCATTAGGTAACTAGTGATCTCTGTAGTTAGGCATGTGTAGATGAAGCCCATGTACTATATGTCATCTTACTTCCCTTCTATTGTAAGCGTCTGTGTCTGATGATGCAGTGGAAAGCTGTACACGGGTGGCGCTGAGCTGACGCTGCTATTCAATCAAGGGTTAGTACGGGTCCGTTCAAGGACAGCTTGGTGGCTTTCACTTTTGTCACTCCATGGATTGGATTTCGAATAAATCTGGCTGTTAACTTTTGTGTTCCAATGCGTATTGTGTACGATCGGCAGTTGTTCTGGTCACTGGGGTACAGTGACTGAGTATGGGCCATTCGGGAAAATATGCTCATCGAATTTGTCGCAATGAATGCTGTGGCCAAGTAGGGAACGCGTCACTACAGGTGTAATTAATTCTGATTGATCTGGCCAGCGTGGTCATTTGCATTACCACCTGCTTAGTAAACGATAAACGGACGGTGATTAACCCAACGTGCGAGGTCCAGGTCAATATCAACGTTGCACAGGGCTGTGCACGTGACAGACATTGACCACTCCCGTCTGTCCCTCTCACGTGACCATCTCTGGACAACGGATGATCTCTCGCACGTGCCAGGAGTTTGACCGCAACAGGTGAGTTAACGAACTTGAGGAGATTGACGCGTCGTTTAATTTCTCAGACAGTTGCTTTAGAAAACGAATAGAAATATCGATCAATGGTCGCCCACTTACATTTCAACCGCCATGTAGTTTGTCCGGCGTGGTCAAAGTAATATCCATCAAGAAGATGGCTATGAGAAAACATAAGCGCTCATCTCAACCGTAGCTACGGAGGGTAAACACTGAACTATAGAGGTTTACTGTAATAGAGTTAGTTGCAAGGAGTAAGTGGCTTTTTATTATTACATCATCCGCTTTATCCAACATTACAAGCTATTCAACATTTTTCATAGATTTTAAAGCCTGCTTAGCGGCAAGATATTAGTATTCATCAACAAAATGAAAGCTAGATTTCAGATGGTCTTATGTTGTTAAGGGACTTTTAACGTCGAGGTCCCTTGGAACTTCACCACGGATTAAGCAATGTGAATACCACACCCATGGTCATAATAAGGAAGATACAGATGAAGAAAATACGCTCCAGCAGCTGCCATTCACGTATGGTGTCTTCTGAGCATTGATTGGCTAGCACCTCGTCACGTCACACATCCACGTAGCGGGTTGATCGACATTGTGGTACTGCACAGTTTCGTTTCGTATGTAGTTTTCCGCCACATTTGGACATTCGTTTCTTAGTAGCTGTGTTGGCGAGGATATGTCACCCCAATAATCACACTGCTTCCCTAGAGCAGAAAAGTTGATGCCTGCATCCATGAAATATGGGTCAATAGAACTAACAGCAAAAAGCCACTATGAATAATACATCGTTCACATGCTAGATTGGCCATATATATATATATACGACGTTATATTGGAGAGTATGGTAAATTATGAACTAACAGTGAAGATCTAGAAACAGCAGCTTTGGATGTTTTCGCGGCAATTGAGTGTCATCATGGATTACCGCGCGCGAAAAGAGGGAAGAATTGAGACAATAGCGCGTTTAAGACTGCCTCCTCATGATAAATCATCGTTCTATTGACAGAGCAGCTGTGGTTTGTATTTGAGGATTTATATTTTCCTTATATATTGCTCTGCAAAGCAAAATGTAGAGAACCTTTAAGATGGGTTGATAATGTGTCATCATTATCCATCAATGGTAATATATGCGTCATTCATTGGCGAACCCTTTTATTCCCAAAATTCATATGCGTGATGTGATAGTGTATTTGTAGACGATCATAAATGTTTGTCTTTGAGTTTATCATCGAATTTACAGCATCGTAATCACTCGAGTTGGACACAAGATGAATTCTCCCTAACCCCGCTGAGAGCGAAATATCCTTACATACGACATCACGACCGCTACTTCCTCCCTGTAATTTGGTGTGAGCCCTGAAGATGCACGTGGGGATTACCATCCATTCCCCATCAGTAGATATTTCATCTTAATAATGCATCCAATTGCGTATATTTCATTCCCTCGAGGAATTGGATCACATACTGCCACACGCACCTGTCGTCACATTTCACCCCAGCCTCTCAATAATATGAATAGTGGATAAGGATAGACAGATATAATGTCCTGCGTGCCTACCGTTCGAGAATGGCCGGCAGGTCAATCAAAGAGTTTATAGCTACGCTAAGAGGGCTCACTTCGAGTGGCTCTGTGGTGATCACTTCCCTAATCATAATATATTACAATCGCTAGGTGGCGCTACCATGACACAAACAAAAACACATGGGAATACTGGGCTGACGTCACTGCAATTGATGAGAGCGTGAAAAATATCGTTTCGAAGACCCTTGCCCCTGCCAAAACACATCGCACTATAGGCTTATGAATAGCGAAAATAGCAAGTACACAACTTAATATATTACCCGGTCTTGGTTATAACGATCGAAAATATTTCGCCTACAACAGCGTCCGCGCAGTTACGATCCTCGTATTTCACGTCCGCACTGTGGATGGTAGTTATAGATTGTCAATAACTGGCTTAAGCCAGGGGTCGACATAAACATAACCAAATGACACTGGACAAGGAGTTACAACCAATAGCAGGAGTAGACACGACGCCGAGATCAAAGAGATCTCGCGCGCAGTGCCTGCCTCGTCGAGATCGCCACGAGATCTTGGCGATCTCGGTGTCTCGCTCACATTTCAGTTCGGCAAGTTGAGGCGTTAGTTGCTGTGCGAGAAACTTCATTTTCTTTTTCGAAAACTTTCACCAGTATCACCAAACCTGATGGATTTGCCCGACGAGGTAATTAATTATATTTCAATAAACACGCTGATTATCATAGTTTCCTTTTTGGGGTAATCAATATGTTTTATTCGATTAAAGTTTGCAAGTGTTTATTCCGCATCGAGACACCATATTTTCGGCTTGGAACTTAGACATATATTTTTCTATCTCTTGATATTTGTGAAATATTCTCGTAAAAATATTCTTGGTATTCGTTGACTAAACAAAGACAAATCGAATGGTCACGATTATTAAGCTGTTAAATGTGTACTTTTATTTTATTGAGCTGAATACGTGAGCGATAATACCTTGAATTCGAACAATTCGTCGAATCTCAAGCTTCCAGAATATTTCAAATTAATCAAAAACTATGTTGTATTGTTTGCCAAGATAGCGGCACAATTGCCTTAACCAATAACCAAACAGAATGCATTATCAATAATTGTAAATATCCTTATAGTTTACCTCCAAATCGCATCCAAATGCGACGTATATTTGACAGTCCAATATGGATGACAGTGGGCGATAATTTAGTGTTATTACTTACCGGTGGCATACTTATGCAATGTCAGAATACTTATATATAACTAACTATAAATTGGAATATGAGTCTTGTCACAGCAAATTTGTACTTTGTGTCTAGTGCTCTTGTAGAATCATGTGTATCATGAATTTAATTTGGTTGAATGATTAATGGATAAATATTATGTGTTGGTAACTGCGAGCCATTCTATCACAACCAGGCTGGCTTGGCAGATGCTTCAGCGTTTCGTGGTGCCGCGTCTTTGGAAGTTGTGTCAGCCAATTCTCGCGCAAGTAATGATATTTTACCTCAGACTCGGACAATGTGATGGCAAGGCACGTACAGGACATAGTTATTGACATTGTGTAATCGAGTACACCGTCTGCTGTTGTTAACTTGTCTATTGACACTTGCAAATGCATCCATGCCATTTCGCCTATGTCCCCGCGAACTTGACTTCGGGTCAAGGCCTCTGGTTTCCTCGCTGGCTCGCTTGATGTCGCAATACCAAGTACACCTAGCGCCGCCAAGCGCGAGCTTGTGAAAACACTCGCTGCCAGGCACGCACGCGAGCGCCTCGGCGGCGACTTCAAAAGGCGTTGCGACTCCTTCTTAGGTTATATAACTCCTTGCACTGGAGGAACGAAGGTGTTTGTTCATGAAATCGCTGAGCTAGTACTACGCTGATGAATGAAAACAGCTTTCAATACGAAATTGACATGTTATTTCTGCGAATTTAATCAAAGGATTCAGCTATATAACTTGTCTATGGACCGCACCTGGACGCCCAGTGGTTGGTCGTTCCTGACCCAAGTCATCACAGGGGAGATAACATGACACTTGCAAGATCATAACGCTACCGTTGTCTTTATGAGGTTTTTATTATTGGCTCTCAATATCCAGGTCAATTAAGCATAGTATATTGCAGCAAGTAGAACAAAATGAATGTATGATTTTGTAAATATTAACAGAATTACTGTAGAAGTAGTCGGCTCAGACTATATATATATATATATATATATATATATATATATATATATATATATATATATATATATATATATATATATATATATATATATATATATATATATATATCTATATATATATATATATCTCTATATCTATATATATATATATATATATCTATATATATATATATATATCTATATATATATATAATATATATATATATGTGTTTTCGTCATTTACAACGATTTTCATCATAGATGCAGTCATCGAAGAGCCAATAATTTAAGAGATTTGGAGCAGAGCTAAAAAGGTAGTGCCTAAGGACATAAAGTTTTCCGGTGAATCAAAGGAGAATGTTTCCCATTTTCTAAATAAACTGGACCATTTTGCAGCATTTCATGAACTGTCGCACCAGCACTTGTGCGACTTGTTCCCACTGTTGCTGTCAGGTCGAGCGTTAATGTGGTACGAGTCCATTTCGGAATTAACAAAACAAAACTATTGCAAATTACGGAAAGCTTGTCATGGAAAATACGGACCAGACTCTTAAAACCACCTGCAACACGCAGTGTTGTTTGAACTACGGCAGAGTGTCTCAGAACCCGTTGATGATTACACCACAAGAGTATTGGAACAATTTTCGCTCTTGAATATCAGCGAGGACGAAAAAATGCGCCTCTACATCCATGGGTTTCGAACCGATGTAAAGTCCTACGTACTGGACAAGGACCCTTCATCATTCGATGATGCCGAGAAATATGCCAGACGCACGGAACAACTCCACAGCATAAATAGACACCATCCTGCGGTTAACACAGTGGCCACCTCCACCGCCAAGGAACGACGAGACGACGACGACGAAGCGTCGCTCATAAAAAACATGCTATCCATGGTGACGCAATTGATGAGCGACGTGAGGACACTGAAGGCCAATGTGAATGTACCCCCGAACACTGAACTGATATGTGCGGCACGCGTTCAGCGACCGGTCCCTAATTATGTGCAAGGTGAGTGTTGGGCGTATGAAGACCTAAACCCGAGAGGGATAGCTGTCGCAAGCGCAGCCGTCACGGTTATCAGTGACCTAGTGCCAGTTAGGCTATTCAATTTTACTAATGTTCTTCAAGAAATCAAAATAGGTGAGCGCATTGCAACATTCCGAGTATGGACAGACGAGGTCTCGCCGCGGCCCGAATGTAATATTCCCTGTCATCCCTCGAAAACCCCCACACTATCATCAATTGGCAAATCACAAAATCGCAGCCAAACTATCGCCCCCGATATTGACTGGTCCCATTCTCAGCTGACACACGATCAGCGGACACGACTACAACGCCTCGTGGGCGAATACAGTGATTGCTTTGTTGACCCAGTCAACAACCAGTTAGGTTACACAAACTGGGACACTCATAGAATAGACATTCTTCCCGACTCTAAGCCCATAAACAAATTGCTTTACCGAATATCCCCACCAATGAGGGCTGAATTAGATCGGATGGTGCATGACCAACTACATCACGATTTGATTGAAGAAACGAACGAAGGCGCATGGGCGTCACCAGCGCTGCTGGTTAGGAAAGCATAAGGGGGGGTTTAGAATGGTAATCGACTACCGCGGATTGAACGCTGTTACAATTCCCCAAGTGTTGCGTATCCCTAGACTTAACGATGTACTTGACGCGGTAGGACAAAATAAACCAAAATACTTTTTAGTGCTAGACCTGTCGCAGGGATTCCACCAAATCCCACTCGATGAATCATCGCGGGATAAAACTGCGTTCATAACTCCCTCTGGGAAATTCCGTTACAAAACTATGCCCAAAGGTTTACCTAACGCACCCACTTGTTTTCAATCATTGATAGACAAGCTTCTCAAGTGTATTCAATACAAGTACGTAATGGCATATATTGATGACATTTGTTGTTTTTCGAACACATTTGACGATCACGTGTCACATCTAACGGAGATTTTCGCTCGACTGCGATCTGCGAATTTGAAGTTAAAACCGCAAAAATGCTTTTTCGCAGTAGTAGTATAGATGTTAGCGGTACTGGCACACCTATCTCATATGATTATGACACACCTATCTCATATGGGTGCAACCCAGAAAACACACATATACAGGGTGACTCACATGAGCCAGCGAACCGCTCGCACCTCCCCCCACCATATGAGCCCAGCCCTTCCAGCCCCTATGGTATAGGCCCACACCAGTAGTTAGTCACCATAGAGGTCATTGAGTGATAAATATCTGCGACCGTCGCTGTAAGTTCCATTTTTCACGCGGTTGAGGTCCTGTATAAACTGGGCAATCTTAGCGTCGTTCTTCTCGATAAAGTTGGGATCAGGACGAGCGGTTATCAATCTCATCGTAAAGAGCTTCCAACAGTAGAAAGCCCCCGTCGGCCTCTCTGTGATCCCACTCGGTCTTCCCAACCAAGGACCGTGATGCTCCTGTTTCAAGCCCAGGCAACTATTAAACCTCCCGTTCGCACTATAGTCGCCGTCTTCAAGCCCCTCCACCCCCGCCCACCCCCAAGCCACCGTCTCCTTATACTTCTTCTGATCCTTGTGATACACCTGGTTATACACCTCAGCCCTCCCCAGGTCCTCAAAGGAGCACAACCTGAAAACGCAGTCGACAAACACGCCGATGGTCGCCACCGGACTGTGGTGCAACCCCAACAGAACCTGAGGCTTATACATATTCGGAATCACTCTCCCAGGACTCCGAGTGTAGGGGCACTTTATCTCGAGCAGCACAACCTCCTCAGGATGCCCCAGACAGACAGCATCCACTTCAGCCCGCCGGATCGGGAGCACACAAAAGCCATCCGGAGAGTAGGCCGTCGCGCCGCCCTCAATATAGATATTATTTCCGTAGACCTTGGTGTCGTACACCTTCTCCAATACCGCAATTGCAACCTCCTCAAAAGTCGTACCCCAGAGGCAGGGTGTGCTAAAGCGAACACCCTCGTTGCTAGTTTTTTCTGTCAGCTTCTTGCTATAGCTGCTGAAGTAGTTTTGCCCTATGATAGAGGAGTAGTCACTTCCTCCAACGCAGCCCTTCCTCGTCGTCTCCCACTGGTCCGTATTTTGTTTGACTACAGTATGATCGTTGCAGAAAGATTTTATCACCGCCTCCATTATATCTAACAACCCCCACTCTTCAAAATGGACTGTCAGGGTCATACCTTAGCAGGTCTAGGGGGCGATTCTGCCGCTTTCAAACATTTTGCTTTAATGTCACTTTTCATTTGACTATATTTCATGATCTCGACCGAAACGAGCTTAAACTCATCATCTGAGATATACCCATCTTCAAGCGCCGCCGATACAATGTCAGCAATGGTATTCAATTTGCTCTGAGCGAGAATGCGGATCTTGTCATGCTTTTTTAACTTAATGGTCAGCCGCCTACTGATGAATTTTCCAGCAATTACAAGTAGCCCACAAGCGGCTCCAGTAGCACCCAACACTGTGGCAATAGGAATGGCAACTATTGTAGACATTACACCTGCACCACTTGTGCCAAGACACATACCCACAGCAACTAAAGCAGTGTCTACAGCGTCCACTGAGTTTACTGCACAACTATATTTTTGTACATAGCACCATATTTTTCAATTTCTTTCTCAAGGTATTGCTTCTTAAGACTGATCTCATCAAGCCGATAGGAGTGCCCCAGATCACATGGAGGAGGCTCCGAATTTAACGGTGCAGTCGTTGGTTGTTGTTGTTTCATACTGTCTTTGTATACATAAGTCTATATATCAAGTTCAATTAGGAATGAAGCTACAGACCAAGTCGCCCCTCTGTTTTGTGCGGTTGTATAAAAGTTAATAACGTTGCCTTCTTCCAGCTGTAAAGGCGGTTCTAAATATACTACAACAGCCCGTTGGTCAGCAGGCTTACTTATTCCTACCGCTTGATTCGTTCCATTAATAACAGGAACGACTGTTATAGCAGCAGTATCAGCACCAACACCAGAAGACAACCCCATACGAATGATCTTACCACCACATGTCATGGTATATCCACAGCTTGAGTCTTGTGAGTCTCGACCCCTAGCCCCATGGCCAAACGACCACTCATATCCTCTGCGAAGGGGGCCACTTGCTTCTGCCCAAATAGTAATGAGATGTTTCGTTTGGGAGCTTATGTGTTCTCTCAGGTCCCTGCGATGCTGTCTATGTCTGTCATCAACATACTTTTTATTAGCAGCATCTTTAGGCGATATTGGGTCTCCCAACAGAACTATTTTATTATCTCCCATTTCAAGGTCTCCGTACATATCATCACCTTGTTTACTAACGCGTGAATTGGCTGCGGTAGTTACCAGATCTATTGTGTTTTGGTATGACATTGCTTGTCCTCCAGAGGATGGAAGGCCTATCGTAGGAAGTCCCGTGATCATGTTGCCATCCATATTAAGATCCCCTTCCATTGTGTCCCCTACGGCAATTATTTTTTGTGAGTCACCAATAGATACATAGGTCTTTGTGGCATATTCCGAGAGGTCAGCACCACGCACAGTGCTTGCCGGTTTTTGCCTAGGTCCATAAATACTCGTTTTTATTGACATCTTGTAAATTCAAGAACAACGCTAACAGGTAAGTCGTGGTTATCCAATAGCCTTCCTTTATTATCGCATAACTGAACCTTTAACTCATGCACTGTTCCGCTAGTGACACGCTTACAGACAGGATTAGCGATGTTCGTGGTTATAATATCACCGAAAGAGCCACCCTCTAAGCCAACAACTTCAAGAAGCGTAGTGGGCGCACCATCTAGCATGTTGTGCGTTGTGCTGACTTGATTGATGTGAACATAAATTGTGTTAAAGATGCTAAAGTTGATGGGCCGGTCACCTATGTAAGTACCTGAAGGAATTAATTGCCTACCCTGACCGTCATCAAGACCCAACATTTTTAACACACCGTCTGATATGCGTGCAGCCCCCTTATCAGGAATTGTGAGGGTTATAACCCCATTTGCAGCATTAACCTCTAAACCAGGACCTATTGATGTAATCTGCTGCTGAAGAAGGCTGAAACTCTAGAGACCAGGTTTTAATTGGACAGATCCTCCCTCTCCTGAACTTCTTGACTGCCATTGAATGGTCTCGTTTGATTCGAGATTGTACCAGCCCACAGTATACGTGATTGACCTTAGGCCAACACATAGATCGCCCGCAGTGTTGTCAATAGGTTTTTGCAGGGACACAGCGACGCCGCTTTGAACATTTGACAGAGTGTGATACATAGCACTATGAATAAACAAGCCTTTACATTCAATACGAATAAAAGGTACAAAACCGGGCCGGTATACCTACCCCATATTGCCCGCGAGGATCTGACACATCTCCTCATCCAGGTAAAATCGGATAATATCACAGATGGGTTTGGTGTAGAGTTCTCCAACCTGTTTGATAAATACGTGGTGCCAAACATAAGCGACGACAGCCTTGTAGTTGGCTGGATAACCAACCACATGCAATACTGGCAGAACCAGGTAAACTTTGTTGTATGGTGCGCAACCAGTGGCTGCGGAGTTTTTGCCCTGGACCACCTCAGATCTGACTCCCCAGCACTAAGTAACCTCTACAGGTTCCACGTCTACTACACCATCCGGAGACTTTTAGACGAAATGAGAATAGCACTGCCAGATGACGCCACGTGGTCGGCTACCAACAATTCCTTCGACAAGAGAATCTACCACTGGCTCTGCCACGAGTTTGGGGTTGACGAAAACAGCGACTGGAGGATGCAGGGCGGCAACCAGGGCTTAGGGTGGATCTACTTCACCGACCCCGAAACACACAAGGTACGGGTGATCTTTCATTACGGAGACCACAACCACTACGATTCCGGCGTGCAAACTTTTGAGAAAGGGTTTTATCGGGAGGGTGGCAAGCTGCACATTGATTTCATAAAGCAAGACCAAGAATGGGCAAACATCGCCTGGAGCACCTTCATCCTGGACAAATCGGAGGGGTTTACGTCCCCAGGTATCTCACGGATCAACGACAGCATTCGGACCTATGTGTGGGGCATTCTTAGTGCTCAGGCGCAGACCCGCTCAGAGATACTAGGTGTTGGAACGTCCTTTGATGCCCAAAAGCAATTTAAGGCCAATGTTGAGGATGCCATCAACTACCCAGTGGATATTCCTTCATCTATCCGACGGTATCAGAACGTCCTCCAGAATGCCTCTTCAAAGGTTGATTATGTGTTTGGAACGGGCCTGTACATGGCTCCGTCTGATATGAGCCTCGCCATTGGAGACGTTGCTGGGTACAACAATCTGATTACCATTGCAACTGAGGAGAAGCAGATAGGCAGCAATGCTGATGTCAACTCGGTTCCGGTGGTTCCGGATAGAGGAAGCTTTGACCCTCCGCCAGATACAGATATGGAACTCTCCTCTCCAGGGCCCGCCCCTATGGCCGAGACCGGTCTGCGTGGGGCGCACGAGGATGAGAAAACCGCTCTTATTATAGGCAGAATCGCTATAGGCTTAGCTGTGCTTTGGTTTGCTACGTAGTAAGTCACGGAGTATCAGGAGGATAACTCCCCCCACCGCCACAGCTGCGGCCCATACATGTTCTGCCATCCAACCAGCCACCTTTGTAGCTGACGTAAGCAGCCATGATACGATGGAGCCAATGATTCCTGGAAGGGCAGCTGCTGCCTTACCGGCTAGGCTCTTCAGGACGTTTGCCAAGGAGTTCAGCTGTTTTTTAATCCATTCCTTTACACCAGGCTTATCAGCTGGTGTTGGCGTTGGTGCCGGGGTTAGACTAGTGCTCCCTCCGCCCGTCAAAGCAACTACAAGGGTCGAGATTGCCAATCCAATCGCAGTGAGTATGGAGGCGATTGTTATACCCTGCTCCCGGAACAGAGTGCGTACACGCTCAGCTAGCGTTGTGTCCTCGTTAAGAAGTCTGTTGATAGTTTCCCTGATGCGGTTAATTTGGGTCCTTAGACGGTTACGGTTTTCAGAGGCAGCCTCAATACGGGCACTCCGCAGGTCCTGCAGCTCTGCAAGTTCATTTGCTTGGAATCTCCATGCTCGACTATCACCCCTCCCTTCCTCCTCCAGGCTTGCCATTTTAGCTTCCCGCTGTTTTATATTCCTTTCTATCTCAGTTATCTTAGCTAGGTTATTGACCAGCTCACCCCTCTGGGTCTGCATAGCCTTATCAAGCCCCATAAGCTCTCTGAGTGGTAGTTCGTTGTCTGTTTGTGTGCCTAGGTCTTCTATGGCGTTATGAACGCCCTCTATGAAGCTTGTTTCTTCCACACCACCTTGCTCTGTCATGGCTTCGGGGCTGCTCATTTCTAACTTTGGAAGTGCAGCTTCCGCTTTAGCAGCAGCTTCGTCAATGCCTTGTAGGGCTTTTGCTGCCATTGTGGATAGTTCAGGGGTCACTCCAAGAGCCCGAGCAAGCTGTGTACCACCGTAATCTAGGATACTCCTAGGAGAGAGGAATTTGTTTGGATTGTTCTTCCATGTAAGAAGCTTCCATTCTCGGCCCCACTTAACCCAAAGGTCACCTTGTTGAGACGATCTAAACTCCAGAGTGGCCTGCAGCCCATGCTTAGACACTGCCTTCTCCCACCTCGTAACTAAGACTTCAGTTTCTTCTTTGGAACCCACCTGATCTTCTGTTACCCCGCAGGCATTTCAGTAATAGCCCAAGGTGGACTAATCGTACTCGATGTATCTAAAGTTTCGTCAATCAGGTAAGTCTCCTCATCATCAAAGTTAGTCTCATTACTCTCCCATCCCATAGCCCCCTCCTCATCTGCATCGTCAAATCCGGGGTTATCAAACTCCATGTCTGTGTGTTAAAGATATAAGTGTAATTAAGCATTCAACATGACGAGTACTTACGGACGCAAACTAAACCCACACCGCCGGATACGCGAACCCCTTGGGGTAAAGGGCGTGCGACATTCTGTATGCGTTACAAACATCCAAGCACTATTGACCAGAACCAACAACTGCTGGTTCGCTTCCCCAATCTAGGCGCAGACGACGTCATTGTTTCAGGGACAGCACGGCTGGCCTTTACAATCACGCTGACCTCGACTGATGTTAACCGCAGCGTTGTGCAAAACCTGGGCCGCGCCGTGGTTAAGAAATTGACAATCAAGATTTCTGGCAATGAGGTCATGTCTATTGATGACAGCGATGTGTACCACTGTTACCACGACTTGTGGCGGACTGCACAGGAGAGACAGGGCCTCCAGTATCAGGGCATTGACACATCAGATGACAGAAACGCAACTAAGAAGATACGAGTGGGGGCAGGAGACAAGGTTGATACCGAGGAAGAGGACAAGGCGGTAGCCGATGTGTATGGTAACAGGTTCTACGTTCCGCTTGATTTTGAACTCCTCGAGAGCCACATGCCATTCTACCAGAGTGCGCTTAGTGACAGACTGGAATACGAGCTCACATTCAACGACTACAACCGCGTGATTCACGCAACAGGCGACACCGCTGCAAGCTACAAAATTGATGGCATCTCGCTGGAGTATGACATGGTTACCCAAACAGAGTTGGCCCGCATGATACGCACACAGTACACAAGTCGGCTCTCGATTCTGTATGACCGTGTGCTTCGTCACAGGAAGCTTGTATACAATAAAAGAGATAAACTGTGGAACATCAACCTGAACGTGCCGGCTCGCAGCATGAAGGGCATCCTACTGCTCTTTGAAGACTCAGCCAATGTCTCATACGCCAGGAAAACAGAGTCGTTCTACAACCCAAAGATAACGAAGGTCGAGGTGACCATTGAGGGCATCTCCAATCAGCTCTATGCCCAGGGCATGCGTGGCTACCAGCAGTGGGACGAGGGCCTTTGCAGCAACGAGTAAACGAGACCCCAGTGTAGCAATAGCATTAAAAGACTTGGCATTGTCGGACGTGTCCCTAGGAGAGTACCTAACCACCAAGTATGGTCTGTGGCTCGACTTAAGGACGAGTGATGACGACCAGCTGCACGGTAGTGGCAGGGCTGTGGAGAATGCGTCTGAGGGCATCACCATACAGATCACAAAAAAGGCAGAGGCGGCGGGCGCATTGAACGTTTACATGTATATTGTAATGGATGCACAGCTTAACATTAAAGATGGCAGGTTCGTCAGCGCAGTCTACTAAGTTTACATTTCCAGATGGTCCCTGTTCGGCAATTGTTTGTGGGCAGACAGGATGTGGGAAAACCGCATTCATCCTCGACCTACTTGAAGGGCCCTTCTTTGGTGCCTTCGAGCATATTGTAATCCTCTGCCCTACCTTACGTTTCAACGAGGCCTATCGGACGCGGTCATGGGTGTGGGATGATTCAGAGGTGTACGTGGTTGATCCAGGGGAGCGGCTCCATGACCACCTGAGGGCTTTCTACCATTGTTTTAAGGGCGAGCCAACCCTGTACATTATTGATGACTGTTCGGCAACAAAGGCCCTAACCAAGAAGAAAGACATGTTATCCGAACTGGCCTTTAGCGGCCGCCATGCGCAACAAAGTGTCTGGGTCCTCACCCAAAAGTACAACTCTGTGCTGAAGGACTTACGTGAGCAGACTCGCTGGATGGTGCTCTTTCACACCAAGGACCGTGACTCGTTTGAAGACGCCTTACGTGAAAATGATGTAATTCCAACAAAGGAGGAACGTGCCACAGTACGCCAACTACTAGCAAAGACCAAGCACGCAAAACTGCTGCTGAAGACTGATCAGCCTACTGCATATGCCGTCGATTGAAGTGATATTGGCCTTGATAGCAGCCGCTGCTTCAGTAATCAATTTAGGTTTCTTCATCTGGGTAGCGGTGCAGTATTTTGAAGCTCGAAGGTGTATACGCATATTCATGGATCCTGATACCATTATTTCTAAACTCCTTGAACAGGACTCGACTAGCTTAGTGGAGACAAAGTCTGGCGGAGCGGAACCTAGTTGCACCCCTGACGTAGATATGTCTTCTAAGAGAGATAGGCTTACTGCCGTCATAGCCGGCGGTCAGGCCCGTCAGTACCTTGGTTTGACCAGGTTGAATCAATGTCTGATGAAGAGATCATAAAGCTGTATGTGAGATACGAGGCTCGGCTAGGTGCCAGCATGACACGTACTCTAGGTCAGACACTGCTACAGCTGTATTGCTTGTATGTTTCTACCAATCCCACCAGAACACCAGTCAAGGCTAATTACTGACCTCGAGACGGACCCGTTTGATGGACACGCGCTAAGCACTGCCACTTGTGAGCTATATCATCGCTATGGTATGTTTTTAGCTCCCTTAACTGCGGCTTTAACAACAGTTAAGCACTGTCAATTTGGAAAAACAAGCACCGAAACAACAGGGGCCGGTGGAGAGGAAGACACCACTTCCTTGCTATAGTATGTGTTTAACTCTGATATAGCATGTGCTTAACTCCGCTATAGCATGTGCTTAACTCCGCTATAACAGGTGCTTACTAAGAGCTATCAATTGGACAAATAAATTTAGTAAGTAAACATGGAAGAAACGAACACGAATCAAGGGGAGACAACACCGGTGGAGATAACGTCAGTGACAAAAAACGCTAAAATGGTTGCGGCAGGACGAAAGGGTGCTGCAGCTCGAAAAGCCAATCAAAATAAGCTTCTGAGAGAGCTCCGAGAGGCTAAGGCAGCGCTTACAGATGGTAGAGACGAAGCTGTCGAGCCAATATCAACGAGCAAACCTATGGAAAGGTGGACGTGGCCAACATGGGCTGTGCCTTTAGTTGTTGGCGGTGTTGGCGTGTTGGCATTGTATTGTTACAGGCACCAGATGGTAGCCTCACACCCTAAACAGGTTGTGGTACAAAAGCCTCCAGACGCTCATTTAAAGGATCCGTTTTATATGGAATGAGATGACAACACCAATTACTGATGGAAAAATGCTCGTCAACGCTCTGTACCACGGTGTAGTTGTTTCCGGTATTTCAATAGGCTATGCCAAGCTTGCTAAGATGGCTCTGGGTGGTGTGGTGCCACGTCTTGATTTCACCACACGGGACCTGGCTATGGCTGTTGCCGATGTATCACTAGCTATGGCCACAAAGGATATGCTAATTAAACAAGGAATCTTACCAGTTGATATACTGAAGTAATGGCCACACTTGCTCTACTTGTTGGGGGTGCTCTTGTTAACGCCCTTGCATTCTCTGGGAGCAACTTTTTATTCTCTAAATTACGAGGCAGCCAAGTGGACGCGGAACGTAAACGCCATGATATGGCAATCGAGCAGCTTCAATCTGCTCAGGCAGCATGGGCCAAGAAGAGAACTGAGCGCTTAGACTTCATCAATGAGCAACTGCGCCGCCAGGGACATGCCGAGCATACTTTTAAGAATGCGGACGAGGCTATGCGTGAGTACGCCTTAATTACGAATAAAACCGTCGACCCGCTGGGCTCTGAGCCGCAGCTTTCAGACTTCTACGAGCCCTCAGATGAACAGAGGGGGCGTGAGGTGGCATTCATTATACTGGGTATGGCTGCGACTGGGCTGGTTGCATACAGGCTTGCTAAGTAGGTCATTTGGAGACTCGAGCGTTTTCTGTATGTGGATCGTCGCATGCAAAAGATGTACTATAGTCCTAAGGGATACTGGAAAGGCATTACAGCTATCAAGAAGCTTGCAACAGAAGCGAGGGTTTCTGAGGAAGTTGTCAGGGGGTGGCTAACAAAGCAAGCTATATGGCAAATCTACCTGCCGGTGCCAAAACACATTCCCAGGCCAAAGTTTGATGTCCCTGTCCCTAATGAGGTTCACCAAGCCGATCTCTTATTTCTTCCTCATGACGTTGTGAAGGCTATAAAAAATAATAAGGTAGGATTGTGCATGGATTGTGGGTTCGATAAAGTCAACCACAGTCGTCTTCGTCTTGCCCAAAAAATTGTTTCACAACGGCCTATAGCTGGGGACACGCCAGTCGGCGCCACTGAACGGGGATTCCCCACTGTATAAAAATAGAAATCTTGTGGCGCTGTCAACAACATGGTTTGGCGGCTAGGCCTATGTGCGACGAAGCTTGGCACCTTGTCAGAGACGGGTGTTTACTGCATAGGTCAAAGTCCGCTCGCTGTATTGTTGTTGCCTTTTCTGTATCAACGAATTCCCTTTTAGACTAATGGAACTGTATAGTAAACATGACTCATAATCAGCGAGCACGTGAAGCCCAAAACGATTATGTTTCAATTCACGGTTTTCAGCCTCCTTATCCACGCTCTAAGGCTGCACTCAAAGCACTCCAAGTGCGTTATGAATATGACCGTACATACAAGGAGATTTTCGCTAGATTAAAGGCTGGGGTGCGTGCCACCCCTGTCCCCACTGCTGCCCCACGCAGACCAGTCCCTGCCCCACGCAGACCTGTCCCTGCCCCACGCATCCCCACAACCCAGTCCCCCAGTCCCCACAGCGCGTCTTGCCTTCAAGAAGACTAAGTGGGCTGTTAAAAAACTATTTGCGTGGATGGGTGATGAACGTTCCTGAGTCTCACCCCCTTAGCTCGGACCTTATGATGTTCTTTAAGGGCATACGTCGGAAGATGCATAAAGTTTTGACTGGTGAGCTGGAAGAGCTAGGTGGAATCAAGTGTCAGTTTGCCCTTAAGGTAAGACTCTCCAAGCACTCAGATGATGACAGCATTTTGAGCCTGTATTGCGTAATAAGCAGCAGGTGGTTCTCTCCCTAGAAGATATTAACGATGAGCTGGACCAGTGCAATGCTAATATCCAAGAGCGGTTGGAGAAGTGGACCAACCAAGGTTCTGGCTGGGAGTTTCAGGCAGTCACAACTCTGTGGATTGATATTGCCAACTACCAGCCATTGAAAGGTGGCTCCTACCTGAAACTGCCGAGAAAGCTGGCGGTAAAGAAGGCAATTAGAAACGTAAAAAACACAAACGACCCACACTGCGTTCTATATTCCATTGAAGCGGCTCTGCACCCGGTTGCCAAGAACCCGCAGCGACCATCAAAATATAACATTAAGCCGCTCTTAAGACTCTTAGAAGGAAAAGGTGTGGACTATCCAACACCTATCTCGCAGATTGAGAAGATAGAAAAACATGCTAAAGTAGGCGGCTTGAATGTCTTTGGCTGGGATGGAAAGGCCACCATCGTTCACCGTATCAGCAGACAGCCTGGTCCATGTATAAACCTCATGCTGATTGAGGAGGACGGTAGGTTTCATTACACGCAGATCGATGACCTGAACCGCCTGCTGTATGACCAGAGTAAGTACGAGCACCGCAAGTTCTTCTGCGAGCGATGCTTGCATGGATACACCACTGAGAAACTGCTCCTGGCGCACAAACCTGAGTGCATGGGTATCGGGCAGACTGCTGTGCGAGTTGACATGCCTGAGGAAGGGAAGAACATATTATCCTTCCAGAACTGGCAGAAACAGCTTGCTGTCCCCTATCTTATCTATGCCGACTTTGAGGCGCTCACAGTGAAGCTACCGGGACCTGCGCCTAATCCTGGTAAGAGCAACACGCAGAGAACGCAGGAGCATGAGCCATGTGGTTACGGCTATGTGGTTGTCCGATGTGATGGGCAGACAGAACCCCCTGTGGTTTATAGAGGAAGCGATGTTGTGGAGAAGTTCTTACAGGCTCTGCAGCAGGAGGAGCAAAAGATCAAAGCAGTTCTGTCCAAGCCTGTCCCTATGCGGATGACTCGGGAGGATAGAAGGGCACATAAGGCTGCAACTCACTGTCATGTGTGCAAGAAAAAACTGGGCTGTGACTCTGTTCGCGATCACTGCCATATAACAGGCTTGTACAGAGGGCCAGCCCATAACGTGTGTAACCTGAAACTTCGGCTGAGTCCCAAGACAACACCCATCCCTGTGGTGTTCCATAACCTGCGGGGCTACGACTCCCATCTCTTGATGCAGGGTATAAGCAAAGTGGAGGGCAATATCAACTGCATCCCAAATAACATGGAGAAGTATATCTCCCTGTCAGTCGGACGGTTGCGCTTCATTGACAGTGCACAGTTCCTCCTAGCCTCGCTCGACAAGCTTGTGTCTGCTAACAACCCAGATGCCTTTGCTGTGACGGCGGAATACGAGCCAGACCAGATGAAGCGGCGCTTGCTGCTGCGTAAGGGAGTGTATCCCTATGAGTTCATGGATGGCTGGGATAAGTTTGATGCTCCACTGCCGCCGATCCATGATTTCTACAGCAAGCTCTCTGAACAGGGTATATCTGCTGCAGACTATGAACACGCCCAGAAAGTCTGGAACGCGTTCGGTTGTAAAAACATGGGGGACTACCATGACCTTTACTTACGCACGGATGTACTGCTCCTGGCCGATGTGTTTGAAACATTCCGCAAAACCTGTCTTAAGCAATACGGGTTGGATCCGGCCCACTACTATACCAGCCCCGGTTTGTCATGGGATGCGCTTCTTAAGAGCACAGGGGTGGAACTCGAGCTTCTCACCGATTATGACGAGCACCTGTTTGTTGAGAAGGGGCTGCGGGGTGGGATAAGCATGGTATCACATCGCCAAGCTAAAGCGAACAACCCATACGTGGAGGGCTTTGAGCAGGATAAGCCAGCGAGCTATATCCAGTACCTCGATGCCAATAACCTGTATGGGTGGGCGATGAGCCAAGCCCTACCTACTTCGGGTATTGAGTGGGTGGAACGGCCTGAGAACCTAGAGATCCAGGACCATCCCGATGATGCTGAAACGGGGTATATACTTGAGGTTGACTTGGAGTATCCTGCTGCGCTTCATGACGAACACAACGATTACCCCCTAGCGCCGGAGCGGCTTCTTGTGCAAAATGAGTGGTTGTCAGACTACCAGAAAGATCTCCTAGGTGCATTGGGGAGCACCGGAAATGGAGTTGAAAAGCTGGTGCCCAATCTGCGGAACAAGGAGAAGTATGTGGTACACTACAGGAACCTCAAGCTATATCTGTCTTTGGGGTTGAGACTCACCAAGATTCATCGTGCGCTTGTCTTTGAACAGAGTCCATGGATGGAGCCTTACATAAGGATGAATACAGATCTGCGCAAGGCCGCCAACAGCGACTTTGAGAAGGATCTCTATAAACTTATGAATAACTCCGTCTTTGGTAAAAACGATGGAGAATCTCCGGAGGCGAGTCGACGTCAAGATTGTGCGCTCATCGGGAAAAGAAAAAAAATACGTAGGCTTGTGGCCAGCCCCGCCTATGCTCGACAAAAAGTGTTTGACGATGATCTAGCTGCCCTGCATATGCACAAGACTCGCTTAGTGCTGAACCGTCCCGTCTACGTTGGCATGTGCATTCTGGACCTCTCCAAGCACTTGATGTATGACTTTTACTACAATACCATGAAGGCTAGATATGACAGTAATATTAACCTGCTTTACACAGACACAGACTCGCTGCTGCTTGAGATCCGTACCACTGACGTCTATGCTGATATGAGGGAGGATGGGCATCTCTTTGACACTAGTAACTTTGACCCTTCTCATGCCCTGCACAGTGACAAAAACAAAAAGGTTCTGGGTAAGATGAAGGATGAGAGCGCTGGCGTGCCCATCAAGGAGTACGTTGGTTTGCGCCCTAAGATGTACTCTATCCTGATGTCTGATGAGGGCGAGATAAAAAGAGCTAAGGGTGTGAAGAAGGTGGTGGTGAAGAAGCATCTACGACACGCTCAGTACGTGGAGTCACTGTTCGCCCAAAAGCAGTTTCGCCACGGAATGAACATGCTCAGGAGTGACTGCCATAAAATATATGGGCTCCACGTTAACAAGGTGTCTCTCTCCCCCTTTGACTCAAAGCGGTGGATAGCTCCAGGTGGTGTAGACACTCTGGCCTATGGGCACGCGTTGATATGTTGAACATATGAGATCTGAGGTATAGAATGAGCACCGATGAACATATTGGGGTGGCCGAGCTGCAAGCAGATGTGGAACATATATGGGAGGAGAAGGTGGACCTTGAGAATGAGGTGAGGGATTTGGAATCAAAGTATGAGGACCTTTTGGAGCGCGTGAGTCGTTTAGAAGAGCTTATTCCTCAGGGTCCTGGTGTAGAGGAGAAGGTGAGGGAATTGGAATCGAAGTATGAGGACCTTTTGGAGCGCGTGAGTCGTTTAGAAGAGCTTATTCCTCAGAGTCCTGTTGTAGATGGTTGACAATGATGTCGCCCTCTTTAGTGGGCCTATACCATAGGGGCTGGAAGGGCTGGGCTCATATGGTGGGGGGAGGTGCGAGCGGTTCGCTGGCTCATGTGAGTCACCCTGTATATGTGTGTTTTCTGGGTTGCACCCATATGAGATAGGTGTGTCATAATCATATGAGATAGGTGTGCCAGTACCGCTAACATCTATACTACTGCAGTTCAAAAGTTTACTTCCTCGGTCATGTCTTGCAGCCCGAGGGAGTATCCCCGAACCCTGATAAAGTCAGCGTCATTTACTCCTATCCCATACCTACTAGGGCTAAGCATGTCCGAGCGTTCCTTGGTTTGCTGGGATTCTATCGAAAGTTTATTCCGAAGTTCGGGAAAATTGCGAAACCTCTTTACGCGCTGACTTCCAAGAATGCACCATTTGCATGGGATGAGAAGTGCCAAGAATCGTTTGATTTATTAAAGGGGGTTCTTACCAGCAAGCAAGTGTTAGCTTTTCCTGATTTTTCCCTGCCTTTCGTTCTTGCTACTGATGCAAGCAAAAAGGGGATCGGCGCATCTCTTAGCCAATTACAATCGGGTCGAATGAAACCAATTGCGTTTGCAGGTCGAGCCTAATCCTCGGCCGAATCTAATTACACCACTACTGAACAAGAACTCTTGGCTGTTGTGTGGAGTGTGCAGCATTTTAGAGTCTATTTAGAAGGTAAGAAATTCGAACTGCATACCGATCACTCGGCTTTGAAATGGATTCTAGCCCAAAAGCAGTTAACATCCCGCCTGGCTAGGTGGGCTCTGTTTATACAAAGTTTTGATTTTGATGTCAAGCATGTGAAAGGTTCATGCAATGTGGTAGCTGACGCTCTTAGTCGACGTCCCTACTCCTACACCAAACACAGGCAGACCTTGTCATTAACAACTATCCAGATATTGCTATGGTGACCCCAATAACCATAGATGCTTCGACGCAAACTTCAGTTGAAGAGGCGTGGGACAAACCCCAAGCAGACTCTAACAATGTCCCCCTACATTCGTCTGACACCAGGCCATACCGTACTTCAGATTGTCACCAATTAGCTCCGCCGAAGAAAAGTGTGACTTTCAATGAATCGACAGAGGGCTATGCCAAACAGAAGACTAAGACTCCTCCCCCGCATTCCCAGTCTCCTTGCAATCCTGTTTTAAAGAAATGCAAGAAAAACAAAAATGTCAGTGGCATAAAAGTATCCACATTATTAGCCCCCACCTTCCCTGCTGATATTGACGCACTGGGCCGCGTGCTACCCTTCTCCAAAGAATCCCAAGCGCTCAATTCTATCTATAAAAGCAACACACGTCGCGAAAAGTTGCATGCTAAATTACAGGCCCAAGCCGATGACCCATCAAACACAATCGACCTCGACCCAGCCAAAATAAAAAAGGTGCAGCTTAATGACTTGCAACGCAAGGAAATCATTAATTTCCGCAAGTACGCACACTGCCAAACGACCATAGCGCGGCCAGGGCAGTATTACTCCGACAAGAAGACTACATCATTCTACACGGCCTACTCTACCATATCTTTACTTCGTCTGGCCCAAACATCCGGACTACTAGCGCACAGCTCGTCGTCCCACAAAACCTGAAAGCACACATCCTGTCCTTGCACCACGATTCATCGTTCGGTGCACACATCAGGATATCCAAAATGCTATCAGTCATGCGACCTCGGTTCTTTTGGATCGGTATGGTGAAGGATGTACACGCGTATGTCTCCACGTGTTCGTCTTGTAATGCCACCAAA
>CM067349.1:44905420-45120420 GCA_034190875.2 Urechis unicinctus | reverse complement strand
ACGATGTAATGGCACATGTTCATCCCAGTATTTGCTCCATGAGCGAGTTCCATCTTCACGCGTGTGATCCTACAATACGCAATCTTGTTGTAGCTCTGGCTTGATAGATGCTCTCTTAGAGAAGGCGCATCTTCAGGTTTTAGGGCAAAAACAGGGGCTGGTCTAATGTATGACCAGATTTTGACCAGAGCTTATATATATTTCAGTTTTTACAGTGAAGCAAAACATATACATTAGGTCTTTCGATGATCAGGACTTTGTTTCAACTAAAGTATTGTCCCAAAGCATCACGCTCAAATATATTTAGATCTGCAATGATATTGTAATCCAGGATTTTTGGTGATCTAATGCGAAATAGAGATGATCGAATGTAAATCAGCCACACCACTTGATTAGGCAATGTAAACTGCATTCCCTTTGCATCAAATCTAATGTACAGCTTAGTCCGTCTTAAATCCATCATCTAGATATAATATTACATGCGCGAGGTTATTCGCATTAAAGCAGATAGCATGTATGATATGCATATTCTTACAGTACGCTTACTATAGTGAAGTAGATGTGTACTGATAATTAAGTTTCCACATCATAAAACCATAATGATTTGCAATGTTTGCTTACAACGGCGCATTTAGCTGTATTCTACTGTATGGAAGTGTCAGGGAAACAGGAGGTTACTAAAACCGACACCTATTAGTTTGTCTAAGTCAAGGTCAACCACCATAAGTTAATGATCTCCATGAAGAAATGCACAAATAAATAATCGCTACTTACCACCTGGCGGTGTCGGGGGACAGGGAAATAATCTATAAGAAAGAGCGCTGGATTCAGCTACGGGCTTTCGTTTTCGGATGTTATTTATCAGCTTACGCGCTCACTTTGCCACGGGCTGTCAAAATTATATTTGATAACGCTGCTAAACAGCGGTCAGCATCATTTGTCGTAATTGGTTTAGCTAAAAAAATATGTATGTCTGCGCTTCGTGGATCAAGCGCAGTCGGTTTGCGCAAAATCAGTTTGTACACCTCATACATATATATATTGCCTTGCATATATAAGTATATGGTCGGCCCACATTCACATCACCTAGCTAAAAAAAACGGCTTATCAATTGACTTGCAGGCTACGCAAAGCATTAGCCTGGGTATGAAAGATATGGCAAAGCAAGCTATATTGCCTAAGCCGACTCAAACCCATAAGTCACAATAAAGAGAACAATTGTCTGTCACGGAAACCTGTTGTGAGCACTTGTTGAGTTTGATGGGATACTGTTTGTGATTACGAAAACGAACATTATCTTGATTGATGATTGTAACAACAACCACGAATGAATCTTTAAGCAGGTGCCAAATATTCGCTGTCATGGACGTTCATCAAATGCTTTATCAGAGTTATTTACTGCATATTTGTATCTCTCAAATTTTTACAGACTAAAAACAGACAACGCAACGCTGATCGATGAAGAATGTCAGTTCAATTGGACTATGTCGTTATCCCTTGCATTCAGCATTATGTCAATACCGTTTGGGGTACTAAGGCGGATCTCGTTTTTACATGCTGTTATAAATCCTGCTCAGGCTTATAAAGCATAATCTAGTTATTACTGGTGAGATATGAATGGCTATACCAACCGTGGTTCAATCGATCACCTGAAGCATGCCAACAAACGCTTTTAGAATGAATAACCACAACTGTTATCCATTTGTGCGTTGCCATCAGCAAACGCTAATTCGGTGGTTAATTCTAGGGATCACTTGGATTATTTAGACAACGTCGTGAGATTGCAATTACTGAACAAACGATTAAGCAAAATTTCCATAGCGATAGTGTTAACGGAGGCGTCATCTACAACGTTCCTTTCCATGTTGCTTCATTTAAACTGCTTTAAACTTGCCCTACAGCGTGTGCATATTCTTCAGTCAGCCTTCTCTTGGCCTACCCTACTGGGGAATTACGATTGGCTCACTTGAAAGGAGCTGCTATGAATCCAGCATAATTAGGCGAGGTGAAATGGATTGCATATCTTTTATTGCTCTTAAGAATATTTCTGCAACTGTTTCAATCATATGTAAGAGCTTTTCATGGTTTCTCGTTTGCATTTGCGCTAAATTTATGGCTACTAAGGTCCTGAGTAATATCTCTAGATTAAAATTATGAATAATGCACTATAATCAGCAGAGAGGCTAAAGCACATGTGCCGTAGACAAAATATTCTGACATTTCAATGCAATTTCCTGTAGAATTTCAGTTATTTAACCGAACCAAACGGGGCAATATCGTAAGCATAATGACCTTAACCTTCCTTATCTGTGTGGTTTGTACGTGAACCAATTTAAGATTTGTTTTTTTCCAAAGAAATGGCAAATCACTTACCGTGTCCTTTTTGATATCTTGTAAACCTATTGCAGGGCATCCATATAACCATACGTTCGTTTTCCTGATGAAACCATGGTGCCGTTGTTATAAAGCATATACTGTAAACATATAATTGTGATAAAATGAGATACTTGAGAGTCTTGAAGCGTACTATTATTTCATAGCATGAACAAACCTATTGATACAAGCAGTGATTGCCTCTGGTTAACTTGCTGCTGCGCGGTGCAGTGTGAGGTTTTTATAGGTCTGTTACTTGCAGCAAAATGATTGGATGCCTTCATTTTACACAAGCATGAAAGCATGATTGATCACTCTTCTTGCTGGTAGCTGAATTGGTGTTTCTAATCCTGCGCTTCCAAAATCATAAAACACTGGATGGTAAAATGGTCAGTGTGAATTCATGTGTCAGATCATTGCGCGTAATACTAGCGAACGAATGACAGTCGACTGATACGAGGGTTAGCTATATTGGGTTGAAGTAAATGCAATTATATCGCGACTTCTTTGATGATCTAATCATATGTGTTTTACAAAAGTTGAAACCAGTCATTCGGTACATTAGGCTGCGGAAGAAGCAAAAGGGCGACCAATTTAAAGAAATATGTAATGGCCTTTACTTTGTTGAATCCTTTCATTAGAAGGATAGCAACAAAATATTTCTGGTGGTTGTTGAGCATATTCAGATGTACTTAAGTAAACTCCCCGAGCACAAAATCAGCGTTATGTGGTACGATTATTTAGTAGTTTAGCCTAATTAGAATTTAAGTAATGTGGAGTTACGTTCATTGCTCATTGAATCCAGCATATATTATCAATTATTGAAGCCATACACGTTACGGACCGATTGAATGTTTGATGTTTTCGTATGACTGACTGTAGCGAAAACGAAACCACTCGCTGCAGTCAAACACTTGTGTGAAGCAGATTAATTTTGTTATATATCCTCGCGCATGTGGTTGTAAATGGCATTTCACACTTTGATGTGTCAACATTAATGGATTAGTGGTTAACAGTCGGCCGCTTCCTCTGTTCCACCCAGGAGTTTCGAACAACAAAGCAAACACAGTTCTCTACTCCGTGATCTTAGCACCAATCAACGTCATCATTAATCCCCAGGGAAAACATTCATTTGTAGCATATCAATTTACGCCGGGCTTATATTAGATAGATCCAAATTTAAGAATCAAATCTACTTTTCTTGTTACCATGATAACCGATCTAGGTGCGCTGATTACCCTAAGATGTAGCAGATCCTATCATCACAAGCGATCCTCGTTTGTGTGATATTTATGTCTGTTCTTCATGATTTTCAATGTATACCGGCCGTATTTTGACATGCATATCTTAAGATCATTTTCAAATTGAATTGCAGTTCGATGATTTTGGTTCTGCGTGTGACTGACAGATTTCCCTTGATGGTCATGTTGAGATGAGTAGCGCTTAT
Source organism: Urechis unicinctus (assembly GCA_034190875.2). NCBI lineage: Eukaryota > Metazoa > Annelida > Polychaeta > Xenopneusta > Urechidae > Urechis > Urechis unicinctus. The sequence continues at coordinate 45,116,600 of CM067349.1, read as the reverse complement.
TACATGACTTTACATCATAGTCAATCAATCCAAATGTAGACTAACAACATTTGCACATATGGTTTACCCCTAGAGCTCAGGCTCAGTTGAATGAATCGAAAAGACGATGGTAGTTTGAAACATCGCCACGATCAGGAAGGTTATTCGGATATGTTGAAGCATTGTGTAAATAGTGAGAGATTTGTCGGAAGGTCCTGTTGATCCGATTGACAGGCTTACTCCAGAACATTTATCTTACATCACAAAATCAGCAGGATAGGACTGAATAATACAAATACCTGAAACATTATCTTGGTCTTCAGGGGGTCCCTTTATGCACGCTGATATGCTGTAAATCGATCGTTAAACCGCGAAAGTAATCATTGAATTCGTCAGACATGCGCGCAATATATAGCTGCTAGACGCAGGTTCATATTGAGCCATGTAATGAACATACAGACCAGCATTCAGACAGCACGAACGGGAATGTTGATATTGACGATGATGATGATGATGATGATGATGATGATGATGATGATGATGATGATGATGATGATGATGATGATGATGATGATGATGATGATGATAAAGACGACGACGGCAACAACGATGATGATGAAGATGATGGTGATGATGATGATGATAATGATGATGGTGATGATGATGATGATGATGATGATGATGATGATGATGATGATGATGATGATAGAGATAGCGAGGAGGAGCAGTAAGAGAGGGGAAGGTGACTGATACTTCAGCAGTCAAATGAATATCTTGTCCGATTTGTCGTTGCATCGATCGTTGGCAATGGATAGAGAGTGATCTGTGACAGTGTTGCGCGCTGTTTAAAGAAGATATCTGTAATCCTTGCCTGCTGCATATTACACACCATACATTGTTGGTTTTCTGTTGCAGATTGGTCACTAACGACCAGGGTTAAAGCGGCACGTGGCAGCAATGAACAAAACCATCTATGCCTCTCCAAAGCCAAATATGGTCATCGGCAGCTAAAGCACCGAATTCAGCTTAATGGGTCCATACATCGCAGTCATGTGGCAAACAATGCTGATGTAGGCTTCAGCCAAAACCGTCACAGTTCAGTAATAAACTTTAATTTTTTTTGTATCCATAAAATGATATGCTTGACACCGCGGCGTATCATTTGGGGCAGTACTGGACGTTAATGTCACGAATATCATACTTCTATATCGAACAATCACCAATCTCGTCGTGTTGTAACAACTTTTGAATATTGACCTTATTTAGGCTAAATGAGTTTGGTCCTATGTAATCTAACTAGGCATATACTCTTTCCAACTAACGTGTGCATGAGTGAAAACGTGCGGTGTAGTAAATAGTACAATTACTAATTGGCAATGAATAGCTCAACAGAAATACAAACCGTCGTAGCATACCGACCGCACATGCCAGTGCATCTAAGAATTGGTTCCGAGATCTAACTGCATTGCGAAATCATGTTGCGCATGGGGTGTTGTGCACACAGACATTCAAGGGCAGTTTCCGGTGCCGCACAGTGGTAGGGGCGCAAAATGGTCAATTGAATGAACAATATTGGTGGTGTCTCTCATCTTTCGCTTTGAAGTCTAGCACACGCATGACTCCGGGATATCCTAACACCTTGCAAAAGGTATGATAATGCCTGAACTAAGGATCAATCGATTTTGCAATAAACCTGTGGACCTCATGGAACCGACAATCAGTCATCATTGCTTCATGCAACTCACTCAATGCGTTCATTGAGTATTTCAAGGACAAAGGATTTAAGTTTAAAATTAAAGCAATGACGCAAAATACAAAAACAACGAGGTTCCTAATTTACTGTAATTCATGATTAAGCAGATAAAGCAAGTGTATGTCAACGTCGGATGCAATGCAGCAGTTCAGCAGTCACTCGGTGAAGTGGAGCAGCCGTTAGTTTCATTCACACTCACTCAAGTTTGCTTGATGCTCACATGAGACTGAATGTGTTGTTGTTGGATGGCATTTGAGCGCTATATTTGAAGCTGGATTAAATTACATCCTCAGTGGACTGACATGTTATAAACAGACGCTAAGGACAGCAACTGAAAGATAAACGTTATTTATATCACAGGCAGCACGCACTTATCCTAGCTTAGAAGATCCTGCCCCTTTGAAATAAGCCACTCATCGTCTAGCCAAATATGTAAGAAGTATGTACTGTCTTCATAGGTACTGCAAACGAATAACGTGAGCAAGATTGTACTCGACTCGCGTATCTTTTCAAGCAGAAACTCTTTGCAGGTTATCTGTTCTTTACTCAAAATGAACTTATTAAGTCTTGTCCTGACCCGTTTATTTTCACACCAAGCAGTAATGATATAATTTGTGCATGCGACTCTTCGTACGAATGCTCATTTCGATGGTTAGAACCATCAGAACTTTCGAACCCGCCCCCTTTGTAATCCCTTGTTTCCAGTAGAATTTACCCTGGGGAAAATATTGTGCGCAAGATATATTGCTCTGCATTACGCAAGCGTTAATGAAAGGCACACTTTATAGCTAATGATCTTAAATACTGTATGCATCCATCATTTAGTGCATGACCACTCTATCAGTTTACATGCATGGGCGCGCTCATCATGGGTTATTTGTGTGCTTAATCAAGTTTGTACCATAATTGCTTCAGGAATTCAAACAGTGAAATCACACAGCTCAACCGAATGCAAAATTCTTTTCGATTTTACCGAAACCTTGGCATTTTGAAACAGCCAATATAATAATATTAGATATCTTTGTTCAGTCTACATCTTAATATTTGCCATACGATGACCACTGCCGATGGTTTTAAATTGTGTAGCAACATACCAGATATACATTAGAAAGGCAGCTAGATGGCTTATACAGTAAGCATGTTATATACCGTGTTAAATAAGTCCATTGAAATACATTATCACGTGCCACATGCAAAATGATTAGAGGGACGATGGATGTAAAGTAATATAGACATACCAGAACTGCTACCTCGTGCTCTACTTTGACATCATTTTAGTGCATTCATAAACTAGAAGGACATCGTATTTATAAATAGTATTGTTATACTCATCCTCAATCTGTTCGGTTCTCATTGTAAGCATTATCGCCAACGTTCTTGAAAGTATACGGCTTCATGTTGTGAGTATTAACTATGAAGTAAATCCCCATGCAATACTTTATGATGGCCCGAATCACTTAATCTTTAGCGCCCTTGTTCGAGATTGGGAGTTGTATTGCCCCCTGATATATTTTCAAGCAAGATCTACTATTTTTGTTATCATCTTAAGTTAATGGCTCACCGGTTTGTATTAGTTAAATGCCATTTAACGACGAATAAGGCTGTTTTTAGCTATTACATGACAGCAACCATTCGCGAAGTTGACTTTTCTTATTTAGTAATGAATAAGCTAACATAATTAAGCTGCGGTAAAGGCAGCTCAAGCTTGCATATGTTGTTGTGTCATCTCACGAGTTACATACAAATTTCCTTTTATAAATCATTCTACGCCCCTTAGATTTCAACCCTTTCGGACTATGTTTTGCTAGTTTGGTCACGTGTAACAGTCTTTTGCCTGATAGCTAGACGTCAGAATTAGGCCACAAAGACCGGCTACGAATGGCTGAATGCAGCTAAATGCGTCTTGCAGTGGCACAATTAGGTCCGACTGCAGCCGCACGTAATAAAAAACGTCACGCTAAAGGATTAATGAGTTGTCATTGAAATCTACGGCTACTAGACGGTGAGTATGGTGGAGTGTAAAGTTACATATGCTATTCAAACAGGTGCGTAATCTTTAAATGTATACAGTGTAGGCACTTATTAAGTAATATTGTTCGTCAACATAAAGCGCCATTTCGGCGCGTAATCTGACTCAAGACATTAAACAGTTGGTTTATCAAATAATATTGCTCCTTAGCGTTGGAATTTTATTTTTCTCCTGTGCAGCAACACAATCTGCCTGATTGCTAATAGGCTGGATGTGTGCTGCAATGAATAATTTCGGTCCTGACCCAAATGCTCCAAGCATTGCGTTCAGTGCCTATACCTTTTATCCTTGTCGCACTGAATAAAATTTAGGATATTGGTCTTACAAAAGGAAACGATCTATTAGAGTTTAAATAAATTGAGTGATTGCTTACACATTCATCAACTAAGACAAATCGACAGACCACCATTTTGCTAATCATATTCAGTTCATATTGTAGCTGAATGACAGTGTTTTATGTGTCGTATTCTCGACCTGTTGCAGGCAAGATATGTGTGAGGCCATACGTGTGTCTCGTTATGGAGGAGCTCAACAGTAAAGTAACGCTTCGAGACTAAATGACACTGATGACTACGCATACCCAGTGACTCGAATCATCACATAATGTAGTCGTCTCATTTCTGAAAGGAACCGGCCCTAGTGGTGTGGAGACCAAGAATGGGTCAAGTGGCACTTTAGGCATGATTTGCAAGCACCAATGTCTTGCAACACCTTGATATTGTTGACTTAAGACCCAAGTAGGTCAATTATATTTCACGTATTACTAATTTACCGGTTCCAAGCATATATGGGTACCAAAAGCCACAATTGTAAATGAGTAGATTTTCTGGAATTTGCGGATTTGGTATTCGTCTTCATATTTAGGTTCTGCCTCTTTGCAACTTCCCTGCCACACAGAGGGAATGTGCATGATTTGTAAGACATACGATACAAATGCAATAAGGGAAGATAATTTGTCGCATTATAGATGCAATGATCAAATTTTCCCACCCTTGCGCAATTTACAAGAATACGTTGAAGAATATCCTTGCTGTAAGCACAGTCGTACTAATGCAGGTCTAGTAAACCTATGAGCATATATAACCAACGCTTTAGCATCAGCTATAATCTCGTCTTTTAGCGGTCGATATCTGGTCATCTTATTGTGTTCATTGACAATGATGAGCTGCGTGAGTGTAGAAAAAATCCCTATCAACCAGACGATGCGGAGCTTTCCAAGGCCCGAATTAAGAGGAAATATACGCCGTATTACACAAAGCTTTTCATCGTCTCAAGCAGCCCTGTCATTACCGAGATTATAGTGTGAAGCATGTTTTGTCTTTCCGCAAAATAACGGGCCCTTTGTCACACACCTTTTGTAACGTACCGCACATCGGAACCCAGTCATTGCGGTTTTTGTATAGCCACATTTCCCCAGATTATTGTCAGCCGCAGTTGATTCCGGTGGCGGTCTAGTTCAGACTGATTATTGTTTGCCCTCACTATTGTGAATGTTAGTACACCATGTCCCGAATCATGAAAAGTTTCGCTTCTACACAAATATAGCCGGCTTATGATGGGCTTAATAACAAGTAAAACTGTCATATTGTCCTTGCCATTCCATTGTCTGTCTTGATTATGTGCACAGCTACCTACGTAATAAGCATTGACTGTCTCTCTGTCGTCAGTTCATGAGTCGATATCAACCGGTGTTGTGGCTTAGAATATGTATCACCTGACTTTTGTTCTCTTAGATAAATTGATGCTTGCTTAAACAACATATCTATTAATCTCCTGGAGAATGATAAAATGTTGTTTATCAATATACTGGTTATTGTTGTTGCACTAGTTGGCATCACAATTATGTACAACCAGAGAGGATAATTTATCAATCACTGCACATATCCCTCTTTGCACTCATTTACACTGTGCATCAACAACCTCGCTGCAAATGCGGACTCTTAATTGAAGCTTTCGGCTTCCGACAACAACATGTGCTACCCTCGCGACACTGAAACTATCTCTATCCGGCTATCATAATGTGTTCACTTGCCATAGGATGATGCGAGAGCATTGCAACCTTACACAAAGCCCATGCAACATGCTTCAAGTCCAAATTAAGGGGAAATATTCGCCATATTACAGCAACTTTTTCATCATTACACCCATCATTGAGATTATTTCGGTTATTAGGATTTGCCTTCTTTTTCGTCCCTTACTAATGCTATGATATATGAGTGGCCATCAATACAAACCGAGCCAGTCTGCTTTGAAGAAGCTAATGTTAAAATTGACAGAGCGTGATTTCAAGGCTACAAATAGATTCTATCCATGATGTAAAACCATGCTCTGTGCGACAGCTGTAATGATGGGATCAGACCCCTGGGACTAAATACTATTGATGATGTTTTGGGGCCTGCTGTCGCGGGAAACACTCGTGAATTATCGTCAAAGCAACATAAGACGAGATTCACCCGATGGGTGATTGAGGCAATAACAATGTCGCTAAGGGCAGCAAGGTAATTAAAACTAGATACGGAAATGTAAGTGCAGCTTGTCTAACTATCTAAGTAACTGGCATTTGGCCATGGCTCTATTAGAGAGGTCGAGAAAAACTACCTACAATCATAATGCGGCCACAAGAAGTGGGAAATCCCTAGGACGTCATCAGCTACCTTTTGCAAAAAAATGCCTCTGAAACGCTCCAACCGGCGTGTTACCGTTATGTGTTCACGTGAGCATCTCATTCCGAAAAGGCAACGGTGTTATTCAAAACGTATTGCAGCTTAATAATGACGTTATTTTACTAGACCTTTGACAATGGTAAATGATATGCATGGGTTAATTCACTGAATTTGATGGGTGCAAGTGGACTAGCTGTGGCTCGGCTGAAGACATTTGACTCATACCCAAATTTAATCTCGGGCTCGTCCTTACCTAGCATTGCAGGAGTATATGAATTTTGTACAGGGTGGCTATAAATCTTGTATTCTTGATGGTTTCGTACCCTATGTATCAGAAGGTCGACCGACGGCTCTCATTGACTGAGTTATTGATGACACAAACACATACATAACTCGGTTTTACATAACTCGGTATTTGATTCATAGTATCACCCACTACGGCCTTGTCCTTACTCGCGCATAAATATCCGGTTATATCAATTATCGGGTCATTCAAAACATAATAGAGCACTCTGTTACATTCTATGAGGTATGCCAACATTGATAACAAAATTTAGGCTTCCGAAATCAATATAACACGCAGGTAAAATACGACGGGATGTCATAGTTACTGCCTAAACACGGTATGTTGTAAACCACAGAGCTTTAGAAGTGATGTAGTGACACAGTAACCCACATATGCTTACAGACCATCATATCATTGACGCTTGAAGAAATGATAAAAAACATGAACCCATCTTACTTGCAAACAAGTTTTGTTTTCCACACCCGAATGTCCCCTCGATCTTATTGGTAAGGGACCAGATTCTCCAGTATTCCCCACTGATTCTAGAAAATCAACTTGGCATGGAGACGAACCAGGCCGAGTGTGGATACAAAAGTATCATGACGTTGTCTCTTGACACTGCAAAGTAAATGGGATATTACGGGCTTTGTGGTTGGGTGAAGCACTTCTAGTACCATTACTCACATAGACTTAGTTATATACCCGTGTAAGATTGGAGAAATGCTTGCGGCTCCTTATTGGTACGCTTATGAGGTAATTCTTAGTCAATTTAGCGCCATGTTTGCATTATTTCAAGTTTACAGCTGATGAACAGCCGCTCACTTAAGCAATTTCGTACGTAGAACCGACTAGATTATGCGCTATTGGCTTGCCAGATTTTGTTTAGATTAAGCAACAATTCTGCAAATGGCACGGAAACGTGACTGAGACGACGCGTCTAAAGATAGTGTTGGCGAATATGCAGACAAAGGGATCCCAATCTGCTCCCAAGGTCATTTGGCTGAATAGATAATATCAGGGATACTTTTATTAAACAGTTTATACCGATGGTGGAAGCAAGTCAATGATGAAATGCGCACCAGGTGGTCAGTTACAGAGTTTAGCGAATGGCAGCTGGTCCATTACTCATTAATTCTGGTATTTATATGCAAGCCAGCCATTTACGTTATTGAATGCAAGGGGTCCTGAAATTGCACTTCTTAGTGCATGGAACTCCTCCGATTACCTTGTAAAACTAACGAAATCCGAAAGAGACAACATTTAGGCGCTGGTCACATATAGCCGACGCACGGAGAACGCATGGCAAGCGCGTTGAAGATTTGCGAAAATTTGCCATTTTGGTCAGTGCGTTGTCGTTCACTAGGTGTACGCCATCATGCGTTACTCATTCGTCGAGTGCGCTGGACCAAAGTTATGCATTCGTCGTCACTCGCTGTGTGCGTCGAGATTTTTTGTGCGTGTTCAAAATTGTGCGCTGAGCTCGACGCATGAATCTACACGCCGAGAGGACGCCAGCCACGCGCAGAGCACGCAAGACTAACGCCAGACATAGGCGGAGCGCACGTTGTGTATTCGTTGTGAATACGGCAGCTGGTGTCTAGCGAACGCCCAGCGCACACCTAGCGCACACCCAGCGTGTTTCAAACGCATGCCCAACGCGCTGAACGAGTGCTGAACGAGTCTCTAACGCACCCGACGTTCTTCTTGCTTGTTCCTAGCGTGTAGTCATATAAACGCATCCCACACCATTTCCTCATCACTTCTCCTCCGTCCATCATGGGTGCAGTTCCTACTGGTCCCGTCTAGGAGAACCAACTTGGAAGATGGATGATCCCGACAGGCAGCGGTTGCAATATGAAATCGCGATTCTCCAACATCAGCAGAACCTCATGGAACTATCAATTCACAAACTCCATGTCATGAGAAGAAGGGGAAAGAGAAGACGTCAACTCAGATTCTGGGTCCGACCTTAGATTGGTAGACGACGGCAGCTTGGCCTGTATGATCAACTTCTTGTTGAACTCCGTAACGAAGACCAGGCAGCCTTCAAAAGTTCTGATGTTGATGCTGCTTGTGGAACTGATGTTGCTGGCTCTGCTGCTGGTGGTATTGATGGGAGATCTGAGATGGACCTGGAGGAGGAGGCAGCATTTGGTTGATCATGCCGGCTTTGTACCTCTCCATGTAGCCGTAGTCCTGGGATTGCCATGGGGGCGCAGTCGGTGGTCTGGTATTCTTCCACAGGTCAGAAGCGGGCTGCCGGACTTGGGAGAGGACGAGAATGTGGATGCAGAGGTAGTTGGGAATGATTCTGCTTGCCATAACGGTGATGGTGTGACTTGTGGAGGCTCCTCCTCGTCGCTATCCTGCAAGGCATCTTCCAGAATCCTGCTGATGGCCGTGCGCGCCTTTTTGAATTTCCGTTCTGACAAGTTCACTAGTGTCCCCTTTACGTAGGTCCCAAACACCTCCGCCTACACGGAATTGTGTCTTCTTGCTAGTGCCAGCTCTTCTTTAGTAAAGGATTGCCTAGAAAGAGACATGCACATGTTTAAAACAATGTACGATTGGTGACCAATCGAGTTTTAATTAAGGAAGGAGCTAGCGGGAATACGTTTCAACATTTGGGGGTTTGAATACGTCGCAGTGGTATCTCTGTTATAATCATTGTCGCCAAACAGGTTTACCTAGGAGGCGTTTTCATAAGACTTGCGCCACTATAGATTTGCAATGAGCATTTGCTCTACAAAATGACGCCTTCTAACAGCAATGGCTCTTTCCTGAGCTTTTTGGTAGTTAAATATAAATGAAGAGTCTCGATTATTGATACATATGTTGTCGTTGTACGTGGATGATTATACCTCTTTTATTCTCTCATGTTCCATTTTCATTATCGCTAGCTTGTATTCTCGACTGCGGACCACATATTCCATCGTATGGATACGTATTGAATGAGTGTAAGTATAAGGTTTAGTTCCTTTCTAACCGCACAAAAAACATGCTTGTGCAGTGCTTGAAGCAAAACTGTTGTCAGTCATATTGTCAAAGGTACCATTTATAATTACAAGTATACAATGTGACATGCATTTGAATCTAGCACTGAAAAAGGCTAGCTTTACCCAGTGCAAATTTCTTAGATTGCTGGCGAGATGATGTAATGAAAACACTGTCAGCTCAGTTTGGATGCTTGAAGACTTGGTTGCATACAGCTTGCGTACTTGTCTTTTATAGATAACGTATGGGGAAAATCAACTATGTAAATGTACAAGATAGGAGTTAAACACACACGCAGTTCAATACATGATCAAATGCAATATATACTCAAGCTATTCACAGCATAAAAAGTTACAAAGCTAGCACAATTAGTTCTGCTTTGCTATGAATGACAGTCTGACAAGCATTGTATAATGGAACAAAATGTCTGGAAGTTTGAATACATACCCATATAGACATTAATTTCTGGAATCCACATATTGATGAAAGAATTTCCAGTTTTCTGATATATATATGCAGTCAACTTAAAATAACCCTTAGACTGCAGGTTCAAGTACGGAAACTATACAGGCTAGGTGCTATCACCTTTGAAAGTCACTGTCTGACCCCAGTTGACTACTAGCATATTTCTCACCACACTCTTGTGTGACAGTGAAGTGACAGTCCCGGGGGCGATTATTTCAACCTTTTAATGTGGTGCACTTCGACATAACCTGCCCAGAGACACTAAATGATATGACTTATGTCTCAAAAATGTCTACTAGGTTAGGGTTCAGAATATCCTCAGTTGTTATCCAAGGTTACCCATATAAGAGTTTACTAAGGTCTGAATGGTGTATATTGTTCATTGTGTGTAGCGACCACATACATCTGGCGAAGAATGATGTCGCCAGCGGCGTTCTACTGCTTATGCTCATACACTCTTGAGGTGATCATATAAGACGATATCGTCAGCATGAATTGCTATTTAATGGTCGTTTTGCGGTAACTTCCCGAATATCCCTGTGCATATAACTGAACCATTGGATGCTGTTAGCAATAATTCCGCCTGCTGTTCACAGTTTAAACAGTCGTGTGCATACAGTTCGTCTTTATATGGTAAATCGACTCAGTGCAAGAGGCTTAGCCATACAATAGACAAAAGGTGTGGCATAATAGGCCTCAGCGTCGACCTCGTTATTTTGATTATTTCATTATGTAAATGTCAACTGCCGGTTGAAGCCAAGCTAATACATATCCAACATGAAGGGCATCGCATGACATTTTATAGTCTGGCATAGGAAGCGGAAATGTTTGACGTTCATGAAATCTTTGTTGACAAATATGAAAGTTATGGTGATGTTGATAATAATTATGATGATGTGATGATTGTGATATTGAGGATGATTATAATTATATCTACGAAATATGATGGTTATAATGGTGCTGATGATGTTGATAAATAGTATTGTAACAATAATTAGACGATGATTATACTGGTGATGATAAGGACAAAAATGACGACGGTTGAAATTGTATGTCTATTGAGTGTGACATTTATTGGTGTAACTCGAGAGAGGACGCTTTCGTCTGCTCTGCGGCCGATGTCCGCCGCCCTCTCAAGAATCAAGAGAAATTATGCCCCAAAAAAGTAAGTGTGAAATTTAAAAGGATTTGCACGTGTGTTTTGTTTCGGAACCTGTTCTGAGAAAAGTGTATATTTGTGTGTTCACAACTATCGGGAAAAAAACGCAACCCGACTGCATATATTAAAAACTTAATTTTACGGCTTGTTGTCGTGTTTGAGGAATGTGACTTTTATATAGAATCTTAGATATTTTCGAGACCTGTGCGATTTATTACAGATTTTGAACATGTACGGGCCCCGTAGAGCCGATGGCCAAAAGTTGTACATGCACTACTTTTAGACACAGGCTCCTTACGGATTTAAGCCTGCCCTTAAGCTGACGAATGGGGCCCACAGGCTCCTTACGGATTTAAGCCTGCCCTTAAGCTGACGAATGGGGCCCGCATGTTTTCTTACCGGTTCGTATGGTCTTCGTATTGGTTATTTAGACCCCTGGACTAGAACCAAGTGAAAAAAACCATTAGAAAACCCACAGGCTACGCGTAAAGCATGTGACCACAACTTCGTACGGTATATGAATTCTTACGGTCTTCCCACGAACCTCAAGGCCTTACAGGCCCTGTAAGAACCTGTGGGTCACATGTGACTTATGCACAAGCAGATGTGGATTGGCCAATAACCAACACGGTTTATGTTAGTTGATGTGAATACAAACGAATCTCGCTTAACAAATGTAATCTGATGCGTTATAGATAGCAGTTCGATGGGCGGGGAATGTCACATAAGGGGTGCATCAATGTCCAAACAGCCTTCGCATGACTCTCAAGGGAATGATGAAGATTTATCCCTGAGCAAATAATTGAAAACGCTGGCAAAGGCACTGTGCAAATCTGCTCTGCCATCTTCCCTGATAAACAAGCTTAAGGAATTAGGTTTACTCAATCTGCTGGTGACTGCGATTTTTGTTAAAATCAAGTGACATATTTTGCACGATAACGTACAATCTCTTAGTGACGTCACAAGATCACTGCAGTCAATGAATAATGGGGTCACATATAGCTATCGTTTAAGTATCAAGGAGAATCGCTATGTAGCATAAGCAGTGGTGTAACTGATCGAAACGGTCGGTATAAAATTTCGTTTTTTACAATAGTGGATCCAAGGTACAACTATTCAGTCCAACATTTTGTTACGATTGCTATGTTAAGTCTCTTTGTTCGAACAATGCGCTGACTAAATGGAGGCGATAACAGGGTCTCCATTGGTTGTAACAACATCTGAAACATTTCTAGTGCTGTTCATTATTAAAAATTTACTCGCGTAGTGTGCGTGAGCCACCGTCGATGTGTATTGTATACTGCGACACCTGCTGGCTGTTCTGAGTAACATCAATCCCAAAAAAACTACACCAGAATTGTTTATAATTATTCTTAACTTCTTTTACGCAGCCGTTTTTACACACTACTCTAGCATTCCTGTATGGCAGAGTCGCACATGAAGCTTATGCCACTGGCTGAAACCTCGGTGAAAAATAAACTATGCTGAAAACCGTCCAAACAATTCCGATATTAAAGATGCCTTGGCGCTGTGGTGCGGACATATGCATAGTAGCTGGGAACAATGACAATTCTGCGCCCATGCAATTTCCCCCTTTCATGAATAGATAGTGACTTTTTTTGTCATGAGCGGTTTGTCAATGGTAAGAGTTCAGGTTACCGAAATCGATACTAAAGAAACAAGCAGTCAAAAGATAGGCTTTCCTGTTCGTGAACCATCGTGAGCAACTGCGTGTACTTCGTTTCGTGTCGTGAACTAGAATTAAAATTCAACCAGAATGCGTTACGTAGCCGCATACTAGCTAGCAGCCCTGGGTGGTGGCAAACCAAGCGAGGCCGACCTTAAATCTATCCTCAGCAGTATTGGCATTGAATGTGACAATGCCCTTGCTAAGGAGGTAGTCAGCGAGTTGTCTGACAAGTCCATCGAGGAGGTCATGGCTGAAGGCCGTGAGAAGCTTGCCTCCGTTCCATCTGGTGGCGCTGCTCCAGCTGCTGGTGGTGCTGCACCAGCGGCTGGCGGTGCGGCCCCTGTCGAGGAGAAGAAGTACATGAGCAGTGCTCGTAAATGTTGCTTTGTGACTAATGTTAGCATAAATTACCCACTGTGCGTTCGCTTGCAATGCTCTATTATACCACCTGGCAAATATTGCGCGTCAAATGAACCAACTAGACACTCTTTATTGGAACTCTCAGGAGCTATCAAATCAATTAAGCGCCATATTTGCTTTTTTCTTACGTTTACAGCTGAAGCATAGACCCTCACTTGTGCGATTACCCAAATGAAGCTAGCGATGTGGGGTGCTGTGGTTTTTCAGGTAAGGAAATGTTCTTCATATGGCACGAAACGTGAGACGCCAAGTAATTAGATGCAATTGGCAATAAGTCCACCTTCAATCTGATTATACATTCGAAGAAGGCAGACAAAAGGACACCAATCTGCTCCCAAAGTTCATCTGGATCAGGGATACTTTTATTAAAAAGTGTACACCAACTGATGCCTCTATTCAATGATGTGCCACTATGCCGGGTGCTCAGCTACCTCAATCTTCAAGAAAAGCTTAAAAATATGACCATGCTGAGATTTAAATCGGCAACAGTTAACCTTTACTTTAACTTAAGTTGGCACTAATATTACCATTTCAGTGGAACATTTGTCGTATAAATCATCACTGACGATACTTAATAGGGCTAATTAGGATATTGTTGCAATATGCACCCATTCATGTTGATACTACAAGAATATGCTTAATTGGTTTTCCCGGGGACCTAACTTGAAGAATACATTAAACTTGATGCAAACGCTATGTCGACGCTTTTAACTGCTGAAGGTTAAGCATTGTTGGTATCGGTATGCAGCTATTCAGCAGCATTCTTGGTTTTAGCAAAACTAGGGGGAATCTGAATCGCATAGTTTATTTCGGTAATTGAATTAAATATTGTCTCAACCAATTGTGTATGCCGTACCTCCACTGGCCATAAGTCTGAGGTTTACAGCAACTTTCCCTTCTATTCCGGCATTGTGCTTCGTTGCTACATCCACTGCTTCAGTCTTCTGGTGTGACTGTGAAGCAGAAGAGCAGAATGCAGGTATCATCGAGTCAACGTTGTGTGGCCTGAGACCAGATAGAGGTATTATTCTCCTATTTCTCTGTCAGATAATACGCGCTAATTAGATGCAGTATTACTCGATGAGATACTCATGGCATGCAAATGTCAGCTATATTGAGAGGTGATGCTATTGGCAGCATAGTGAGCTTAATAGGCATATAAAGGTCTGGGTATTGTACACTACAACAGGGCATGGTGGTTTATAAGATGGTCTCCTGAAATGGCTAATCCGCAGGGTGTAATAGGAATGTTTATAACGCGAATCCCATTAATGAATAGCATCTTCATCCGCATCCGCTTATTCGTTATGTTTTTTCCTGACGTAATTTTGTGTCGTGTAATTTATGTACCTAACCAACAATTAAGGTTCTGTTCTGCTGGCACTGAAAATTCACAAAGCCGCCTTTTAGCTTTTGAATTGTGTGTCATATGTGGGTATTAGGAGCATTACACAGGCATTGGAGATTCTGCTGGATTGCACAATGCGAAAACACGCAAATTATTTCGTCACCATAGCATAGATAGAATGATGTCGTAGATGACTGCTTCGAAAAAATTCAATTGCGACCTTTAACACTGGGCGATCTCCTTAACTCCCTAAGGCCATGCATCTATTTTCAGTAACTGACATATTTCTGTCATATTTCAGGCGACCCATTAAATGAGTCCGGACATGCTTTGTGTAATGTTGTCTCGAAGCAGCCAGCGATAAATTATTGGTCCCGAGCCTACTAGGTAAGCTATTGATAGCACGTCCTCGTGTTAATTTGGAATCGAGTCTGCTCGTGAAACATCTATTCTGCTCCTGGTCTGTCGATTTAAGTCTTTGCGAAGGTAAAGAATCAATCGCTATCTGTCAAGCTCCACAAGGCATGCCACAATCGATAGCAAAATACATGATGCCGCAGTCAATAGTACACTAAGGTACAATACGAATGGAATTCATGGTTACTATCTAGTTAAGTCATGTTGTAAGCCACAAAGCTTTAGGAGTGGTGTTTAATGAAACAGTAACCCACATACGACTAGTGATCACCATATCATTGAAAGAATGACCACAGGGATGAACCTCACCTACTCGTAAGCGAGTTATGTCTTCATCCCCCAAATGTCGCGGGTATCGTATTGGTGAGAGGCTACATATTCCACTGTTCCTCACTAATTCTAGAAACTCACCTTTGCATGGTGACGAACCAGGTTGAGCGGGGATACATAAGTGTTATGGCGTTGCACCTTAAGACTGCAATTTAAATGGGCAATTACGGGCTTGATGGCTGGGTGAGGCTTCTCTAATCCCATTACTCTAATAGACTCAGTTAAACTCTCGCGTCTGATTGGTGAACTGCACGAGGCTCCTTATTGGTGCGCTCATGTGCTAGTTCATAGTCAATGTAGCGCAATGTTTGTATTATTATAAGTTTACATAGACGCTCGCTTAAGCGATTTTGCACGTAGAACCAGCTAAATGGGGTTGGCAAATACGCAGACAACGGGATACCAATCTGCTCCCGAGGATATTCGGCTGAACAGAATGCATCAGGGATACTTTCATTTAAGATTATTGATAGACTGGTGAACGCGAGTTAATGATGTAATGTGCGCCAGGTGGCAAGTTACACAGCTAAGCCAATGTCAGCTTGTCAATTACACTGTTAAGCATAAGCAATTAAAATTACGACGTCGTGGAACGAAAGCGTTGAAACGAACGACGTTAATAAACGCTTGCTAATTTTGATTGATGTAGGCAAGGTAACACCAGGCCAATCGACCCTATATGAATCAACGCATGGCAGCTCATTGATGCATCCAACTTGCTTCAATGAAGGCCAATCCTACTAATGCACACACGCGTGACAGCCAATGAGTTAATGTGAACAAAGCAATCGTGTTATATTCCACGCGTGACATGGCCACTGAGATTCCTGGTCCCGTACGATCCATACAATGTAACTAGTGAGTGCATGCAAGTCAGCAAATTACGTTATTGAATGCAATGGATTCTTAAATTGCAATACTTAGTAAATTGAACTTTTCTAATTACTTTATGAAACTAAAACTTTAAAAATCCGAAAGAGACACCATTTGAGTAGATCGTCGTTTTTGTGAAGGTTAACGCCACCGAAGTCCATGCATTCTTTCGATAGCGATGATAGAACGACACCAATGCTACCATATTCTGACGTATGTGGTGATGAAGACATTGCCCGGGTAAATGGATTCTACCATCAATAGTTGTGTTGACGCCAACATATTGGATCTTATAATCCCTTGCTCCCTCTATTCCCCTCTTCAGTCATGACAAGCGCAGAGTGGGCGTTTGCAAGTAGACTTTGTCTCGCGCATCAGTGGTGGAGAATTAAAAGCCACGTTACTTTTTGTCTACTTCCGATGATTTAATTAACTAATCCTTCCTCCATTGCCATAAGTACAAAACCAAACAACCACAAATACCGGGCTCGAATCCTGACACACATAGGAGGTTGTTCTTTTAGTCGTATTTTAGTGGTTGTTCCCTAGTAATATTTTCCTTGATCAAAACCTGGTGTGGCTAGGACGAATTTGTGGCGTGGTCGATTTGAGTTCAAACCACTCATCGTTATCAATTGACTACATAATCAGTGTTCTTTGGTTGAGATTTTTCAATAATGATTAATTGCAACTTTAAATATATCCAACTTATATCTTTATGTACGCTTAATATTCTATTATGTCATCATAGCTTAGTACTCACTGTTTTCCCTTCATCTTTGCTGGTCATCTTTCACCTATACCTCTGCACATTTCAAATGGCATAAACAGGCCAACCTGAGCACAAATTGTACGTACTCTACATCACTAAAGAGGAAAATAGTTTACTAGGGAGAACTCATAAAGCAAGTTGGGTTAGGGACAGATATCTGCGCTATCATCGTTATTGTCGTCACTTATACATTCTTGACAGAGTGGCTCATGTCCAATCAGGGGGCGGTGGATTATGTTTTTACATAGATCGTGTTTAACAGTAATTCACGCTCATAAAATCGCACTTGGCCCCAATATTGCAAAATTCGAAACCATACTGTCGGCAGATTTTGTGTCTGCCTTTTATTACAACAATGATGCCCTAGCCCAAGTCAAAACAAAATGCGAGCGTCTGTTGTGTTGGCTGACTGCAATATTATATAAAACTTTCTTCTCTATTAATCATTGATTTGACTGTGTTTCTTCTCTGTTATTGCTCCAACAGTTTGTGTTTAATTTTTTTTTATAAGTTTAAATTTATTTGCTTTTGTAGCGTGAGGTAACGCTGTCGCTCAGCCACTTCATCAATCGTGTTCATTACAATTGAATAGGGGTTGCGAAAGGGAATCATTAATGTCTACCAGTTATTTTCTAGTTAACACTCATCCCAATACATGAACCCATTCCGATTTCAGCGATAAACTGTAAATGACAAATCACAATTTTTCCTTAAAACGACCCTTGAATAATTATAATCAGGGCATGATTATATTGGCGTCTTTGATTAGACTATAGGAAGTACGCAAATATTCCATCCATCGACTATTTGCCTTGAGCACCAGTAATGGAGCATTGATCACGCGTTTTATTTAATCTAGAAGAAGAGGACAAAGAGAATGATCTCACCGCTCTGACATAATAGATACCCACGAAACGTTATTGCTTCCCTCGATGGTGATATATTTGACTTACTGTAGGAGTGCAGCAATAATTGCTATTCATCGGCTGTCGGCTGAGGAACTATAGGGATAATTTGATACTACCATACTAACGTGCACAGAATACCCGGTTTTTTTTTCAAAATAATATGGCCCTTTCACATTTACTCTCTAGCATCAAAGACAAAATGGCGAAACCAGTCTGATGTTGGGGTCGAGAGTGAATGGGGGGTGGGCAATCTTAGCAAGATCACCTAGCATGTTTATAGCCCAAATAATGAAACGTCAGAGAACGTATGAAGTGGTTTTATATGAAGATCTCATTGGACCTCAATTGATAAAGCACTTCCAGACTTGCAATGTAGCGTTTTATTAATCGTCCTATAATCTAAATAGTAAGCAGGATGTTAACTCAGATAGCGCGTTCATTTTACCCAGAATCTGCATTACATTACTTATATGAGCTTTGTTTTCCAATACAGAATTCCAAACGCTGCCTTTCATATTCAAATACAGATCAAATTTGTCATGTGGCTGATTGTGCCCCTCTCTTACGAATACAGTTGTCAGGGCCTTCTCATTGCTCAAGATGATAATTTATATTTGCACTAGAACATGATCCTAAGGATATCAAGTGTGACACTTCATATGATACTGCTTACCCATACCATTAAGAATTGTTTCACTGTGTCTTTCTAAGTTATTCGAGCGGTTTTATGTTGACAAAGCCAACATTTCAGACATACATTAAACCTAGAGGGTATGTTCACTAGAACACTACAAACGCAGATCAGGCCACAGGATACTAGGGTCAGCGGATATGCACCGCTGTATCAGCGAATCTTCTATAGTATAAAAGCCATGAATATTCCTACGATGTAAGCAACCTGTTATATATCATGCTTATAGTACAATATCCCAACTACAATCACACCGATTGAATCATTATTAGTCGAAAAATCACGAGTTGTCATTTCAACAAATGAAATATAGCTCTCATCCGAGCTTTGTCCCAATGTTAAACAGACGTTTTATCGGCGAAGGAGTAACAGGAATGTTTTTGCTTTGATTCATTCAATGTCCCACGGACAATATATTGTGAAACCCACTCTGAATAAATCAAAGAATATGTTAAGTACGTCTATATTACCATAAACCCGTTCAAGTATTATCTACATTTGTGCTTGAGTAATCAAATACGATGACAACCCATGGAACCTGGGTATTTTCTTGTTGTTGGATGTGTTGCTATACCTCTCCATACGAATGTCGACGTTTGATATTAATACGGTGAATAGTTCATGCGCCTCGGATGGGATTTTTGTGGGGATGACCAATCCTAAAGCAATCTAAGCTGACACCAGCATCACAATATTCGCCGTTAGTTATTGGAGAGCTTCGTATAAATAGAGATGAAAACAACGGCGTCGTGTATCTAATTCTCGGCCTATGGATTTGACAAAGGACGTCTTTGCGCAACAGTTGAGTGGTGTTCCTTGTCTTGTATTGACATATGTTGCATGCTGATACCGACAATGAATTAGAACTTTTCGGTTAAATTTAATCACTTTCTAAAAGTGCATGCCAAACCACACGCAATCAACGACAACTTAAGACCATTTTCCTAAAACTAATGCATTATTGGTGGTGTCAGATGGGGTTAGCAATTTCCTTTTTTCTATCGTAAAAAACCAAGGTACTCAACCTTGATGCAGATTCTGCAAGATGCTGATGTTGTTTCTGTGTTCTGCCTTTAATGGTACAAGAACAGCTTCAGTTTACTACTTCAAAGCCCAGACAAAAATGACTACTTTACAGACGGTGCTCATTTATTTCCATCCATTAATGTGTAATTACGCATACACTGTTTGTTTTGCCCTAATCAAGTTGCTTTTATTATCTTTACATTCTTGGAACTTAATTTCTCGAAAGAAGAAATTGCCAGTTGTCCAAGTCACACGGAATAATAACGAGTCACAGTTATTTAGAACTTTGTAAACATGTGTGCCGTAATTATTGGTTTCATTGCTTTCGGAAAGCTTTATTCCACAGGGGTTTGTCATTAAACTCATTCGCAATAACAGTGGCTGTCAGTACAACACATCGTAGAGCTTTCATAGTTGTTTCATTGACCAACATTGTGTCAGAGTTACCACTACCATGACACCGCCCGTTGAGATCAGCTGCCCCTCAATGTATATTGGAATTCCATCATAGGAGGTCCGCTGTTAAATAACACAGGTGTTCAATGACATTAAGTATTGATTAACGATTTTATCCAAGCGGCATTGCTCGATATTGTAGTGTATGCATCCTTCGTCACTATTCTTATATAGCGAGCTATGCTGAAAGGAATTAAGTTCAGTTAAGCGGATCGATTTCCCCAACTATCTTATGGTAAAGAAATTACAAACAATATAATAGCACAAGTCATGTTTGCTATGAGTAGATAAGATAGATTGTCTACACTATTGGCAATGTTGCCAGAGATTCAGAGAGACAATTTCCTGTTGTCTCCAAATGTTCCAAGAAAGGCATGTGCCCTGTCAGTCAGCATCGCTCACTAAGATTAGTCTTTCTGTGGTCAATTGGTGAAACATTATAAGAAGCTAATGAGGTGTAAAATTTAATTAAAACCATGTTTCAGAGAAGCAAATAGGAAAGATACCGATTATTAATGATCGTTGGTTTTTTTACTTTGGTTTGGAGGCATGAGCATACGCATAGAACGCATAGAGACAAACATAGCTGTTGCAATTCTGCGATAGCACTGCGTAAGTACTAACAACAAAAACGTGTGCGTCATGCATCTATAAATATAAAATCCCATTACATCGATGTACCTTCAATGGAATTAAGAAGCAACATCAGCAACAAATGAGCTATACACACATTAATGCGGCCGACAGCATAAGTAAGTTGTGTGAGCAAGTACCGATCCTACTTTGACCATACCTTTATCAGCAACGTCACCGTCTATGCCAGATGAAAGCCTAAACACGCAAGACACGCTTAGAAAGCATTTTAGACAATTCGTTAAGCAACGTTGGTTGTGATTTTGGTAATGACATTCTAGATCTAGAGCAGGCCTAAATTCGTCGCTATGTAGGTTATGACAGACTGGTCCTCACCCTAGTGAAGCTTGGCGTACAACCTCTCTTGATCTGATATGCCAATCTTTTTGATAGAAATGAGACATTTGTATACCGTAGAGAACAAAAGAAGCAATCTATACAAAACTCTTGCCAACTACCCAGAAACTGCGTCATAAAAACCGATTGGAAAAACATATTACCGGCTGGACGCCATTTAGTGATCATCTCGGCGTGTTTGTGAGTGTCGACGGTCAACGAACAGCCGACTGACGATAAATGTTGGTTCGTTTATACGCGATAGTCGCTTTGACACAGCTATTGGAAAATTACATGTCTGGGGAGATAGAAGATGAAATACAAGTCAAATCACTTGTGAAATATATACTTCTATCTATCGCTTCCTTGCCAACCAACCTGTGTGTCTACAATCGGTAATCTGCCGATTGATTGTACGAGCTTACCACCAAAGTGCCTCTTTCATCAATTTGCGCACTGTAGAATATGGATTTTTGTCCACTTACTCGAGGTGATTAAATGTTTGACTCAGTAAGAAAGTGACGCATTGTACCTAACCAACGATGTTAATGGATGAATGCGGTTCAGTCTGAAGTAGCAATTGGTAACATGCAATAGAGGCATTCAAAGTAATGAACGCTTTGCATATACACAGTGAACGAATGCAAGCCAGTAAAACCTCCCTGCCCGACCACCTCCCTAACCCGATCGCCTCCCTAACTCGATCGATTTTTTCCAGTCCCGATGGTCGGCCTATACTTTAGCATTGTGACAGAATTCTCTAACCCGATCACCTCCCTACTCTGTAAGTCGATCGATCATTTTGGTCCCAACGCCCCATTTGATATTCCCTAAGTCGATCGATTGTCGGCTGGCGGAAGGATTAGAGCCACCGGTTGATTGCAATTAGCAGAACACACACACTCGATAACGCCTGCGGACTGAATAGCACTCTTGAAATGTGTGAAACAGGTTAGCGGTTATTTCGGTGTTGTTAGAGTATGCACTGAAGCTTTGATAATCTTGATCACAAAACTCGATACCTTTAGAACAGATACAATCGGGCGATGCACCTGTGAACGGCGTGAGCTTTTATGATCTTCCACTTTCACGGAAAGTAGAACTTATCGGCACGAAGGTACGCGAGGGCAAGAGCAATCAACAGCTTGCTGATATCTTTGGCATCGGAAAATCAACAGTTCAAAACATACTGAAACGTAAAGCTGATTACATTATGGCATACGAGGCTAATGAAGAACCAAGTCGCAAGTGCATTCGGACCCGTGTTGATAGCGAAGAGTTAGAATGTGCCATATGGACTTGGTTTCAGAAGGCCCGCTCCATCAACGTTCCCGTCAGCGGGCCTATGTTGCAAGAGAAAACCCTTGAGTTCGCCGCTAAGATGAAAATTGAAGGTTTTAAAGCATCGAATGGCTGGCTTCAGAAATTCCGTTCTCGTCATAACATAACGCACCAAGTTGTCAATGGCGAGAGTGGGGAAGTGCCCCAAAGCAGCGTTGACGATTGGACCAGCAAGCTGCCGAGACTGGCTTGTTTTTCGTGCGCTACCGGACCGGTCACTCAGCATCAAGGGTGATCACTGTAAGGGTGGGGTGGCGAGCGCCGTCAGCGAATGCAAATCCTCCGCAGTGACCAGATGCTTTGCGAGATGTGGTTTCAACATGAGCACAGCAAATGACCTGCAGGAGGACGACCACTCCCTCGATATCCCCCTTGCACAATTACTCAAGGACTTAAGAGCGAACATGACTGACCCCATCACGGATACTGAGGAGTATGTCGCTCTCGACGATGAGGCACCGACCACGGAGGAACTGAAGGATGGCTGGGAGGATATTAATGTCTCTCAAATCACTGGCGTATCACAACCGGCTGAGAGCGACGACGACGACCGCGCGTCCTCCACCACACCAGAAACGACCACCATGACCTTCAGTGAGTGCCTTCAGCGAGTAGGCGACGTGATGATGTTCTGTCTAGAGAAAGATCTGGGGGACATGCTGCCATTTGTCGCCTCTCTTCAAGAACAACTAGAGAAGAATGCCATCGCAGCTAAAGCAACCGCCAAGCAAGTTTCGATAAAGAAATTTCTGCAAAAGTGATAACTTGTATATTTGAATATCTGATTTTCCAAATAAACAAAAACCTACATTGTATTGTGAAAACATCTCTTTTTCTGTTGTTTTTTTTTTTTCCACGAGTAAAATATCGGATGGATATTCTGTAACCCGACCACCTCCCTAAGTCGATCGATTTTTTCCAGTCCCATCGTCGGTCGACTTAGAGAGGTTTCACTGTAATAGCGAGAACTAGCGTTATACGGATATTGTTTCAGATGTGTACCTAATTCGATTAACAGAAAATTATTGCTTTTACATGCGCACCTATTCAATCGTAATCTATTACCAATATCACCAGCGATACCGCTTACCAATGCAGCAGTAAGATGGCCATCCATGCTCTTATCTTGACCTTACTGGCTTATAATGACAGAAATTATATTGATTCCTCACGCATCAAGAACCAATTTTGTGCGTAATTCGAAGCCAAAATGATCGTTTTCTTAACCAGGCAGGATGTAATTATGTAGACACATTGCCATATGGATTCATTAATGTCAACATGACTATGCCCTCCCGGGCCAAAACCCTTTGCAAAACACCGATCTTGAGCAGTTTGGTATAACCGGTTAGGTGACAATACTGTCATTAGTACCGCGAAGCACTTGAATCTTACTTACCTTGCAACATTGCTACTTTCACTATGAAATCCCTCCTGAATACTTGCTGTTACTGGTTTATCACACAGCTAGAAGTACTTCATACTGCTGTGTGCATCCACCTCGACCATGCCAACAATGTCACCCTGCGACAAGACCGCTATTACGGTTCCCCTTATGCCTAAGCTATTGAAAACTTCAGGTACTGATGGCGGCGTGCGGCCTTTAGAACCCGAAAGAAATCATCCCCTGTATGAAGTTGTTGCCTAGAGGGCCGTAGAGAGCTGTGGCCCGTAGAATGCTCATAATAAATCACCCCTCCTACAATGTTATTGTCACCTTACGGAGATCTGGCTACGAGGTCGAAATTACCAATACGTGCACTGTACAGACCCGTAAAGATCCCCTAAGATAACTGTGCACCACTGCCTGTGGGCCTTTTATGGGCCTTCTACGGGCCTAAGTGATCATGATAACCCCAATAGTAGCTATCGTGATAACAACATAACGTGCAGCAATGACATCTACTGATAATTGATAATGGTTATGTTTCGCAGACAAATGCCACGTGTCGCACAATGACAGGACGGGAAGTGTAGATACCATGTTTGTATTGCTTCTGATAGCAAATTGATTCCCTAAGGCATTCAATAGTCGAAACGTCCTGGCACACCTCCATTGTTCCTCTTAAATAGAACACGAAGTGAACAGGCTGATTTTAAGACCCCTAATGTGGACTACTATCACACATCGACCCGGCTTGCAACTGCTGCATTATGGTATTTAATATATTTGTGTAGAAACCAGGCACAACTACAGTTACCCGTTTTGCATTATACTGGATCGAGAAGTAGTTGATAATTATTAACCACGCGATCGAGAGCACAGCCAAGGAAAGCCCGCTTCCAACCGCTCACTCATAATCGTAGTTCAATCAAGTTTATAGAGATGGACTGACGTAATTTGGATTGATCACAGCAATTTCTTGGGATAAATCATCAAACATGTTTGCGGAAGTCAAGATAATTTTGCTTACGATCGGAAACGCACGCAATCGTATTTTGCCTTGATTTAGTCTCATCTATACATGCACGGCCGATTAGCGACTTCTTTATGACTCATTGTTTGTACTTAGGCGATTCAATAGTAGGTTAGTTGAATTGGACGCGTCGCTGTTCACTTTAATTGTTCCAAACTCTTATCCAATCTTACTAAGAGTGTGCTATTGGTTCTTTTCAGGCTTCATTCATGCAAAGTAAAGATTCAGTCAATGGTACAGTAGCTTAACTGATGTGCGGCGATGTATAAGAGAGAGTAGGTCGACGAAAAGCCTAGCCGTTGCCTGAAGATGCATTCACGAGACCTGAATATTTAGCAAACCAGTGCCGATCTGCTTTAAAAGTACATCAGGCTGAGTAGCTAGTGTCATAGACATCATTATTTAAGAGAATAAATCGACGAGTAAAATCAGCGCAATGAGTAAGCTAGCCAATGACACTTCTCAGCGTATTAAAATAATGCAATGACCTTATTAGATAGATGGAATGAAATCTTGTTTCAATCATAAAATTCAGCATTTGGCACAGAAAGTGTGAAGGTCAATGCGCGCATGCTACCTGGTCAAACGAGAGGCTATATTGCTAATGTAGCAGATCAATATGCAATACAAGCACGGCCTGGCGGACAAAACGCCTTTCAAATTCCGCACTTCTTTCTGGCACAATTTCGCATGATTCGTATGTATCAAGGACTCGACCCCGCGGCATAAGTAAAACACGACTTTGGAGCCGAACAGAAAAAAATAATTACCACGCAATCCATATTCACAATCCTCCCAGAACCAACGTACATTAACCATTCAGCTAGTAAAATGCCGCCCCGTAGATATTACAAAAACAATCAATTTGTACAGCGCATAATTTTGAAGGGACAGCTGCATAAATAATCAAAAACCCGATACATATAATCATGCTTATGTAGATTACCGACGGTATCAACTTGACACTCGTTTTAAGAATGGAAGGTCTACTATTTTATAGGTTACTCGTAAAAAAGTGGCCATCACAAATTTATTTGTGGGAACACACAGCAGCCTCATAACCGTAACCCACGTGTTGAAATGCACGAGCCAATCATTATGTCTGCGGTTTCGTGCCTGGGCTTAATCCTGATGATAATGTCTAGGCGCTGTTAAGGCAGGGTACGGCGGATATGAGGACCTTCCCAATCCACTGTGCTAAATACAACCGATGTAACATGCGCCTATCCCGTCATTTACTTGTTTTAACTGTGAGGGCAGCGCTTTTGCAGAGATATGGCGAAAGTGCTTGCATGTTATAAATATATCAAAATCGATTATGTCTAAGTGGTCCGAATAGTGCCAGTACCCTAATTTTGTTTTTCTGCACGAGGCGAAATGAAGATACCCGCAGCTATCAGTAACATATAAAACCTATCGACACACCCAATGCCGAAATAAGTTTTAATTAATATTAGTGCTAGTTCATGCCGGGGTCAATGCTACATATTCAATTTAGGCTTGGTGTGGCCTTTCTGAGATCGATTGCTTGTATTGGAAGAGGGTGTCAATATATCATGTGCTACATGTTCCTAGGCCGGAATGCAGTATACATCATGTCCAAACGATACAAGAGAAGGTCATATTAGCAAAAAAGCATCCGACAAACATCACATTCCATTTGCACATCAAAAGGGGTTTGGGTATCTAATTAACCGAGGAATATCTCCGGGAGGAAACAGGTAATGTCATCTCATCTCAAATGACAAAGCGGGGTGGGTTTGTGAGGTTCCTGGGTTCAATGGCAAGAGGCATGGCCGAATCTATGAGAGTGAGCATAAAAGCATCAATATAGCTATTCCGATACTATTGAGGCATCTTGTCTCAGTCATCATAACAGCCTCTAGATTCCTTGGACTATAGTGCAGTCCTTGGATAATGTGAACAGCGTACCAGCGAACGCGATGTTCCGTCAACTTGTCAGATGGGACAAGATGGGGGCTTGGTTTGTTCATTCACAATCAAGGAATTGGTTTCACTTATGACACTCAAAAAATGCTGGGACGCCGCAAATATCAAGCGATATTCAGAATGGAACAGCTTGTACTCTCCTAGGGCTGCAATATGTTTCGGATAAGTCAGGATTTTAGTCTGTGATCCGAGTCTGACCAATGACGCAGGCTTAACTGCTCCTTACCAACGTTACTTTTTGGTTATTGACATATTACTGCGCGTTTCTTTGCGGCTACCGACTGTGTTCTCTGATCATATAAACTGAACGGATCCTGTATAAGAGATAGGACCATATGTTTACCCATTACTACAATCTTACAAACAACCTCATGCTTATCATTGACACAAAATATCAGGTAAGCAACCTGACCGCTAATTTCTCTTTGTCTGATGGTCCTTCCGATTGAGATGTGAAGGTAATTGGAGTCACGTGAATTATCTTCAATGGCTGATGTCAACACAAACACGAACAACATAGCTCGGTCATCTAGTGTCATGTTATGCGAGACTATTCACATCATTACTACTTCTTCTGGTTAATACAAAATGTGATTAAGTGATGCTATTTATATGCAGAAAAAGTTTCGTTACGAGTGAGTGTTTGCAAATAATAGGGTGCCGAATACTTGATTATATCTGTACTGACGGAAGAGGCAGATATATTTTTTCATTTCTATTCATTTATGCTCCACCCCCACGCAGTAACAAATATATTAGTATGCTGACAAACATTAACCACTCGCCTGCTCCTTTTGTTTGCTGATTTTGCACTCCTTATCATTCGTCACTGTAGATGTCATAATATCTCTTTCTCATGCGCGAGTGTGACGGCATAAAGAGAGCTGATCAAAGCTCGTTCGTTGTGTGGTGTGCGGTAAAACAGATCAAGCCAGGCCCTTCCAATTCGACGATGAGTGTTTATCCCCTGTTCATTGCGCAGGCACTTACATTACATCTATATAATTGCTCAAACCATAACCAGGTAGGATCGTTGTATCATATGTTACATAAGCCGGTGATCAAACAGCCTTTACCTTCCCTACCATTTAAATATAGATGATTAATCATCCTCTCAGCAAGCATTCACTTTATACAGCGTTGTGTATGTCTTCTAATATGACTTTTTAGCGTAAATGCTGGGCGTTCTCTATCACCTTATCGTAAGCTATTTGGTTTGCCACTGTGAGCACATTTTGTCATTGAATCATCTGCACCATGTGATTACTGATGTACAGAAGTCATTGCTCACACCGCCGGGGGGGGGGGGGGGACAATGGATTATGCCTTTGGCTCCTGCGGGTATTTACCATCAGGGAGATTAAAGGGCACTTGTTATTAATGTGTGGCTGTATTCGCCAGCGGTATTTGGGCTTATGTATCTTACCCACACTACTCCACCTTCCTGTGATAATGGCATGCTTTTCCTCTGGAGTAGGGATACATGCAATATGCACATGGCGGTTTTATCGACTTACATGTAAATGGTCTGTACTTACATGGTATTACGAAATTGTGCCAGAATTAGCTTATCAACACAACTTGTGAGTGTACTAGCAATGAACACACAATAACTAATATGAACACTCTCCTTTGTAGGTGAGAATCATGACTTATGGTGACCAGTAGTAGTATAGTCAGTTTTATGCTTGAAACCGGTAATTGCAATTGGAAACACAGCAATAGCATGCACACTATGTTTTGTATTACCTTCACCATGCATGCATAATTGTTTGGACTGGTTTCCACATGGACACCCAGACTAAATATAATATCACTGATTTTTGAGTCAGCATTGGCACTGGAACTATATTTTCTGCGCCGTTCGGATGTGGTAAGAGCAATTAGTAAGATATTTTCATAAATCTCTTTATTTTGCTATTTTGTATTTGGATGATGTTTGACAAAGGCCTGTTTTAATGCGTTGCTCGCGGCGTAGTATCCACGGGCTTCACAGTTAAAGCCGGTATCAAATCATCCTGTATTAGAGCTTCTCGGGGCGTTAGATCTGAGATGGTGTATCATGGTGATCAGCATTAGCACCGGTCCGATTAGCAAGCAGACTTACTACCCTGACACGTGTATGTAGGGTGTTTACTTTGTATATGATTAGGTTCATCAATGGGACTTGACAGGTATCCATTAGTGTTATGTCTTCCTAATTACCTACAATGTATGTGTATGAAACGCTGTAAACACAATACATCCATGTCTTCAGTCAAAGGTTTGTTGCCCTACACACAGCAAAAACATACCCTCAGTTAATTAACTGACCTGTTTATTACATTGTCAGAAAGGCTTACTAGACGCAGCTGCAATAACGGTGTTATGTTAATATTGTAAATGCCCGAGAGGTGTAGCAATGGCAGGATACTCTGGTGGATATGTGCAGCTGCGCATGTAGACGCTGTGCATCCTTTCTCCACTCAGTCATCTCTTGATAATTAGTAAATGACACATTTCTGCAAATATAAACCATTTATGTGTTAGCTCTAGGGGATTTATTACATTAGCCACGATTGGCTCAGGATGGGCGTTCTGAATCAAATTGCGAGTCAAAGCGCGAGCCAGAGTCTCCAACACACAGGGAGAATCATTGATTAGCAATTCATATTATATCCATGCTGTGATTGTTTGAAATTGTATTATGGTTCAAATGAAGTGCAATACAATGCAAGCCCGACGGTTTTATAGCTCTACTGGCCGTGTCATCACCGTGGACATGCTTTATGTACGATCAGACGTCTTGGTTCCCGCCACGTCATTGCATACTGTAGGTTTGGCAAGAATTGGGGCACCAAGAACGCCGGTCTGATCCCGTTCTGCCGGACTATTTGTAATTAAGCATCTCCTGACAGATATATGCACTTGCAGCTGGCTAATAATAATCAATGTCTAATAAATATCTTCTGCAAGACCACCTAAAACTACAAATCGCTTTCGGTATATGTACTGTCTTTAGTCCGACCAGGCGAACCATTACTGTAACCTGCCAGTGACGGATAAAGCAAGCAGTGAAGATATGATGATTGTACTTATTATAATGGCGATCATCATTTTCTTAGTGGAAACACGCCCGGGTTGTTGATAAGCCACTTGAAATGCAATCAACGGACGGTTGACTGGTCGAAACATACAGCAGCCTGCTGAGCCAACATCATTTAAACTCGCAGTTTCCGTAGTCCACGTTCGTATCACTTGTTGTTTAATATGACTGATTCATACACCATGTATGCATCAAAGTGGACCACTTTTAAATCCAATCAACACATTTTGTGTTGTTTTAATTCAATTACCAGCACACACCATGTATGCACCAATGTGAATCACGTTTCAATCGGTTGATAATTTAGCAAATGTCATAAAGCACGTGTGCACTATTGTGGACCACTTATCAATCAAATCAACAAATTCGATTGTTTAAATTCAGAAAGAGGCATGCTCTATGCATCCACCAAAGTGGATTCCTTTTCAATCTAATCAACTCATTTTCGGTAATTTGAATAACCATTCATTCAGAAGCCATGCCTTTGGTTTTCAACCAACGGAAAACGCTGTTGAGCAGATTTGCTTCTAGCTGAAGCATATTGCAATATATGCTTCATCATTATCAGGTGAATGAATATATTATCATCGACGCTGGGAATACATAACGTCAACGTATAATGACATAGGTTATTGCTCCTAACGCGGACAACATTGGTGATGTAAATTATGATGAGGGTGATGATGACTTTTATGTTGATAATGATAATGATAATGATGCTGTTGATGATGATGACAGTGATGATAATGATGATGATGGTGATGATGATGACGATGATGATGATGATGATGATGATGACTTTGTAATGGCACCTGTTCGTCTCGGTATATTCTTCATGGGGAAATTCCATCTTCACGCGTGTCATGGCGCCTACACACTATCTTATTATTATTCTGGCCTGATTGATTCTCTCTGAGAGCCCGCTCATCTTCAAGTTTTAGGGCAAGAGCATGGGCTAGTCTATGAAATGGCCAGATTTCAACCTGAGCTAATATATCTTTCAGTTTTTACATTGAAGCGAAGCATATAACTTGGGTCTCTCGAAGATCATGACTTTGGTTCAACCAAAGTATTTTCCAGAGCATCACGCTCTAATATATTAAGATCTTCAAAGAAAATGTAATCCCGGATTGTTGGTGATCTATTACGAAAAAGAGAATGTAAATCAGCAACACAACCAGAGTACACACTGTAAACTGCATTTCCTTAGCATCACGTTCCAATGCTACACAGTCCAACGTTGATCACATACTTGTCTCTGTGTACAGCGTGGTCCAGAATAAATCTACCATCTAGATATAATGTAACATGTTCGAGTTTATTTGCATAAAAGAAGATAGTGTGTATGATATGCATATTCTTAGATTATGCTTCCTATAGTGAAGTAGATGTGTACTGATGATTAAGGAATTTCAAAATAATAATACCATAAATGGTTTGTTTACAGCGGCACATTTAACTGCGTTCAGCATTCTACTGTGTGAAAGTGCACGTGTCACCTAAACCGACCCTTATTAGTTTGTATTAGTCAAGTTTGATGTTCTACGTGCTGAAATGCGCTAACAAATATTTGCGTTCGTAAAACAGCCGGCTCGATGTGACAGGGAAACAATCTAAAGGATTCAGCTAGGGAATACTGTTTTCGGATGCTTCAAATCAGCTCACGCGCTCACTTTGGTCACGGGCTGTCAAAATTATATTTGATAACGCTACTAAACAGCGGTCAGCAACATTTGACGTTTATTGGTTTGGCTTACATTCTTTGGATCCTGGATCTGTATGTCTGTAATTCGGGGATCAAGAGCAGTAGGTTGGCGTATATTAATTATGTACACCTCATTAATATCTATGCTGCCTCACATATATAAATATATGGTCTGCCTACATACACATCACCTAAATAAAAGATAAACGGCTATCAAGGGACTTGCAGGCTACCAACTTTCCTTAACGGAAAGGTTATACACAATAAAAAGAGCCTGGGTCATAAAGATATGGCAAAGCAAGCTACATTACATAAGCCGACTCAAACCCATAAGTCACAATAAAGAGAACAAATTGGCGGTCACGGAAACCTGTTTTGAGCTCTTGTTGAGTTTAAAGGACTGGTATACTGTATGGCCCACTTGAAATGAGCGGCTGTGAACTGTTTCCCTCAGAGTTTTGCATGGTTTCTTTCACATGTGCGCTGAATGTATGGCTACTAAGGTCCCTAGTAATATCTCAAGATTTAAACAACGCGCTGTAATCAGCAGGAAGGCTATAGCACAGGACCCACGAGGTAAATTGTCAACAGGATCAATGTACGATGTGAAATGTAACAATTGATGGGCATATTTGAGAATAGTCTATTCCGCCGACATCATATGTTGTAATGCAGAGTTAACTGTAGCAAGGGTAGCGCTGACGTTAATTTGCATCTTCTATCGTCTAAATTAGGTCTCATATATTTGCAGGATGTCAAATAACAATATATCCTTGGAGCCAACTGGTCTCGTAGACAAAATATTCTGACACATAGATACGAGCTGTTGCGGAATTCCAATTTTCAAACGAACCAAACGGACCAATATCGTAAGCATAATGGCCTTAAACTTCCTTGGCTGTGTGGTGTTCCCTATAAAACTATGGTGCCGTTGTAATTAAGCACACTCTGTAATCACATAATTGTGATAAAAGGAGTAGGTAGCGTACTATTGTTTGATAGCATGAACAAACCTACTGATACCAGCAGTAATTGTCTGTTGAATAGGTCTGTTACTTGCAGCCCAATTATTGGACGCCTTCATTTCACACAAGCACGTGCTGGCACCTGAATTGGTTTTTCTATTCTTGCGTTAACAGTTTTAAAAATCATAATACATTTGCTTGTTAAATGTGCAGTGTGTACTCATGTGTCAGATCATTGTGCGTAATGAGCGAATGATAGTCGACTGATATGAGGGTTAGTTAGATTGGTTTGAAGTAAATACAATGATTTCTCGTCTTTTTATGATGAGATGTTCTGCAACAATTGAAACCAGCCATAAAACGCTCTGTGCCTGTATTCGGTACATTAGACTGCGGATGAAGTAGAAGGGCGACCAATTTAAAGAAACATGTTATGACCTTTACTTTGTTGCATCCTTTCATTAGAAGGATAGCAACAACATATTTGTGGTGCATTGGTTCGCCAGTGACATTGTTTAGCACATTCAGACGTACTTGAGTAATCAAACGAGCACAAAATCAGCGTAATGTGGTACGTTGAAATACGTCAACATCATATATCAAGCCGTGACACTGGATGGGATCAAGAACTTGATAGGGTGCATAGCGGCCACACATGACACTCTTATATACTATTCGACTAATACTAGTTTGCGTATATTTCGTGATAGCCATAAAAGCCACTTTGGCTGGCCCTGTACGGAAAGTCACAGCGCTGTAAGCAGCGCAGGCAGCACAACAAATACTCATTTTCTGTCAATCTATGATAAACAGGTATGTCCTTATCCGTACAATTTTAAGAAATAAGTTTGAATGCTTGATGTTTTCGAATGACTGACTGTTATAGAAAACGATACCACTCGCTGCTTTCAAATAATTGTGTGAAGCAGATTAATAACCTTATATATCCTCGCGCAGCTGATTGTAAAAGGTGCTTGAAACTTTGATGTGGCAACGTAAATGGATTCGTGGTCAACACAGTCGGCCGCTTTCTCTATTCCACCCAGTATTTCGACATCACAGCAAACGCAGCTTTCTACTCCGTGATCTGATTGCCAATCAACATTACCGTCAATCCCCAGAGAAACCATTCATGTGTAACATTTGTAAATTTACGCCGGGCTTTTGTTGGCTTATATTCTAATTGATCAAATTTTAGGATCTATGTTATTTTTCATGTTACCATAGTAACCGATCTTAGAGCGCTTATTCCCCTAGTTTGCAACAAATCTTATCATCACAAGCGATCCTCGTTTGTGTGATCATCATGTACGTTCTTCATGATTTTCAAAGAATATCGGCCGGTTTTTGACATGCATATCTTAACATCGTTTGCAAATTCAATTGCGGTTCGATGATTGCGGTTCTGCGTGTGAATCACACATTTCCTGTGATGGTCATGTTGCGGTGAGTAGAGCTTATTACATGACTTTACACCATAGTCAATCAATCCAAATGTAGACTAACAACATTCGCACATTTAGTTTAACCCTACAGCTCGGACTCACGTTGGATGCACCTCAAAGACAATGGTAGTTAGAAACATTGCCACGATTAGGAACGAGAGTCCATATCGTTATCCGGATACTTTGAAGCGTTGTGTAGATAGTGAAGGATTTATTGAAAGTTCCTGTCAATCCGATTTACAGACTCTACAACATTTGTCGTACATCACCAAATCAGCATGATAGGAACAATTTATACGAACACATGCAAAATTATCTGGGTCTTCACGGGGTACTTTTGTGTGCCCATTAAGGCCTATTAATCGATCCTTAATATGCTAAATATGCAGTACCATCCTGTACGCTCCCTGATCGAAACACTTATATAGCCATGAATTCAGTTAAACCGCAAAAGAAATCATCGATTTCTTCAGACATGCGCTCAATATATAACGCATGAAGCACTGCTAAATGCACGTTCAGCCGTGTGTAAAACATACAGACCAGTATTCATACAGCACGATGGTGATATCCATGATGATGATGATAATGATGACGACGACAATGATGATGATGATGTCACATGCGCTCAATATATAACGCATAAAGCACAGCTAGGTGCACGTTCATATAAAGCCGTGTATAAAACATGAAGACCAGCATTCAGACAGCACGAGCGGAAATGGTGATATCGATGATTATGTTGTTGATGATGATGATGATGATGATGATGATGATGACAATAATTTCTTGTGACATGCGCTCAATATATAACGCATGAAGGACTGCTAGATGCATGTTCATATTAAGCCGTGTATACAACATGCAGCCCAGAATTCATACTGCACGAACGGGATCGGTGATATCGATGATGATGATGATAATGATGATGAGGAGGAGGATGAGGAGGATGATGAGGATGATAATGATGACAACAACGACGACGACTACGACAATGATGATGATGATGATGATGATGATGGTGATGATGATAATAATAATGATGATGATGATGATGATGATGATGATGATGATGATGATGATGATGATGATGATGATGATGATGATGATGATGATTTCTTATGACATGCGCTCAATATATAACGTATGAAGCACTGAAAGATGCATGTTCATATTTAGCCCTAAATTATGAACATGATGATGATAATGATAATAATGGTGATGAAGACGACGACAATGATGACGACTACTATGATGATTATCATCATCATCATTATCATCTTCATCTTAGTACCGTGGCGTATCATCATCATGACGATAAAAAGGAGGAGGAAGAGGAGGACGATGACTGATACTACAGCCGTTGAATAAATTTGTTGTTGCATCGGTAGTTGGCAATGTTGCAAGCCGTTTAAAGTACAGATCTGTACTCTTTGCCTGTACATTATTGGTTTTCTTTTGCGGAGCTCATTCGAGCTGGTGATTGGTCACTAATAACCAGGGATAAAGCGGCACGTGGCAGCGATGAACGAAACCAAATATGCCTATCCAAAGCCCAATATGGTCATCGGCAGCCAAATCACCCAATTTAGCTTAATGGGTCCATGCATCGCTGTCATGTGGCAAACAATGCTGATGTAGGCTTTAGCCAAAACCGTTACCGTTCAATAATAACCTTCCTTTCCGTATGTATTATCACGTGCCATAGGCAAGATGATCGCAGGGGCGTGGTTTGTGAAGGAATGTAGGCATACCGGAATTGTTACCTCGCGCACCACTTACCTCGTGTCCTATCTTATAACTGTATCTGGCAGCCATCAATAACTGTTTTGACAAAATTTGAGTGCATTCAAAAATCCGCAGGGCCTCACCTGCTTAGCGTTATAGGGCGTGCTACGTATTCATAATTACAATTGTTATCCTAACCCTAATCTGTCCGGCTCTCAGTATAAGCATATAGTCAACGTAATTGAAAGTATATGGTATCATGTGTTGAGTATTAACTACTCAATAAATCCCCATGCAATTCATTATGATAGCCCGAATCCTTTAATCTTTTATATTTTCTAGTTAGATCTACTTTTTATGTTATCGTACTAAGTTAGTGGCTGACATGTTAGTATTAGTTTAATACCATTAAACAAAGAATAAGGTTGTTTTCCGCTATTGCACGACAGCAACTACTCGCGAAGTCGACTTCTGTAATATGGAAATAAAAAAGCTAAAATGATTAAGCAAATACTTATGTGTATATAGCAATGATAAAGGCAGCTCAAGCTTGCATATGTTGAGGTCTCATCTCACGAACTACACACAAGTGTTATTTTATAAATAATTCTATTTAACGGTACATATATAGTCATCATATTGTGTTGATTGACAATGATGAGCTGCGTGAGCATAGAAAAAACCACAATCAACCCGACGATGCGGAGCTTTCAAAAGCCCGAATTAAGAGGAAATATACGCCATATTACACAAAGCCTTTCATCATCTTATGCAGCACTGTCATTACTGAGATTGTAGTGTATGTTCTGTCTTTACACAAAATACGGGCGCTGTGTCACACAACTCTTGAAACGTACCGCACTTTGGAGGAAGGAATACACACTTGAACTTTTGTTGTACACGGAATTAATCACTCAGAATGCACTGCTTATTAGGGCTGTATCGAAGAGAGATTTTCGGGTATTTGTTTTGTGTATATTTCGGCTGGTAAACACGGTTGGCGCCCGAGAGAGCCGCAATTCGTCCATTATAGCACACATATATTCGTCCCTTGGCAAAGAGATTAGACCTCAAAGTAACTTAGTATGCTGATCGTTTTTCAACTCTTGTGGAAATTGAATTTACAGCAGTGCTCTTTGTACTTTCCCATAATACTGTGTGACACATAATGTGAATATCAAGCGGTCAACGAGCAGTTGTTATCAAACCCACAATAGAGCGACAGTCCCAGTTGTCATATACTGTCAATGTGCTGGAACTGACGGCCAATTTAACCTAATGCATTTCCCATGTTCCTGCGTATTGAGATTAAGAAAAAGTGTAAAATGTAGAGGCAAAAGTCTCGAGAGCATTAAATGTGGATGTGACTGGGAAGCTTGAGTGATATATTTTGCATAATTATTACGTTGCACTGAATAACACCACGCTTTATGTCTGTGCAATAGCTGCTCCAAAGCCTATTCAAGAGGGTATCGCCAAGTCTGCGCATAGTGATATAGGTGTTACCAAGGTAACCTCAGAAAGGTTATTCGATGTATATATATATTCTTGTCAAATTGTTGTGATTAAATTGTGCACTTTCACATTGATTAGAAAATTATCGGACCAATGCTCGTGTACGATCTAAAAAAAAGTCGGGGGGAGTCCTCGAGCGTCAGACACTTCCAATGAAGCTCAAAACGCACATTGTTTGTCAGTACGTGCTCGATAAAACGTTGGGAACGTGTTCAAGCTCAAGCAAGTGCCCTGTACTTACGCAGACTGACTGCACAGGCTTCTCTCGCTGATAAAGACCATTATTTTCCCAATTACCACCAACAACGTGACATCTTTCCTAGGTTCAAACCAATTATCATGTCAAAAGTAGCGTTTATACCGCTCACCAAGCCTTATACACTTGTTTGCGTCCTCGAGAATAATGGGAACATTAAAGGTCGCACGGTCATAATGCTATCCACCCCCGGCCTCAATTACTCACTGGTGGAAAAAAAAAATTCATGACTTGCTTAATAGATGTTTTTCTTCTGATAGAGTTTGCATAACCTTCAAAATCAGTAAGATCTGAGGTATCAATACGCCCATATTCCACTCGTAATACGCGTTACAAAAAAATCACAGCGCGGATAAATGAAGTTGGCGCCTAAATGTACGGGAAAACATCCTTTCAGGCTAATTCTTCATCGTTGGATTCAAAGGTGTATTGCTATTAACAACACTCCCACTCGCCACATCC
This sequence comes from Urechis unicinctus, assembly GCA_034190875.2. Taxonomy (NCBI): domain Eukaryota; kingdom Metazoa; phylum Annelida; class Polychaeta; order Xenopneusta; family Urechidae; genus Urechis; species Urechis unicinctus. The sequence goes on along the minus strand of CM067349.1, from coordinate 45,078,503 downwards.
CTTGCCATAACTTATTTATTCACGGGCAGTATTTGACATGCTGTAAATGTTTATTACTTATGCTTCGAAATGTAACATTACCCAGGCCAATTCTAAATGTTATTGGGTAGCCATGAATTATAGAGATCTAGTTTGTATTTGTCGCAGAAAATTGCTTGGTATCGCTTGCATAATTGAATGCATTCTGAATCAAATGAATGCATTTTGAAATAATTTCCATAAATGTGCACAGTTATTGTTCGGAAATACATAGAGATAAGGCAGTTTAATTCGCGAATCGCAATTTACTTGGCTAGATAAGGATTTTACATAGGCTCCTTATCGATAAATTCCATGCAAATAACCTACAAAACGAATTAATCGTTCACAACTAGGTGCATCTATGAGAACTGATACAGAAAGCTGCTGACCTTTTATCATCTATGACACAGCAGAGAGTTTCTAAGAAGACCCGTGGTGCAAAATAAATTTAAAGGCCTTAGTTAAATGGCATGACATGTTTGTCGTAACAGCTCTTGTGCAAGCTATGACACATAGCAATGAGCCTCACAAACAGTCCAGAATGTGCTAGATGAACACGACAGGCGACTTTTTAAATCAAGATCGAGTTTTCTTCTGTATGAACAATCTTTCCATAAGCCATTCGGATGCGTTTCATGTGTAAGGATCTTAAATAATGTACAGATGTTTTCCGGACCATCGGGTAGAATAATATACTTAACGTGGCCATTATGGTGCTATTTGAAAGTTATGCAACTGTGTTTTCTCCTTTCGTTTAATTAATATAAGTCATTACATTTTTCTTTGTAGCCATCCAATAACCTTATCTTCAAGGGGAGCACGATTGTTCGACTTGACCAAAAGCACAACGGAATAGCGGCACATGGTACGGAGTAAGCGTTTTGTGTCTGTAGTAATCAGACTTACCATGACTGTTATGGCCTTGCCTAATGTATCCCAGAGTCGCCCAAGAACTCTCACAGCTTGTAGTTTATTATTACGCACTGGGTATGATTCCTTGGTGAGTAGAATCTACGAGTAAATGGTAGTGCGTCGTACAGCTCATCGATCCCGTGTAGTCCCCCATGAGGTACAGCTAAATATCCAGCTATTCATTTACAACCCATTCGAACACATTTGTGAACTTCCGTATATTGCAGAAGCCCCTACATATGCTCTAGTTAGTGACGAGGTAAATCTGTCACAATCACTACCTAAGAAACGAGTGTGATGGTATTATACCCAATAATCACTTTAGTCAAATAAATATGACATTCCTTTTAATGTTTCTCTGGAGTTTATCATTCTGCACTAACAATTTTGGTTGAGACTTTCAGATTTGCGCTGATTGCCTTGTATTGTTCACTGACTATTCGTCACTGCGTTAGCGGTAATGGTTCAGTGATCGGAAAAAGTACAAAAAAGATATTTAAGCTCACATATATCATTAAAAGTAACCGATACCGACCTGCACCTATGATATTCAATAATCGAAAAATTCAGGCGCCCGCCAATTTCAATTGAACGTTTCACACTGAAGGTTTATATTGATCTATGAAGTATTCGACCAACTCTTTGCCTGTTTGTTTGTGTAATGAAACTACATATATGTATTTCCAAGTGAAGGCTGATAATTCCTGAATAATCTGCATGTACATTTAGTGCCCAGTCGTTTACGACTATAAGTATCTCCATCTCTTTCTCTTTTTTGTGATGGATATATCTGCGGTGATCAGCGCTCTTACCATATATGCTGAATGGGGTCATATACCTTGATAGTTATACAGGTTCATAAGCAATGAAGTAAATGAGGTCAATGAGGTCCATGTAGGCATTGGTTTACATTATGCAATAAGGTCGCGTGTTATATTTTAATCTTTTATGTAAGATGATCCCCCAATTGCATTTTGCGTCTGCCATCCATTTAATTCTACCTTCCATTACTGACTAAGGCAATTTCCGCTGACTGAAATACAATATTCTCACATCTCTATAGTTCGGCAATTTTGCAAGCCGTATGGACCCAGCCTCAATAACAACCGTCCTTTGAAGTCACATATGATAAAGATCAAAGAAGGATTACCATGTGTTTGCATTGACAGCAGACAATAATTGTAGTATTAGGCTATAAAAGAATGCCATGGATAGTTTTAGCACTTTTAATATTACACCATCAATAAAAAAATATTTTGTCTGCAAGGGATAATCATGAATGCTTCTTTGCGCACTTTTATTACAATCTGTTCATTTGATCATATGTGGAGTAGGTTGATAGCACAACATGTTCCTGAAGCAGTATGTAAGATTGTATATCCAACATTATGTTCGCATCAGTAAAAACGCAAACTAAATTACAACCCCATCTGATATGTGGGACTAAGGAAATCAAACAAATAGAATTTTATCATCTCTACACGACCTACCTCGTCGCAATGCTATAGTTTTTCGGAACCTTCATAATGACGGCAGCATCAGTGACAGTTTCGAATGGCGGATGATGTTGTAAAACAATTGTACCCGACTGCATATCACAATCAGTTGGAATTCACTGAAGGAATTCTACTTGACATGCCTACCGTTGTATTCAGTGGGTGGATTCAAAGTACGTCTATGCTGAAAACTTGATCACCAAAAGCCTTCCCACGCTATTTTGTCATAGATGACTTACGTGTGGTAGCTTGCAAAGATCATATCAGAACTGTAGTCCAAGGATGTTCTCACAAAGCAATTCGTTCGCATTTTACCATTGCTTACATTTGGTGTATATTGTATATTTTCCCTTTTATAAATGATTATTTCACATGATTTAGTTCAACAGGGCCATTAAGCATCTGGTGTCTCAGTGACTTCTTACGTTATATGCTGCATGCAAAAGACATACCCCATTGACGTTTTATGGGAAGTTGTCAATATTGGATGGCCCCATGGGACAATTTGACCGTCAGGTAAAATGTATATGTACGAAATAATGGGATCAATCAATTGCAAATGGAAATATATGTTGGTACTCAGCTGAATTCAACTTTTCAAATACGGAAAGGTGATCAATATGACACAAACCGACGGTGCAAATGCGAATCAGTAGTAAAGGTACCTTCTGATGTACCGTTATTTTTTGTTAGATAATTCCTATTGATGTTACCTACTAAGGATTAAACTTCGTGGGCACTCTCTTATGGTAATTTGAGTATTTCTTGAGTGAATTGGGAACATGCAACACTTTGCTCACGACTTCATTAAAATATGATGGAGGTGTTGACATATATTCCTGACGGACTGCGGTGAAGCCAAATATGTGATCACTGTCCCCGTACCACCAGTACAAGCCAGGTTAACATCCGGTACATCTCGTATGCAGCGTTAATATGGTGACTAACTGCTGCTTACATAAGAAATTTATATTAAGCCTCAAATTTATTGCGCTTGAGCTGATTGATGTTAGCGATATGTCTTACGTCACATGGCCTAGCTGATTTGCATTTTACTAAAATAAAACCCATCGTCCTCTAAGCTGAAATTTTAGACCCTCGATCCTCACTAAGCGGATATGACTCGCTTGGGTATATGCTGTGTTACTTACTAAGGGAGCTATCTGCATGACTCGCTTTTGGTGACGAACTTCTGTTTTAATGGTCAATGTTATACCGACATTCGTTCTCCCGACACATGAGGAGCCTTCTTGACGAGTCCACACGTACCCAAACAGGTGTAGGCCACATGTGGTTACAGCTGTCGAAACGTGATGATAGTGGTTGCTTTTATATCAGGAAAATAGCTACAATACTTGTACTACTCATACAGTAGAGGTATAGATGGCTAGGAAGTTTAACCAATATTTGATCCTAAATAGCATATATTTATTAGATGGAAATGTTCTCTCTCATTGAGGCGTTGCATAAGCAAGGAATAGCATCCATACATATGGACAGTAATTTGAGTGGCACTTGTGAAATCTGGAACAAACACGCTGATTACCTTGGTGACTCATCAAAAATGCACTACTAACAATAATGAGAGAAATAACCATCCGATACAGAATATTTAGGTCACTAGGCTTCGATCCAGGTCCTTGTATTGGGACAAATTAAAAGGGTATGACCTCATCAGCAGACATTGATTGGTATCAGTGCCGCTGTGCTTGTGTCTTTTTAAGTCGGCAGTAAATTTGATTATTTTCTTAGGCCAACACCAAACTAACCTCTACACAATAAGAATACTTATACGGATATGAATTCCATAAGTCATCCTGATCCATGCCCGCGTAAAGACTGGATTCATCAATACCCTAATTCCTGCTATTTCAGCCCATGGGCACAATACATAAATCGCCTTTCTCTGTAGGCGCCTCACAGCTGCATATCTATCTATAGCCATCATTTCTTCTCTTAGACGGACACGAGAAGGAGACCTTTTATGTAATAATAAAACAGTAAATTGAGTCGCTCCTTCCGGCGGTTTCATAGTCTGACCCCACCTACAAAGAACATAGAGTCTATTTTTAGATAATGAAGGCTGGCTGAGAACGGTTGTTATGTAGGCTCTGTGTAGCCTATGCTTGGCTGTCACGGAAACCGGTTGTTAGCACTTGTTGAGTTTGATGGACTGGGATACTGTATACTCTTATTTACATGCTGTTATAAATACTGGTCAGGCTTACACAGAATACCTAAGCTGAGGTGATGAGTTGTCAACAGGATCGATGTACTATATGATATATTACAATTCATGGGGCATATTTGAGATGAATACAATAACCTATTCCGCCGACGTCATATGTTGTAATGCAGAGATAATTTGCATCTTCATTTGCTTAAATCAGATCGCATATATTTCTGCAGGATGTCAATTAACAATATATCGTTAGATGTGTGATGAAACTGTCCAGGAATCATTTATACTACAGAGACTGGATTTGCAGCTTTTATTAAGTGCATAAGGTTCCGTGCCAACTGTTCTTGTGCAAAAAATATTCTGACATATCGATACGAGCTTTTGCAGAAGTTTAGTTATTCAACCGCGCCAAACGGGGCATAATCGTAGACATATTGACCTTAACCTTTCTTGTCACTGTGGTTTGTGCGCGAATTAATATAATATTGGATTTATCCCAAAAAATGGCAAATCACTAATCTTGTCTTTTCTTTTCCTTGCAAACCTATAGCATGGCACCCATAGAACCATACGTCCGTTTTTCCTATAAAACCCTGGGGCCGTTGCTACTAAGAACGTGCTGTAAAAACATAATTAGGTTAAAATGGGATAAAAGTCGAGTCTGAAGCGCACAATTGTTTTAAAGCATGACAAAACCTACTGATTGCCTCTTTTTAACTTGCTGCTGCTGTGTGCAGTTTCAGTTTTTATACGTCTGTTACTTGCAGCATAATTAATAGACGCCTTCATTTCGCACAATCACGATATTTACGATTGATTACTCTTCGTGCTGGTAGCTGAACTGGCGTTTTTAACCCTACGTAAAAGTTTTAATAATCGTAATGCTTTAGCTGATGAAATGCCCAGTGTGAATTCAAGCGTAATACCAGCGAACGAATGATATTTGACTGATATGTGGGTTAACTATATTAGGTATATACAATTAGATATCAACTTCTTTGATGATCTAATTATAGGTGTTTTTCAAAAAATAAACCAGTCAAAAAAGTCTTTGTCCCTGATTTCGTTACATTAGACTGCAGAACAAGCAGAAGGGCGACCAATTTAAAGTAATATGCAAAGGCTTTTACTTTGTTGCATCCTTTCCTTAGAGGGATAGCAACAAAACATTTGTGGTGAATTGGTTCGACGGTGATATTGTTTAGTATATTCAGACTTACTTGAGTAATCAAACGAGCACAAAATCAGCGTAATGTGGTACGTCGAAATACATCAACATTATATATCAAGCCGTGACACGAATCTGGATGTGATGAAAAAGTTGGTGATTGGGTGTATGGTGGCCGAAAAAGACACCCTCGTGCATGCCATTGGACTAATACTATTTTGAGTGATAGCCATAAATGCCATCTTTGGCCGGCGTTGTACAGCGACGGAAAGTCAGAGCGCTGGACGCAGACAGCTCTACAAAATCTAATTTTCCGTCAATCTAAGATGACCAGGTATGTTCCTATTGTAACAGTTTTAAGAAATTAGATATGCATCTAAACTTGGCTGTAAAAGAACGATTATTTAGTAGTCCACCCAAATTTATATTGTTAAGTAATGTGGAATTACATTCATTGCTCATTGAATCCAGTATATATAATCAATTAATAAAGCCATACACGGTACGGGCCGTTTTAATGTTTGCTGTTTTCGTATGACTGACTGCTTTTGAAAACGAAACTACTCGCTGCAGTTAAATAATTGTGTGAAGCACATTTAATACTTTATATATCCTAGTGCATGTGATTGAAGAGGTCATTTCACACTTTGATGATTCAACGTTAATTGGTTTGTAGTTAACCCAGTCGGCCGCTTCCCCTATTCCACCCTTATACTAAACAACAAACGCAGCTTTGTACTCCGTGATCTGATCGCCAATCAAATTAATCATCAATCCCCAGGGAAAGTATTCATTCGTAACAAATTAAATTTACGCCGGGCTTTAGCGGGCTTATATTTGATTGATCCAATTTTAGGACCAATTTTAGAATCATGCTCACATAGTTACCAATCTAGATGCGCTGATTACCCTAGTTTGTATGTTTGCTCTTTTATGTGATATTCAGGTCTGTTCTTTATGATTTTCAATGTATATCGGCCGGTTTTTGACAAGATATCTTAACATTGCAGTTCGATGATTGTGGTTCGGCGTGTGACTCACAGATTTCCCTTAATGGACATGTTGAGGTGAGTAGAGCATATTACATGACTGTAGTCAATCATTCCAAATGCAGACTACCAACAATTGCACATATTGTTTACCCTTAGAGCTCAGGCTCAGTTGGATGAACAGAAGAGACGATGATAGTTTGAAACATCGCCACGATCAGAAACAAGAATACAGTTGGTTATTCGGATAAATTGAAGCATTGTGTAGATAGTGCGAGATTTGTCGTAAGGTCCTGTTGATCCGATTTACAGGATTACTCCACAATATTTATTGTACATCATCAACCCAGCATGATAGGAACAAATAATACAAACACCTGAAAAACTATCTAGGTCTTCAGGGGGTCGTTTTATGCACCCTGACATGCTGTAAATCAATCATTAATATAATAAAAATATGCATTCCACCAGAACCTGTCCGTGCGATTCCAACTTATACCATTTAGTTCAGTTAAACCGTGAGAGTAATCATTGATTTCTTCAGACATGCGCTCAATATATTACTGCTCGACGCATGGTCATATTGAGCCATGTAGAGAACATACAGACCAGCATTCATACAGCACGAACGGGAATGGTGATATTGACGATGATGATGACGATGATAAAGACGACGACTACGATGATGATGACTGTGATGATGATGATGCTTCTGCTGCTGATGATGATGATGATGTTGATGATGTTGATGATGATGATAATAATGACTTCTTGTGACAGGCGCTCAATATAAAACGTTTGAAGCACTGCTAGATGCATGTTCCGTGTAAGATGATGATGATAATTATGATGATGATGATGATGATAATGATAATAGAGATAACGAGGCGGAGCAGTAAGAGAAGGAAGATGACGGATACTACAGCAGTTAAATGGATATCTAGTGCGATTTGTCGTAGCATCGGTCGTTGGCAATGGATAGAGAGTGATCTGTGACAGTGTTGCGAGCTGTTTAAAGTACAGATCTGTAGTCCTTGCCTGCTGCATATTACACACCATACATTGTACGTTTTCTGTTCCAGAGTTCACTCGAACTGCTGATTGGTCACTAACGACCAGGGCTAAAGCGGCACGTGGCAGCGATGAACGAAACCAAATATGCCTCTCCAAAGCCAAATATGGTCATCGACAGCTAAAGCACCGAATTCAGCTTAATGGGTCCATACATCGTTGTCATGTGGCAAACAATGCTGATGCAGGCTTTCGCCAAAACCGTAACTATTCAGTGATAACTTTCATTTTGTTTGTATCCATAAAATAATATGCTTAACACCGTGCCGTATTAATTGGGACAGTACTGGACGTTAATGTCACGAATATCATACTTTTATATCAATTAATCACCAATTACGTCGTGTTGTAACAACTATTGAATATTGACCTTATTTGGGGTGTACCCTCACATTCGGCTGAATTGGGTCCTACGCTTGAAAGTAATCTAAATAGGCGTATACTCTTTCTACCCCACGTGGGCATTAGTGAAAACGTGCGGTGTAGCACGCAATACTTTGAGTACATAGCACAATCACTAATTGGTGATTAATGGCTCAACAGAAATACAAACCGTCCTAGCAAGCCGACCACACATGCCAGTGCATTCATGAATAGGATCCGAGATATAACTGCATTGCGAAATCATGCTGCGCATGGGATGTCGTTCACACAAATATTCAAGGGCAGTTTCCGGTGTCACACCGTGCTAGGGGTGCTAAATGGTCAATTGAATTAACAATATTGGTGGTATATTTCGCTTTGAAGTCTAGAACACTTATGTCTCAGGGATATCCGAACACATTGCAGAATGGTATGTCCATGCCTGAACAAAGGATTACTAGATTTTGCAATAAACCTGTGGACCGCATGGAACAGATAACCAGTCATCATGGCTTCATGCAGCTCACTGAATGCTCTCATTGAGTATTTCTAGAACAAAGGATTTAAGGTTAATATTAACACAATGATGCAAAATACAAGCATAACGAGGCTCCTAATTAACTGTAATTCATAATTAAGCAGATAAAGCAAGGTTATGTCAACGTCGGATGCAATGCAGCAGTTCAGTTGTTGCTCGGTCAAGTGGAGCGGCTGTTAGTTTCATTCGAGTCTGCTTGATGCCACACGAGAATGTATGTTTTGTAGTTCGATGGAATTCGAGCGTTTAATTTGAAGCTCGATTAAATTACATCCTCAGTGTACACTTATACCTTTAGGTTTATATGGATTGACAGTTGATTAACAGACGCTACGGATAGCAACTGAAATATAAACGTCATTTCTATCACAGTCCGCACACATATATCCTAGCTTGAGGTTTCTGCCCATTTGTAATAAATCACTCGTCATCTAGCAAGACGACAAATATCGAAGGACTTTGTAATTTCGTCATAGATACTGCGAACGAATAACGTAAGCAAGATTTTACTCGATTCACGTATCTTTTCAAGCAGGAACCCCTTGCAGGTTATCTGTTCTTTACTTGGTGACGAAATTAACTCATTATGTCTTGTCCGGAACTGCTTAATGTCACACCAAGCAATAATTTTTTGCTTCATGCATAAGACTCCTCATAAGACTGCTCATTTCGATGGTTATAACCATAAGAACTATCGAACCCGCCCCCTTTGTGATCGTGGTTTCCCGATCAATGACCGCTGCCATTGCTTTGGCTCTTCACTGACAATTTTAAAAATTGTGTAGCAACATACCAGCAATATATTAGAAAGGCAGCTAGATGTTCCATGCAGAATGCATGCCATATATCGTGTGTAATACGTCGATGGCAAAACATTATCACGTGCCACAGGCAAGATGATCACAGGGGCGTGGGATGTGAAGCAATGTCGGCATACCAAAACTGCTACATCGCGCGCCACCTACCTCGTGTCCTATCTAATAACTTTATCTGGCAGCTATTAATAACTGTTTTGACATAATGTTACTGCATTCAAAAATCTGGAGGCCATCACCTGATTGGCGTTATAGGGCGTGCAACTTATTCATAATTGGTATTGTTATCCTCACCCTCAATATGTTCGATTCTCATTATAAGTCAACGTAGTTGAAAGTATATGGTTTCATGTGTTGAGTATTAATTATTAAATAAATTCCAATGCAATCCTTTATGATGGCCCGAATCCTTTAATCTTTTTCACTCTTGATCGAGGTTAGGTGTTTAATTGCTCCCTGATATGTTTTCAATGGCTGACCTGTTTGTATTAGTTTAATGCAAATTAACGAAGAATAAGTTTGTTTTCAGTTATTGGATGTGAGCAACCACTCGCGAAGTCGACTTTTGTAATATGGAAATAAAAAAGCTTTAGTGATTAAGTAAATACTTATGTGTATATAGCAGTGATAAAGGCAGCTCAAGCATGCATATGTTGAGGTCTCATCTCACGAATTACACACAAGTGTTATTATATAAATAATTCCATGCCCCTTAAATGTCAACCCTTTCGAACCATATATTGCTAGTTTGGTCACGTGCAACAGTCTTTTTCCCGATAGCTTGAAGTCAGGAATATGGGGCACAAAGACCGGCATCGAATGGCTGAATGCAGCTCACTGCGTCTTGCAGCGACAAGCCGCTGAGCCGGACTCAATCAAATACGTTGCCATTGAAATCTACTGCTACTAGACAGTGATTATGGTGGATTGGAACGTTGCATATGCTATTTAAACAGGTGCGTAATCATAAAATATAAACAGTGTAGGCGCAACATTGTTGCAGATTAAATGCCATTTCAGGTTGCCATTTGCGCAATCAGACTTAAGACATCAAACAATTGATTTATCAAATGATATTGCTCCTAAGCTTTCTTACGTGCAGCAACACAATCTGCCTGATTGCGAAAAGGCTGGATGTGTGCTGCAATGTAGTCTGCGTCCCCAGACTCTAGGGGTTCCGCTACGCTTCTCGCCCTAGCGTCTACGGTCAGACAAGGTCTAAGTGGCGCGTCCGAATATTCATTAGACACGTTCGTTGATCTTCGTGACCAATCAACACAAAGGTTGTGACCCGGATTGACCTTAATTGCGCCTGGCTCATGAAGCTGGCTTGTGATACGCACCCTTCGGTTCCATGTGACGTCATGGACATTGTAGTGGTCTGCATCCAATGAGAACACATTGAAGGTCTTCTGGAACTATCGGCGTCTCAAAAGTTCAAATTGGAACTACAACCAGCGCTTTTATCGCGTAGCTGCACGATAGTATGTTTACGTGATAGTCAGTTAAAAAGAACCAGCTGTGTGTCTGCTTCCTCGTCGACTGTGTGATAAACGGTGCCACTCAGCGTGAAACAACAAATCGGAGTGTCGTAGAATGTGTGCCCGGCTCATAAAAATCACTCGGCCGGTTGGACAAGTTCTTCGGAACTTGTAGAATAGACCAATGAGAGACAACGACTCAAAAGTACCGACAGAGACCGAGAGACACGGCATGTGATTGGAGCATCCCAAATCTGGGATGCCTGACCAGTTCAAGACATTATGGTCTCCCAGACCTGAAGGCGAGACTATTGAATATCAGTAACATGTAAACAGCGCCCGCAGCCATCAGGCTGGGGGACCTTGACTAGCTGCAATGAGTAATATTGGTGCTGAACCAAATGCTCAAAAAATTGCGTTCAATGCCTATAACTTTTATCTTTCATGCGCTGAATAACATTCGGGATATTGGTCTTACTAAAGGGAACGATTAATTAGGGTTATGATAAATTGAGTAATCCTAATCAGTTCATATTGTTTTATGTGTCATATTCTCGACAAGGCAAGACATGTGTGATGCCATACGTGTGTCTTAGTTGGCCATGGGGCATCTCGTTTTGAAGGAGCTCCTAAGTAAACGCATACTTCCAAAATAAATTATGTTGATGACTGTGCATACCCAGTTCCTCGAGTCATCACATAATGTGGCGATCCCACTTCTGAGAGGAACCGGTCCTAGTGTGTGAGTGGGCGGAGGGGGAGGGGGAGGTGGGGAGTTTGTTCTGTGACACCTTGTGGGAACCAAGTAAGTGCCAAGTGGCACTTGAGGGATGATTTTTAAGCACCAATGTCTTGCAGCACCCACATATTGTTCTATTAGATGATTTAACACTCCAGGTTAATTATGTTTTCGTATTACTAATTTACCTTTAAAATCCGTCTCAAGGCATATATAGGTACCAAAAGCCACAGAAGTGATTTAGAAGATTTTCTGTAACTGAATTTTCTACACATTTAAGTTCCACCTCTTCGCTAGTTCCTTGCCACACAGAGGCAACGTGCATGTTATGTTAGACATTTAAGTTCCAAGCCCCTTTTTCAACTGATTACCAATCACAGCCAAAATGCTGTGTATTAGCTCTGGATACAATTTTGTGAGGAAAATAAGTGAAGTGGTTTCGTCTATGATAGAATGATCGCTCATCTCTGATTGAATGACATCGTCGTTCATGCAAATTACAACTTAATGCAGACACTCCTCTATCGCATTTTGTATAAAGAGATGAACGATTAGTCATTTATACAAGAAGCACAAACGAAATAGCGACTGCAATGGCGGATTAGATTGAACAAGCTTTGCCTTGAAGATATTGCCTTCTAGTGTCGTCAAACTACATTAACGAAGTCGTCTGTATATTTAAGGTAATTCGACCAATATGTAGATGTAAAAATATCAAATGAACGACGCCGTAATTCACATTGCCATGCATTATTATCAGCGTCTTATTGTTATCCTTCATACCCGGCATTTACAATGTATCAATTAATTGCAGTTGCAATAGTTGAAATTACAATTAATTACGGGCTCGATATGAATGCAATAAAGGTCAATAATTTGTCGCATAATCGACGCAGGGATAACATTTCTCTACCGATGCACAATTTACAAGAATACGTAGAAAAATATCACTGCGCTTAGTGATAGAGGTGCTACCATGGTAACCCGCCTAAGATAACCCGATATGTTTATATGCACTAGTCAAGTAAAGGATTGTGATCAGATTGCGCTCTTTCACGAATTGATTAGAACATTATTGGACCAATACTCGTGTACGATTTAACATGAAAATGTAGGGAAAGTTTTCAAGCCACTAGCAAGTGCCCTGTACTAATGCAGACTGCCTTAGTGCACCGCAGTATTGTCTCCTGATAAAGACTATTATATTACCAACTACCGCCCACAACGCGACATATTTCCTAGGTACAAACCAACTAAAACGTCAAAGATATCGTGTATACCGCTCACCAAGCCTTATTCATTTATTTGCGTCCTCGAAAATAATGGGAACATTATGGGTCGCACGGTCTTGATGCCATCAATACCCGGCCTCAATTACTCACCGACGGAGAAAACATCCATGACTTGGCTAAGTTGAATTATTCAGCCTCACTAGATGTTTCGTTTTGCTTTGAGGTATCATTACGCCTATGTTCTACTTGTAATACGCTTTACAATAAATTACAGCGCCATTAAATCTAGTTGGCACCTACACGTACGGGAAAGCATCCTTTTAGGCTAATTTGTCATCATGGGAATCAAAGATGTATTGCTATGAACAACACTTCCACTAGCCACATCCCTTGTCTTTACGTATTTATTCGCAGTTGTACCTGATGTGCTGTAAATATCTATTGATTATGCTTCGAAATGTAGCAAAATCTAGGCCAATTCTTAGTGTGACGAAGTGGCCATGAATGATGGAGATCTAGTTTGTATTTGTCGTAGAAAGTTTCATGGTATCGCTTGATTAATTGAATGCACTCTGAAATAACATAATGCATTTTAAAATAAGTAGCAATGAATGTGCACAGTAATTGTTCGGAAATACATAAAGATTAGGCGGTTTATTTCGCGAATCGAAATATACTTGTCTATATCTAACGTAAGACAACACAAGCGATTTATCTCCTTGAAAGATTTGTGGTACATAGCGAGGGAATTTTTTTCAAACAACCCTCCATTGAGACCTATCGTTTAGAGGCACTCACATTGCCGCCTTTTTCTGTAGCACTACCTGTGGTGGATGCCTATACAAGGATTTTACAAAAGCTCCTTATTGACAAAGCCCATGCAAATAACCTACCATACGAAATAATCGTTGATTACTAAGTGCACCCATGAGAACTGATACAGAAATCTGCTGACCTTTCATCGTCTATGATATAGCAGAGAGTTTCTAAGACGACCCGTAGCCCAGAATGAATCAAAAGGCATTAGTTCAATGACATGACATGTATGTCGTGACAGTTCTTATGCAAGCTGTGTTACATATTACAGAGCCTTACAAACAGTTCAGAATGTGCTAGATGAACACGACAGGCGATTATTTAATCAAGATCGAGGTTTCATTTTGTATGAACAATCTTTCCATGAGCCATGCGGATGCATTTCATGTGTAAAGATTTCAAATAACATACAGATATTACCCGGACCATCGGGCAGCAACATATACTAAACGTGACCATTGTCGTGTTATTTGAAAGTCATGCAAATGTGTGTGTTCTCCTTTTTGCTGAATTATTATTTTTCATGCAATCTTTTCGCCATCCAATAACCTAATCTTCATGGGAAAACCGATTGGTCTAAGTGACCTAAAGCACAACGGAATAGCGGCAGATAGTGCCGAGTAAGCGTTTTGTGTCTGTAGTAATCAGACTTGCTGAGACTGTTATGGCCTTACCTAATGTATCACAGAGTCGCCCAAGAATACCCGTTAGATTTTTCTATTAGAATCTACGAGTGTATTGTTGTGCGTCGGAACGCAAATCGATCTCCTGTAGTCCCCTACATACAGCTATATATCCAAATATTCCCAGTCGTTGACGACTGTAATTATCTTCATCCCTATCTCTCCTTGTGAAGGATATCTCTGCGGTGATCAGCGCTCTTACCACACTTCCTGAATTGGGTCATATATCCTGATCAAAAAAAGCATTTCTGTGAGGTTTGGAATAGCTTAGATTCAAGATAAAACGACTTTTAACTATTTCCCTGAAAAGCTTTACATTTATGAGAAAGGATGCAGCCTTTGTAGCCGAAGCTAATGGATTGTGCTCTTACATAATTGGATGCGATGTTCCAGCCATCCAACATCTATTTATTAGAATTTTGTGTGTTAATTGCTGCCAAGCTAATTGACTTAGGGTCATTTATAATGTTGGCTCATTGATTACGGAAATGACAGTTACCACCGCACATTTGATTGACGATGTATTAATTAGTTAAACAGGTTCAAAACGTGACCACCAAAGCCCTTCCTACACTATTTTGTCATAGATAGCTGATGTTTGGCAGGTAGCAGGCATCATTTCAGAACTTTAGTCAAAGGATGCTTTCACCAAGCAATTCGTTTGTATTTTAACGTTTCTTACATTTGGTGCTAATTTTATATTCCCTCCTTTATAAATGATTCTTTTACATACTTTAGCTCACCAGTGCCATTAAGCATCTTGTGTCACAGTGACTGCTTTCTTTATATACTGTTTGCAAACGACATAGCCCATTGGTGTTTGGTGGGAAGTTGTCAATATTGGATGGCCCCATGGGACAATTTTACCGTCAGGTAACATGTATGTGCACGAAACTACCGAGAGATAATACGTCATCCTAGTGAAGTGATCAATTGCAAATGGAAATATACGTTGGTACTCTGCTGAATTCAACTTTCCAAATATCGAAAGGAGATTAGTATGACACAAACAGAAAGCGCTAATGCGAATCAGCGGTATAGGCACCTTCTGATGTACTGTTATCTTTTGCCAGCTAATTCCTATTGTTGTAAACTATTAAGGATTAAACTTCTTGGGCACTCTATTACGGTAATTTGAGTATTTCTTGAGTGAATTGCGAACATGCAAGACTTCGCTCAAGACTGCACACAAATATGATTGAAGTGTAGATATATAATCCTGACGGATTGCGGTGAAGCAAAATATGTGATCACTGTCCCTGTACCACCACTACAAGCTAAGTTAATATCCTGCTCAACTCGCCTGCAACGCTAATATGGTGACTAACTGCTGCTTACATAAGAAATTCATATTATTTATGTTATTGCGCTTTAGCTGATTTATTTTAGCGATACGTCTTACGTCACATGGCATAGCTGATTTGCATTTTACAAGAATAATATCAAACGTCCTCTAAGCTGAAATATTACTATGAGGATTTGACTCGTTCGGGTATATGCTGTAGTACTCATCAGTAAAATAGCTACAATCTTTGTACTACTCATACAGTAGTGGTATAGATGTCTAGGAGTTCTAACCAATGTTTGCTCCTAAACAGCATATATTTATTAGGTGGAAATATTCTCTCTCATTGGGGCGTTGCATTAGCAAGGTATAGCATCCATACATATGGACAGTAATTAGAGTGGCACCTGTAAAATCAGGTACGAACACGCTGATTACCTTGGTGACTCATCAAAAATGCACTACTAACAATAATGAGAGAAATAACCAACCCATACAGAATATTTAGGTCACTAGGCTTCGATCAAGGTCCTTGTATTGGGACAGATTACTTATCATCAGCAGACATTGATTGGCATCTATGCCGCTGATTTTGTCTGGCTGAGTGCGAGTTTGCTGGTGCTTATGTCTTTTTCAGTCGGCAGTAAATTGGATTATTCTTTGAGGCCAACACCAAGCTAACATCTACACAATTACGATACTATCATGGACATGAATCCACGCCCACGTAAAGACAAGATTAGACAAGACCGTAATTCCTGCTATTTCAGCTCATGGGCACAATACATAAATCGTCTTCCTCTGCAAGCGCCTCACAGCAGCATACCTATTTATAGCAGACTTATCGGCTCTTAGAGCGACACGAGAAACAGACTTTTTCTCGATTAATTAAACAGTAAATTTAGTCGCTCCTTCCGGCAGTTTGACATTCTGGCCTTACCTACAAAGAAAATAGAGTCTGTTTTTAGATAATGAACGCTAGCTGAGAACGGTTATCATGTAGACTTTGTGCAGCCTATGAATAGAGGCCGCTTCAAAGTGACGCACATATCCCACAGCGTAGTAAAACATCAGCGCTGCATTGAAATGATATGAATATCTCTAATGCCTAGTAGATTATAAACATTTTGCTGCACCGCTGCCAGTATCACGACGGTTTAAATTGAACGTGTTGCATTTATGCTAACATCTACAATGTCCACAAGCTTATGAGGTGGATAATAAAAAAAAGTGATGATGATTATGATTATGGCGGTGATTATGACGATAATGATGATTATGACGATAATGATATCGACCATGATATTTGAATCGGTAATGATTAAAATAGTCCGGATTGCTAAGATGATTATGATCGACACCAGTACCTTTCTGCAACGCCTTTTTTTGAGGCAAAGCCAAATACCTTTAGCTTCTTTGTAAAACATCAACATGAACAGTAAATCATGCATAAAAAATGTCGCTAATCAAATCGATGTTTCAACCCTTAAAGGTAATGGAAAGAATCGAAGGGTGGCAGAAACTTGGCAATATTAAAATCATTATTATTTGAGCCTGTTATTCTTCGAAGGATTTCTTGTGATAACGATTTGATGGTACGAAATCAGGCACTTGATGCCATAATTTGTCTTATTTTATAACCAATTACTTATTTCAGGGGCTTATTTCAGAAATATATTCCGTACCTTGCATGCATGCAATGCATTGTTACTTAAGACTCCGAATATAGGACAAACTCGACGAAAGGGGTTTGCACGTCAACATTAAATTTGTTCTCCTAGAAGCTGCAAGTATAAACAATGTTCTTCTAGTCAACCATACTGTTCCGATTTCTTTCAGGAGTTCTTTGCGGATGATATTAACTTGTTACGGTCATCCGTAACAACGCGTCTTAATGCTATCACTCTAATCTTTAAATCTTGAAAATAGCTCTTAGTGGCCAGAAAATGCGCAACACTATAGCCTTTTTCACAAGCTTAGACATGCGACAACCAATATGAGACATTTGTTCCATCTTAGACTCTGTGTGCAACAGTTGCATTAGTCCACATCCTCTTGAACGCTCATTATATTGGTTGATCTACGCTTATTCTGGCGTGTAATCGATCTGCTGTCCAAAAATCACGGTAAACTTCACTGTAAATGTTAAAGTAGTACACTTAGTGAAATTACATGGTTTGGCCGAGTGCTAAATCCCTTCAGATTATCCAGAAACCTTACTTTGACGACTGCGCAATGTGACATGGAGCCAGCATACTCCTTGCAAATCATGTAAGATAAGGTTATTCAATTAGAAAGATAGTAAATGCTGCAAGATAGTAACATAAATTTATAGCGATGCAGAACGTGAAGTAACTCGGATGTTCTGTACACCTGTATTAAGCAAACATCTCTGAACAGCGATATATTTGTTGAACTGTCCCTCCGCCACATTCAGTACCACAGAATGGACGCACAAATTTGCATTGTCTCCGTGCAGTTCTGTATAAACATTTTAACATTCCGTCCTACAGTTTAACGCAATGATATGGGCATCATACACGGATGTCAATTACTTGTTAGCGCATAATTGGGTGTGTACAATCTCTGCACCACTTAGCTTACGAGCAGCAATACTATATAATATGTAACGTAGCCTTGTAGCTGATTGTGCGTTAATTTACCGATGCAATTTATCGCAGAAGTAAAACGCTCGGTTTATGGCAGGAAACAAATACCACCAGGACCGAGTACACATTTGCGACCGAATCAATCAGATTTGCGTAGTATCAGGAGTTAAATCTTCTTTTGCTGCCCCGATGCACGTTACCTGCAGTCGAAGCACAACTGATCTCTTAGACAGGAAGCCCAAAGGAAGAGCAGATGAGAGCACTGAGTGCTTATTTGTGACTGAATGAGTTAGATTTGTCACGAACGTTGTGTTCTTAATGGTCTCGTACCCTATGTATTCGAAGGTCGTCAGACGGCTTTCATTGACAGTTATTGCTGTCAAGTTGGCGAGTAAGCAGACAAAGGGATACCAATCTGCTCCCGAGGTCATTTGGCTGAATAAACTGCATCAGGAATACTTTTATTTAAGAGTATAGACCGACTGACGAGAGCGTGTCAATGAGGTAATGCGCG
The DNA here is from genome assembly GCA_034190875.2 of Urechis unicinctus. NCBI lineage: Eukaryota > Metazoa > Annelida > Polychaeta > Xenopneusta > Urechidae > Urechis > Urechis unicinctus. The sequence continues at coordinate 45,059,589 of CM067349.1, read as the reverse complement.
CCAGGTGGTTAATTACACTGCTAATCATATGCAAGCTGGTTAATCAAAATGATAAGCGTTTGCAATTAGTCATACGACATCGTGGAACGAAAGCGACGAAACGAACGACGTTAGTTAGCGCTTACTAGTTTAGTTGATGTAAGCAAGCCAATGAAAGGCTAATCGAGACTATATGACTCAACGCATGGTAACATATCTATGAATCCTACTTGCTTCAATGAGGGCCTAAGTTGCAAATGCACACACGCAAGTCAGCCCATGAACCAATGTGAACAAACCAATCGTGTTTAATACCACGCGTGACATGGTCACCGAGATTCCTGGTCCCGGTCTTGTTTCTGGTGATAGTATAAAAGCCAGCAAAATTACGCTATCAAATGCAATGGATCCTGAAACTGCAATACTTAGCGGATTGAACTCTTCTAATAACCTTGCAAAAATAACAAAATCCAAACGACAGAGCACTTACAGTAGCAATTTGGGTTAGGACAGATATCTGCGCTATCATCGTTATTGTTGTTGCAATGCATGCTATAGAAAAAGGAACACTCATATTTTTATTGTGATAGCAACTGGGTAATTTATTTTTCATAACATCACACATGGCTGATACCCTATACCTAGCAGCTAGCTCAGCCCTCTGCCCTCAAACGATATCCCGTTTTCACTCCGGCTCAGTATTTTGCTTTGTTTGTCTGATAATTATACACTCGTCGCTGTCACCGTTTACCAGGGCAATTACTAAGTCGTGTGCATTTTTAGAATACAGCAGCATCTTATAATATGGCAATTATGAAGAGACATTTGTAAATTAAAATCTTCGTGGTATGTTTTAATTTCTGCCTTGATCAGAGCTGTCTTCACAGACGAAATGATATTATGAGAACTCATTTCTAAACTGGAACATACAAAAGCTAGCTGAGCCAATATCTATTTGGCTCACAATTGCCATAGCCCTGTTCGCATCTCTTAATGTTTACTCTGTGTGCCACCTAGGACCCCCATGGTGTTTGTCGGGCCTGAAGCTGCTGACTGTAGTAGATTATGGGTAGGTGCTGCCAGGGCAAGGGTGTCAACCTTCACAACCTACAATACCACATACTACCGATGTGATATACGCTTATTTCGGCATGTTCTAATAGGCAAAGCTAGTGCCTAATCAGAAATACGGTACAGTTGAATTGAACGTATAGCCAGCCAGAAGCAGATAGTTTTCCTTTCTTGCCGATGTAAGCTTGTGAATGGCTGAGACAAAGTGGCCCCGATAAGTATCAATTGAGTGTTTATGTCTGTCTGCTTGAGAAGCAATGAAGGTTACTCTTTCTCATGCTTTTGTGATAACATGGATAGTGATTACTTGCTCGATGCACATTCAACCCCTGGATAAAGCTTTCATCTTACTCTAAACACTACCATACGAAGCCACACTTGCAACCTACAAACCCTGAATTCAATATGCACATCTAATGGTCTCCGAGCACTCGTCTTATCTAGATATGTCAAATGATAAATAAAAGGTATGGTTGATACCATTTTGTTGATGTTTATATGCCTTTTGACCCACATTTATGACATGTGAGATATAGGGAACAATGTAATATGCCTTCAATTATTTCGATCACCTCTATACGGACTTGTGTTTCAAGCTACACAGGGCTTTTTCTAAATCTGGCTGTGAAGAATATGATACATTCGAAGACTTACATACGCAATGGAGTGATTATTGAACCGATGTTGAAAACACTCCTCAGATGGGGTTCCGACCGACTTACCGACATTCGACACATAAGCTAAATAGCGACGGAAGGGGAGTGGGGGAATGTAGGCAGGGGCTTTGCTGAATGAATCGAGTATGATAAACATTTAAACTGCTCAGCCTATGAGCGAACAAGCAAATGAGCCACAGGTATGCTGTTCATCTTAGCAGTTAGAAACGAGTCAAAGACGGTCATGTTAAACATTGACGAGCTTGACTAGTTCCCTGTTTCTTTGAGTGTTGTGAATTAGACTCTCTAGAGCGGCAACGGCGGAAGGTGACTTAGCAATGACAGAAGAGAGAGCAGTAAGGTGTTTATATACTAAGCTGCAAAGACAGGCTAAACACATTGAGTTCATTGTTGGATCTGTGTTTAGCTGCAAATTGTCCCAACATTCACCTCCTAACCATCCTGGCTATTAGAAGTTTACGCAGCCTCTCATATTGCACGAATTTATCACGCTCCAGGGTCTGAGCAAAGATCGACAAACCATTGTAGGGCAGCATGTTTGATCAGAATGAATACCATGATCGTCCACTTTTCTGTGGCATTTGCAAGTAGAAGTATTAGTGTCGTTTTGGTTTTGTGCCCGTGAAAATGACAGGGGGAGTGTCAAGTAATTCATCTGATGTTGCGAAAAAGGCACGTAGCTATTTTGATGCTCCACCACTAACGCTTGAGACGAAATCTCCTTGCTAACGGCAACTCTGTGTTCGTAAAGGATCGCTTAGAAAACAGACATGCACATGCTAAAAACGATCTACGATTTTGACCATCGAGGTTTAATTAAGGAAGAAGCTAGCGGGAATACGATTCAACATTTGGGCGTTTGAATACATCATGGGGTATCTCTTTTATAATCATTGTCGTCAAATAGGTTTACATAGGATCCGTTTTCATAACACGTACGCCACTATAGATTTACAATGAGCATTTACTCAACCAAACACCGCCTTCTAACAGCAATGACTCTTTCCTGAGCTTAGTGGTAATTAAATACAAATGAAGAGTCGCGATTATTGTGATATATGTGCTGTCGTTGTACGTGGATGTTTATACCACTTTCCCTCTCATGTTCCTTTTTCATTATCGACGTCGGTTGTACCAATGTCATGGCACTTCGATAGCATGTCCTCCCGACTGCAGATTATATATTCCATCTTAAGACCCGCATCACTGTATGACATTAAACTTCTGGTGGTATTAAGAAACTCAGCCAACATTATCTTCCGCAAAACAGAGTTACTCAAAGGACCTGTAAACGAATGAATAAGTATTGCCAGAGTGTAAGTATAAGTTTTGATCCCTTTCAAACTGCACAAACGAACATGCTTGTGCAGTGCGTAAAGCTAAACTGCTGCTACTCATATTGTCAAAGGTAGCATCTATAATTACAAGTGTACAATATGACTTAAATTGCTCTGTGCAACGATCCTAGATTGCTGGCGAGATGAGGTTAAAGAAACTCCATGCCATACACCAATGAAGGATTGAGTCGTCGAATGACAAGTCTGTTCATCAGCTCGGTTTGGAAGCTTGAAGTCTTGGTAGCATACAGCTTGTGTGCTACTGAAAATAACGTTGGAGCGATCAGCACCTGGATAATATTAACAATGATAGATAATACATCTAGTGGGGCCCTGTGGAATGTACCAGGAGGATACATCACTTTTACAACAAATATGTTTCATATATTCTTTTATAGATACCGTTTGAACTAAATCAACTATGCAAATGTACAAGATAGGAGTTACACAGGTACTCATTTCAATACATAATTAAATGTAATATGAGCTCATGCTATTCACAGCATAAAAAAGGCCACCGTATATCAAACGAATGAAAAACATTGACTACGTTACAAAGCTAGCACAATTAGTACTACTTTGCTATGGATGACAATCTGACAAGCATTGCATGATGGAGCAGAATGTTTGGAAGATTAAGAACATACCAATATAGACATTAATCTCTGATTTCCAGCTTTCGGATTTATATGTGCAGCCAACTTAAAATACCCTTTAGGCTGAAGATACAAATAAGGAAATGATATAAAAACTGCCGACAGGCTAGGAGTCATAACGTCTGGAAGTGACTGTCTGACCTGGTTGATTACTATCATGTTGCTTATCTCTTGTGTGAGAAGTGACATCGTTTGGGCGATTATTAAAACCTTGTAATGTAGTGCACCAAGACGGCATCTGCTCAGAGACGCCAAATGATATGTCTTAGGTCGCACGAATGTCTACTAGGTTGGGGTTCAACATATCCTTAGCTGTTATCCGAGGTTCCCTTTATAAGAGTTTACTTAAGTTCTAGGGTTTATGACAATGCCCCGGAACAAACCGCAATCCAATAGGTTCTATTACCTCTTTGAGTACATTTAAACCTGAGTCATGCCCTTATCGTTCGTCACTAACATGAAAGTATTAGGGCTAACGTAGTTAAATCATAAAGGATACTTCAGGAAGATTGGTATACTTTATGTGCCCCTATTACTGTTAAGTAGGCGACCCGTCTTAAACGCACACAACATAAAATGCTCACTCGTGCGTTAACATTCTGTCTAAATTTGGTGTATTTCAAGGCTACACGTAGGCAACAAATTAAGCTTCAGTGAGTATCAGCTATTACTTGGATCTTTATTGGCCGAAGTTGGTCGCGGCTAGATTGTTCAATTGAATGGAGTGTTAACGCATCTATGCATAATGCTTAATTAGCTTCCATATCTTCGTCACGTTGCACGATTACATGGTGAATATTTCCGCGTAAAACAAATGAACTCGCCACGATCCATGAGATTCACACAACCCTCCGTAGATGTAAGCGCAACCATAAGTAATATACACTTGATGAACGGCCTTAATTTTGCGGAAGAACGCGCAATCCATAACGCTTTGCATGTACATTCCGAACTATGTGCATGCACACCCAATCCCCAGTGGACGTACAGATATCCCTCAATTGTTGCATACACAACCCCCAGTAGTAAGACAACCAACCCTAAGTGGAAGAACACACAACCCTCAGTGGTAAGACACCTAACCCTTTGTGGACGTGCATCATGTGTGCCATAATGCTGCAGATTTCTCCAGTGAATAGGTCTGATGCGATGCCATCGGGACATAATTGTAGGGAAAATGTTATCATACTAAGCTGCATTCCGTTTCAAGGCCTTAATGCAACTTTGACCTGACAAAAACGTGTACAAAGTTATGGTAATGTATTGAATGCATTATCAAGCGAGCAAAAATTTCTGCAAAACCAGCATATTTTGTACGACTAGCCTTTGAGGGGGAACAATTGCCCCACAGTACTGATATATAGCATACGTGATATAAAACATGGATTTCTTAATGTATAATGGAAACATATGAGCAAGGACGTAAAGTTTCATTAATCTTTATACTACCATGTTCATGACATATTCTGACCATGCAACACCATTTTTTTATTTATTGAATAAAACAGCGATAACATACCAACGTTGAATGGTGTGTAATGTTCATTGTGTGCAGCGACCGTTAACATACACCTGGCGAACAGTGATGTCGCCAGCGGCGTTCTACTGCTCATGCTCACACACTCTTGAGGTGATCATTTAAGACGATATCGCCAGCATAAATTGCTATTTAACGGTCGTTTTGCGGTAACTTCCCGAATATCCCTGTGCATATTTCTGAACCAATGGATATTGCTAGCGATAATCTTGCCTGCTATTCACAGTTTAAACAACCGTGTGCATACAGTTAGTCTTTATATGGTGGGTCGACTCCGTGCAGGAGGCTTAGCCATACAATACACAAAATGTGCAGCATAATAGACCTCAGCATCGACCTCATTATTCAATAAAAGTCCTCTTGATTATTCCATTATGTAAATGTCAACTGCTGGTTGAAGCCAAACTAATGCGTATCCAACATAAAGGGCATCGTATGACATTGTATAGTCTGGCAAAGGAAGCGGAAATGGTTGTCATTGATGAAGTCTTTGATGACAAATATGAAAGTCATGGTGATGTTGATAATAATTATGATGATGTGATGATTGTGATGTTGAGGGTGATAATGACTATATCTACGATGTATGATGGTTATGGTTGTGCTGATTATGTTTATAATTGTCATTGTAACAGTAATTAGGCGATGATTAGAGTGGTGATGATGGCGACAAAAATGACGATGATTGAACATGTATGTCTATTGAGTGTGACATTTATTGGTGTAATGTGTCGTATACAACTATCTGAAACTAACGCACCACGACTGCATATATCAAAAGTCTTATGTTAAGGCATGTTGTCCCGTTTGAGGAATGTGACTTTTATATAGAATCTTAAATATTTTGACACGTCAAGTTACATAACTATATTCTGTAACAAAGCATGCAGATTGACCAATAACTCATTTCACACTGTACCCTCGTGTGTCATTTTGCCCTCATCTCCACCGTAAACATTTCAACCATACATTCCATCCCGCAACCATTATTAAAAACCAATCACCTCCATATGCCGTTGAATCATCTAGAGGTTATCGACGCATACATAAATAGTTTAAGTATAATGGCGAATGGTTCATTTTAAATGCTGCGTAGAGGACATAACATTTTGGTAATTTATCTGCAATTTATTGGCAGAGACCAAAAGAGTCAAATACATGGATTACATTCGTTTTATCAATGTTTTGTCGCCCCCGTGCTTGCTAAGCTACAATTGTTACAATTTTGGCACAGGAAAACGATTGATATATTAATGTGAGTGGTAGAACTGTTGATACGGACAATAACGTAATGGACAGGCTAATTTCGCAATTTGTTAGCTACATGAATCGCTGTTCACTCGCTGAACTCATGCATTTTCTAGATCGATTAGTAATGGAATTGCAGCATTATTTACACGCTTGCAATGCTGGATTATACCACCTGGCGAATATTACGCGTCGAATGCACCAACTAGAGACTCTCTCTGACGCAAAGAGACAGTAAAGCTGATTGAAGGATAATCAGGTCTTTCAAAAGCGCGATTTCGCCATCAGCTGCCTACGGGACTAAATTTACTTTACATAAACACATGGTTCATAATAAACCATTCAATATAATTCGTATGATAGCATTTAAGTTAATTATTTGTTTTAAATTTCTAGATAATTGAGATTTAAATCCTTTTTATCAAGGATACATTCAGATTGATTATAGTCCGGTTTTACTAAAATGAAGATCAATTCTAGGCTAATCGCAATTGTATTCATTTTTAATAGATCAGTTTTCGTGAAGCTTATTATATATATTATGATAGCACCCATATAGATAAGCATGATAAAAAAATCTTTAATCCAACATCAATTGAGCACAAAATTTTTAAATGCAGGCTCGTGAATAAGTATCATTTTTCAAACTACACATGCTTGAATTTAGCAGGTACCAATGTGTCTATGGTTTAATAATTCTAATAATTATTCAACACAAGACGGGTAAAAATACCTCCCCCTCTTTCTCCATGTTATGGAGTAAATTTTCTGCGACGTGTATGTATTGTTACGCTACCCTCCGGATTCATAGGTGATAAATTATGCTGCATACAGTTGCTGAATCAATGGATGGACCGCAGTGCAGAGCCTAAGCACTGCGCAGGTTGCTGTATTCTTCACACTTTTCTGCATGTCTCTCGACACGTACCCAGATATTCAACGCAATTCATAATACATACACTTAATCAATTATGGCCAGGAATCGCATTACTGGTGCAGACAACTGTTTTTGAGCGAATAGTCAAAAACATAATTAGATGACACCTTCTTTCTTTGCCATTGATGCATGCGGTTCCTCTCTTAATCTGCCGATCAACTATAGCCGCGTATCAACATTTTTCTTCGCTTGTATAAATTTTGTCCAATTTCTGTGTGGTTTTAGGAATATCACTCGTCAAAATGATGATGATGATGATGATGATGATATTGATTACAATGAAATAAGAATAATGGCTTGGTTAGGCGATACAAACACAAGCTTTGTGCTACCCCATAAACTCTCTTCAATTGAAGTTTAGTTCTTCAACTCTACTTATCACTAAGTTAAGGGTTTTTATTCCTTTGCCGCGTTCCAGGTTACTGCCAGTCGTAGGCGGATGTCTTATGAAAATGATGAACATTGCATTCATCACGATGCTATCAGCATGTACAGGCGATGTCCTGAGCTTCCCGAAAAGCTCTGCTTAGCCCCTGTTGGTGTAGGAAGTGCACATTACCATTTCACAACCCAAAGAAGTGCTTCATTATTGCTACTGGATAAAGTCTGTGAACACATTGTATTCCCCGGGGTTGATGCCTTTTTCCTCCCGCAGATGGCTTTCTGTGCTTCTGGGACGGTGCATAGCCTGTACGGCGTTTTGAAGTCCCTTAAGGGGCCCGTAAGCGGCATATACATATTTGTGTAATATCGCAAGGGGGCCGCACAACGCCAGTGGAAGCCTGTAGGGGCCAAGGGGACCCAAACGACGCGTAGAGCAACCTTAAGAAAATGGTACGGGTTCCCATTGGCCTTAAAACCCGTAAGAAGCCCATGTCTGAAAGTAGTGCATGTTTAAATTTTGCCATGGGCTTTATTTGGCCAGTAGGTGGCCAAGAAGTGTTCACAAAAATGAACGGGCCGCGCATAAGGGCGGCAGGCAGGCAGGCAGGCACAGGCTCCTCGGATTTGACTCGTGCAGAGCCGATAGATGTACCGTGCAGCACAGACATTGCAGATGACGATTCAAGCATAAAACAGAACACGCTGCTCATTGGATTGCATATATCAAAAGTCTTATGTTAAGGCATGTTGTCCCGTTTGAGGAATGTGACTTTTATATAGAATCTTAAATATTTTGACACGTCAAGTTACATAACTATATTCTGTAACAAAGCATGCAGATTGACCAATAACTCATTTCACACTGTACCCTCGTGTGTCATTTTGCCCTCATCTCCACCGTAAACATTTCAACCATACATTCCATCCCGCAACCATTATTAAAAACCAATCACCTCCATATGCCGTTGAATCATCTAGAGGTTATCGACGCATACATAAATAGTTTAAGTATAATGGCGAATGGTTCATTTTAAATGCTGCGTAGAGGACATTACATTTTGGTAATTTATCTGCAATTTATTGGCAGAGACCAAAAGAGTCAAATACATGGATTACATTCGTTTTATCAATGTTTTGTCGCCCCCGTGCTTGCTAAGCTACAATTGTTACAATTTTGGCACAGGAAAACGATTGATATATTAATGTGAGTGGTAGAACTGTTGATACGGACAATAACGTAATGGACAGGCTTATTTCGCAATTTGTTAGCTACATGAATCGCTGTTCACTCGCTGAACTCATGCATTTTCTAGATCGATTAGTAATGGAATTGCAGCATTATTTACACGCTTGCAATGCTGGATTATACCACCTGGCGAATATTACGCGTCGAATGCACCAACTAGAGACTCTCTCTGACGCAAAGAGACAGTAAAGCTGATTGAAGGATAATCAGGTCTTTCAAAAGCGCGATTTCGCCATCAGCTGCCTACGGGACTAAATTTACTTTACATAAACACATGGTTCATAATAAACCATTCAATATAATTCGTATGATAGCATTTAAGTTAATTATTTGTTTTAAATTTCTAGATAATTGAGATTTAAATCCTTTTTATCAAGGATACATTCAGATTGATTATAGTCCGGTTTTACTAAAATGAAGATCAATTCTAGGCTAATCGCAATTGTATTCATTTTTAATAGATCAGTTTTCGTGAAGCTTATTATATATATTATGATAGCACCCATATAGATAAGCATGATAAAAATCTTTAATCCAACATCAATTGAGCACAAAATTTTTAAATGCAGGCTCGTGAATAAGTATCATTTTTCAAACTACACATGCTTGAATTTAGCAGGTACCAATGTGTCTATGGTTTAATAATTCTAATAATTATTCAACACAAGACGGGTAAAAATACCTCCCCCTCTTTCTCCATGTTATGGAGTAAATTTTCTGCGACGTGTATGTATTGTTACGCTACCCTCCGGATTCATAGGTGATAAATTATGCTGCATACAGTTGCTGAATCAATGGATGGACCGCAGTGCAGAGCCTAAGCACTGCGCAGGTTGCTGTATTCTTCACACTTTTCTGCATGTCTCTCGACACGTACCCAGATATTCAACGCAATTCATAATACATACACTTAATCAATTATGGCCAGGAATCGCATTACTGGTGCAGACAACTGTTTTTGAGCGAATAGTCAAAAACATAATTAGATGACACCTTCTTTCTTTGCCATTGATGCATGCGGTTCCTCTCTTAATCTGCCGATCAACTATAGCCGCGTATCAACATTTTTCTTCGCTTGTATAAATTTTGTCCAATTTCTGTGTGGTTTTAGGAATATCACTCGTCAAAATGATGATGATGATGATGATGATGATATTGATTACAATGAAATAAGAATAATGGCTTGGTTAGGCGATACAAACACAAGCTTTGTGCTACCCCATAAACTCTCTTCAATTGAAGTTTAGTTCTTCAACTCTACTTATCACTAAGTTAAGGGTTTTTATTCCTTTGCCGCGTTCCAGGTTACTGCCAGTCGTAGGCGGATGTCTTATGAAAATGATGAACATTGCATTCATCACGATGCTATCAGCATGTACAGGCGATGTCCTGAGCTTCCCGAAAAGCTCTGCTTAGCCCCTGTTGGTGTAGGAAGTGCACATTACCATTTCACAACCCAAAGAAGTGCTTCATTATTGCTACTGGATAAAGTCTGTGAACACATTGTATTCCCCGGGGTTGATGCCTTTTTCCTCCCGCAGATGGCTTTCTGTGCTTCTGGGACGGTGCATAGCCTGTACGGCGTTTTGAAGTCCCTTAAGGGGCCCGTAAGCGGCATATACATATTTGTGTAATATCGCAAGGGGGCCGCACAACGCCAGTGGAAGCCTGTAGGGGCCAAGGGGACCCAAACGACGCGTAGAGCAACCTTAAGAAAATGGTACGGGTTCCCATTGGCCTTAAACCCGTAAGAAGCCCATGTCTGAAAGTAGTGCATGTTTAAATTTTGCCATGGGCTTTATTTGGCCAGTAGGTGGCCAAGAAGTGTTCACAAAAATGAACGGGCCGCGCATAAGGGCGGCAGGCAGGCAGGCAGGCACAGGCTCCTCGGATTTGACTCGTGCAGAGCCGATAGATGTACCGTGCAGCACAGACATTGCAGATGACGATTCAAGCATAAACAGAACACGCTGCTCATTGGATTGCATATATCAAAAGTCTTATGTTAAGGCATGTTGTCCCGTTTGAGGAATGTGACTTTTATATAGAATCTTAAATATTTTGACACGTCAAGTTACATAACTATATTCTGTAACAAAGCATGCAGATTGACCAATAACTCATTTCACACTGTACCCTCGTGTGTCATTTTGCCCTCATCTCCACCGTAAACATTTCAACCATACATTCCATCCCGCAACCATTATTAAAAACCAATCACCTCCATATGCCGTTGAATCATCTAGAGGTTATCGACGCATACATAAATAGTTTAAGTATAATGGCGAATGGTTCATTTTAAATGCTGCGTAGAGGACATTACATTTTGGTAATTTATCTGCAATTTATTGGCAGAGACCAAAAGAGTCAAATACATGGATTACATTCGTTTTATCAATGTTTTGTCGCCCCCGTGCTTGCTAAGCTACAATTGTTACAATTTTGGCACAGGAAAACGATTGATATATTAATGTGAGTGGTAGAACTGTTGATACGGACAATAACGTAATGGACAGGCTTATTTCGCAATTTGTTAGCTACATGAATCGCTGTTCACTCGCTGAACTCATGCATTTTCTAGATCGATTAGTAATGGAATTGCAGCATTATTTACACGCTTGCAATGCTGGATTATACCACCTGGCGAATATTACGCGTCGAATGCACCAACTAGAGACTCTCTCTGACGCAAAGAGACAGTAAAGCTGATTGAAGGATAATCAGGTCTTTCAAAAGCGCGATTTCGCCATCAGCTGCCTACGGGACTAAATTTACTTTACATAAACACATGGTTCATAATAAACCATTCAATATAATTCGTATGATAGCATTTAAGTTAATTATTTGTTTTAAATTTCTAGATAATTGAGATTTAAATCCTTTTTATCAAGGATACATTCAGATTGATTATAGTCCGGTTTTACTAAAATGAAGATCAATTCTAGGCTAATCGCAATTGTATTCATTTTTAATAGATCAGTTTTCGTGAAGCTTATTATATATATTATGATAGCACCCCATATAGATAAGCATGATAAAAATCTTTAATCCAACATCAATTGAGCACAAAATTTTAAAATGCAGGCTCGTGAATAAGTATCATTTTTCAAACTACACATGCTTGAATTTAGCAGGTACCAATGTGTCTATGGTTTAATAATTCTAATAATTATTCAACACAAGACGGGTAAAAATACCTCCCCCTCTTTCTCCATGTTATGGAGTAAATTTTCTGCGACGTGTATGTATTGTTACGCTACCCTCCGGATTCATAGGTGATAAATTATGCTGCATACAGTTGCTGAATCAATGGATGGACCGCAGTGCAGAGCCTAAGCACTGCGCAGGTTGCTGTATTCTTCACACTTTTCTGCATGTCTCTCGACACGTACCCAGATATTCAACGCAATTCATAATACATACACTTAATCAATTATGGCCAGGAATCGCATTACTGGTGCAGACAACTGTTTTTGAGCGAATAGTCAAAAACATAATTAGATGACACCTTCTTTCTTTGCCATTGATGCATGCGGTTCCTCTCTTAATCTGCCGATCAACTATAGCCGCGTATCAACATTTTTCTTCGCTTGTATAAATTTTGTCCAATTTCTGTGTGGTTTTAGGAATATCACTCGTCAAAATGATGATGATGATGATGATGATGATATTGATTACAATGAAATAAGAATAATGGCTTGGTTAGGCGATACAAACACAAGCTTTGTGCTACCCCATAAACTCTCTTCAATTGAAGTTTAGTTCTTCAACTCTACTTATCACTAAGTTAAGGGTTTTTATTCCTTTGCCGCGTTCCAGGTTACTGCCAGTCGTAGGCGGATGTCTTATGAAAATGATGAACATTGCATTCATCACGATGCTATCAGCATGTACAGGCGATGTCCTGAGCTTCCCGAAAAGCTCTGCTTAGCCCCTGTTGGTGTAGGAAGTGCACATTACCATTTCACAACCCAAAGAAGTGCTTCATTATTGCTACTGGATAAAGTCTGTGAACACATTGTATTCCCCGGGGTTGATGCCTTTTTCCTCCCGCAGATGGCTTTCTGTGCTTCTGGGACGGTGCATAGCCTGTACGGCGTTTTGAAGTCCCTTAAGGGGCCCGTAAGCGGCATATACATATTTGTGTAATATCGCAAGGGGGCCGCACAACGCCAGTGGAAGCCTGTAGGGGCCAAGGGGACCCAAACGACGCGTAGAGCAACCTTAAGAAAATGGTACGGGTTCCCATTGGCCTTAAACCCGTAAGAAGCCCATGTCTGAAAGTAGTGCATGTTTAAATTTTGCCATGGGCTTTATTTGGCCAGTAGGTGGCCAAGAAGTGTTCACAAAAATGAACGGGCCGCGCATAAGGGCGGCAGGCAGGCAGGCAGGCACAGGCTCCTCGGATTTGACTCGTGCAGAGCCGATAGATGTACCGTGCAGCACAGACATTGCAGATGACGATTCAAGCATAAACAGAACACGCTGCTCATTGGATTGCATATATCAAAAGTCTTATGTTAAGGCATGTTGTCCCGTTTGAGGAATGTGACTTTTATATAGAATCTTAAATATTTTGACACGTCAAGTTACATAACTATATTCTGTAACAAAGCATGCAGATTGACCAATAACTCATTTCACACTGTACCCTCGTGTGTCATTTTGCCCTCATCTCCACCGTAAACATTTCAACCATACATTCCATCCCGCAACCATTATTAAAAACCAATCACCTCCATATGCCGTTGAATCATCTAGAGGTTATCGACGCATACATAAATAGTTTAAGTATAATGGCGAATGGTTCATTTTAAATGCTGCGTAGAGGACATTACATTTTGGTAATTTATCTGCAATTTATTGGCAGAGACCAAAAGAGTCAAATACATGGATTACATTCGTTTTATCAATGTTTTTGTCGCCCCCGTGCTTGCTAAGCTACAATTGTTACAATTTTGGCACAGGAAAACGATTGATATATTAATGTGAGTGGTAGAACTGTTGATACGGACAATAACGTAATGGACAGGCTTATTTCGCAATTTGTTAGCTACATGAATCGCTGTTCACTCGCTGAACTCATGCATTTTCTAGATCGATTAGTAATGGAATTGCAGCATTATTTACACGCTTGCAATGCTGGATTATACCACCTGGCGAATATTACGCGTCGAATGCACCAACTAGAGACTCTCTCTGACGCAAAGAGACAGTAAAGCTGATTGAAGGATAATCAGGTCTTTCAAAAGCGCGATTTCGCCATCAGCTGCCTACGGGACTAAATTTACTTTACATAAACACATGGTTCATAATAAACCATTCAATATAATTCGTATGATAGCATTTAAGTTAATTATTTGTTTTAAATTTCTAGATAATTGAGATTTAAATCCTTTTTATCAAGGATACATTCAGATTGATTATAGTCCGGTTTTACTAAAATGAAGATCAATTCTAGGCTAATCGCAATTGTATTCATTTTTAATAGATCAGTTTTCGTGAAGCTTATTATATATATTATGATAGCACCCATATAGATAAGCATGATAAAAATCTTTAATCCAACATCAATTGAGCACAAAATTTTTAAATGCAGGCTCGTGAATAAGTATCATTTTTCAAACTACACATGCTTGAATTTAGCAGGTACCAATGTGTCTATGGTTTAATAATTCTAATAATTATTCAACACAAGACGGGTAAAAATACCTCCCCCTCTTTCTCCATGTTATGGAGTAAATTTTCTGCGACGTGTATGTATTGTTACGCTACCCTCCGGATTCATAGGTGATAAATTATGCTGCATACAGTTGCTGAATCAATGGATGGACCGCAGTGCAGAGCCTAAGCACTGCGCAGGTTGCTGTATTCTTCACACTTTTCTGCATGTCTCTCGACACGTACCCAGATATTCAACGCAATTCATAATACATACACTTAATCAATTATGGCCAGGAATCGCATTACTGGTGCAGACAACTGTTTTTGAGCGAATAGTCAAAAACATAATTAGATGGACACCTTCTTTCTTTGCCATTGATGCATGCGGTTCCTCTCTTAATCTGCCGATCAACTATAGCCGCGTATCAACATTTTTCTTCGCTTGTATAAATTTTGTCCAATTTCTGTGTGGTTTTAGGAATATCACTCGTCAAAATGATGATGATGATGATGATGATGATGATATTGATTACAATGAAATAAGAATAATGGCTTGGTTAGGCGATACAAACACAAGCTTTGTGCTACCCCCCATAAACTCTCTTCAATTGAAGTTTAGTTCTTCAACTCTACTTATCACTAAGTTAAGGGTTTTTATTCCTTTGCCGCGTTCCAGGTTACTGCCAGTCGTAGGCGGATGTCTTATGAAAATGATGAACATTGCATTCATCACGATGCTATCAGCATGTACAGGCGATGTCCTGAGCTTCCCGAAAAGCTCTGCTTAGCCCCTGTTGGTGTAGGAAGTGCACATTACCATTTCACAACCCAAAGAAGTGCTTCATTATTGCTACTGGATAAAGTCTGTGAACACATTGTATTCCCCGGGGTTGATGCCTTTTTCCTCCCGCAGATGGCTTTCTGTGCTTCTGGGACGGTGCATAGCCTGTACGGCGTTTTGAAGTCCCTTAAGGGGCCCGTAAGCGGCATATACATATTTGTGTAATATCGCAAGGGGGCCGCACAACGCCAGTGGAAGCCTGTAGGGGCCAAGGGGACCCAAACGACGCGTAGAGCAACCTTAAGAAAATGGTACGGGTTCCCATTGGCCTTAAACCCGTAAGAAGCCCATGTCTGAAAGTAGTGCATGTTTAAATTTTGCCATGGGCTTTATTTGGCCAGTAGGTGGCCAAGAAGTGTTCACAAAAATGAACGGGCCGCGCATAAGGGCGGCAGGCAGGCAGGCAGGCACAGGCTCCTCGGATTTGACTCGTGCAGAGCCGATAGATGTACCGTGCAGCACAGACATTGCAGATGACGATTCAAGCATAAACAGAACACGCTGCTCATTGGATTGCATATCAAAAGTCTTATGTTAAGGCATGTTGTCCCGTTTGAGGAATGTGACTTTTATATAGAATCTTAAATATTTTGACACGTCAAGTTACATAACTATATTCTGTAACAAAGCATGCAGATTGACCAATAACTCATTTCACACTGTACCCTCGTGTGTCATTTTGCCCTCATCTCCACCGTAAACATTTCAACCATACATTCCATCCCGCAACCATTATTAAAAACCAATCACCTCCATATGCCGTTGAATCATCTAGAGGTTATCGACGCATACATAAATAGTTTAAGTATAATGGCGAATGGTTCATTTTAAATGCTGCGTAGAGGACATTACATTTTGGTAATTTATCTGCAATTTATTGGCAGAGACCAAAAGAGTCAAATACATGGATTACATTCGTTTTATCAATGTTTTGTCGCCCCCGTGCTTGCTAAGCTACAATTGTTACAATTTTGGCACAGGAAAACGATTGATATATTAATGTGAGTGGTAGAACTGTTGATACGGACAATAACGTAATGGACAGGCTTATTTCGCAATTTGTTAGCTACATGAATCGCTGTTCACTCGCTGAACTCATGCATTTTCTAGATCGATTAGTAATGGAATTGCAGCATTATTTACACGCTTGCAATGCTGGATTATACCACCTGGCGAATATTACGCGTCGAATGCACCAACTAGAGACTCTCTCTGACGCAAAGAGACAGTAAAGCTGATTGAAGGATAATCAGGTCTTTCAAAAGCGCGATTTCGCCATCAGCTGCCTACGGGACTAAATTTACTTTACATAAACACATGGTTCATAATAAACCATTCAATATAATTCGTATGATAGCATTTAAGTTAATTATTTGTTTTAAATTTCTAGATAATTGAGATTTAAATCCTTTTTATCAAGGATACATTCAGATTGATTATAGTCCGGTTTTACTAAAATGAAGATCAATTCTAGGCTAATCGCAATTGTATTCATTTTTAATAGATCAGTTTTCGTGAAGCTTATTATATATATTATGATAGCACCCATATAGATAAGCATGATAAAAATCTTTAATCCAACATCAATTGAGCACAAAATTTTTAAATGCAGGCTCGTGAATAAGTATCATTTTTCAAACTACACATGCTTGAATTTAGCAGGTACCAATGTGTCTATGGTTTAATAATTCTAATAATTATTCAACACAAGACGGGTAAAAATACCTCCCCCTCTTTCTCCATGTTATGGAGTAAATTTTCTGCGACGTGTATGTATTGTTACGCTACCCTCCGGATTCATAGGTGATAAATTATGCTGCATACAGTTGCTGAATCAATGGATGGACCGCAGTGCAGAGCCTAAGCACTGCGCAGGTTGCTGTATTCTTCACACTTTTCTGCATGTCTCTCGACACGTACCCAGATATTCAACGCAATTCATAATACATACACTTAATCAATTATGGCCAGGAATCGCATTACTGGTGCAGACAACTGTTTTTGAGCGAATAGTCAGTCAAAACATAATTAGATGACACCTTCTTTCTTTGCCATTGATGCATGCGGTTCCTCTCTTAATCTGCCGATCAACTATAGCCGCGTATCAACATTTTTCTTCGCTTGTATAAATTTTGTCCAATTTCTGTGTGGTTTTAGGAATATCACTCGTCAAAATGATGATGATGATGATGATGATGATATTGATTACAATGAAATAAGAATAATGGCATGGTTAGGCGATACAAACACAAGCTTTGTGCTACCCCATAAACTCTCTTCAATTGAAGTTTAGTTCTTCAACTCTACTTATCACTAAGTTAAGGGTTTTTATTCCTTTGCCGCGTTCCAGGTTACTGCCAGTCGTAGGCGGATGTCTTATGAAAATGATGAACATTGCATTCATCACGATGCTATCAGCATGTACAGGCGATGTCCTGAGCTTCCCGAAAAGCTCTGCTTAGCCCCTGTTGGTGTAGGAAGTGCACATTACCATTTCACAACCCAAAGAAGTGCTTCATTATTGCTACTGGATAAAGTCTGTGAACACATTGTATTCCCCGGGGTTGATGCCTTTTTCCTCCCGCAGATGGCTTTCTGTGCTTCTGGGACGGTGCATAGCCTGTACGGCGTTTTGAAGTCCCTTAAGGGGCCCGTAAGCGGCATATACATATTTGTGTAATATCGCAAGGGGGCCGCACAACGCCAGTGGAAGCCTGTAGGGGCCAAGGGGACCCAAACGACGCGTAGAGCAACCTTAAGAAAATGGTACGGGTTCCCATTGGCCTTAAACCCGTAAGAAGCCCATGTCTGAAAGTAGTGCATGTTTAAATTTTGCCATGGGCTTTATTTGGCCAGTAGGTGGCCAAGAAGTGTTCACAAAAATGAACGGGCCGCGCATAAGGGCGGCAGGCAGGCATGCAGGCACAGGCTCCTCGGATTTGACTCGTGCAGAGCCGATAGATGTACCGTGCAGCACAGACATTGCAGATGACGATTCAAGCATAAACAGAACACGCTGCTCATTGGATTGCATATATCAAAAGTCTTATGTTAAGGCATGTTGTCCCGTTTGAGGAATGTGACTTTTATATAGAATCTTAAATATTTTGACACGTCAAGTTACATAACTATATTCTGTAACAAAGCATGCAGATTGACCAATAACTCATTTCACACTGTACCCTCTTGTGTCATTTTGCCCTCATCTCCACCGTAAACATTTCAACCATACATTCCATCCCGCAACCATTATTAAAAACCAATCACCTCCATATGCCGTTGAATCATCTAGAGGTTATCGACGCATACATAAATAGTTTAAGTATAATGGCGAATGGTTCATTTTAAATGCTGCGTAGAGGACATTACATTTTGGTAATTTATCTGCAATTTATTGGCAGAGACCAAAAGAGTCAAATACATGGATTACATTCGTTTTATCAATGTTTTGTCGCCCCCGTGCTTGCTAAGCTACAATTGTTACAATTTTGGCACAGGAAAACGATTGATATATTAATGTGAGTGGTAGAACTGTTGATACGGACAATAACGTAATGGACAGGCTTATTTCGCAATTTGTTAGCTACATGAATCGCTGTTCACTCGCTGAACTCATGCATTTTCTAGATCGATTAGTAATGGAATTGCAGCATTATTTACACGCTTGCAATGCTGGATTATACCACCTGGCGAATATTACGCGTCGAATGCACCAACTAGAGACTCTCTCTGACGCAAAGAGACAGTAAAGCTGATTGAAGGATAATCAGGTCTTTCAAAAGCGCGATTTCGCCATCAGCTGCCTACGGGACTAAATTTACTTTACATAAACACATGGTTCATAATAAACCATTCAATATAATTCGTATGATAGCATTTAAGTTAATTATTTGTTTTAAATTTCTAGATAATTGAGATTTAAATCCTTTTTATCAAGGATACATTCAGATTGATTATAGTCCGGTTTTACTAAAATGAAGATCAATTCTAGGCTAATCGCAATTGTATTCATTTTTAATAGATCAGTTTTCGTGAAGCTTATTATATATATTATGATAGCACCCATATAGATAAGCATGATAAAAATCTTTAATCCAACATCAATTGAGCACAAAATTTTTTTAAATGCAGGCTCGTGAATAAGTATCATTTTTCAAACTACACATGCTTGAATTTAGCAGGTACCAATGTGTCTATGGTTTAATAATTCTAATAATTATTCAACACAAGACGGGTAAAAATACCTCCCCCTCTTTCTCCATGTTATGGAGTAAATTTTCTGCGACGTGTATGTATTGTTACGCTACCCTCCGGATTCATAGGTGATAAATTATGCTGCATACAGTTGCTGAATCAATGGATGGACCGCAGTGCAGAGCCTAAGCACTGCGCAGGTTGCTGTATTCTTCACACTTTTCTGCATGTCTCTCGACACGTACCCAGATATTCAACGCAATTCATAATACATACACTTAATCAATTATGGCCAGGAATCGCATTACTGGTGCAGACAACTGTTTTTGAGCGAATAGTCAAAAACATAATTAGATGACACCTTCTTTCTTTGCCATTGATGCATGCGGTTCCTCTCTTAATCTGCCGATCAACTATAGCCGCGTATCAACATTTTTCTTCGCTTGTATAAATTTTGTCCAATTTCTGTGTGGTTTTAGGAATATCACTCGTCAAAATGATGATGATGATGATGATGATGATATTGATTACAATGAAATAAGAATAATGGCTTGGTTAGGCGATACAAACACAAGCTTTGTGCTACCCCATAAACTCTCTTCAATTGAAGTTTAGTTCTTCAACTCTACTTATCACTAAGTTAAGGGTTTTTATTCCTTTGCCGCGTTCCAGGTTACTGCCAGTCGTAGGCGGATGTCTTATGAAAATGATGAACATTGCATTCATCACGATGCTATCAGCATGTACAGGCGATGTCCTGAGCTTCCCGAAAAGCTCTGCTTAGCCCCTGTTGGTGTAGGAAGTGCACATTACCATTTCACAACCCAAAGAAGTGCTTCATTATTGCTACTGGATAAAGTCTGTGAACACATTGTATTCCCCGGGGTTGATGCCTTTTTCCTCCCGCAGATGGCTTTCTGTGCTTCTGGGACGGTGCATAGCCTGTACGGCGTTTTGAAGTCCCTTAAGGGGCCCGTAAGCGGCATATACATATTTGTGTAATATCGCAAGGGGGCCGCACAACGCCAGTGGAAGCCTGTAGGGGCCAAGGGGACCCAAACGACGCGTAGAGCAACCTTAAGAAAATGGTACGGGTTCCCATTGGCCTTAAACCCGTAAGAAGCCCATGTCTGAAAGTAGTGCATGTTTAAATTTTTGCCATGGGCTTTATTTGGCCAGTAGGTGGCCAAGAAGTGTTCACAAAAATGAACGGGCCGCGCATAAGGGCGGCAGGCAGGCAGGCAGGCACAGGCTCCTCGGATTTGACTCGTGCAGAGCCGATAGATGTACCGTGCAGCACAGACATTGCAGATGACGATTCAAGCATAAACAGAACACGCTGCTCATTGGATTGCATATATCAAAAGTCTTATGTTAAGGCATGTTGTCCCGTTTGAGGAATGTGACTTTTATATAGAATCTTAAATATTTTGACACGTCAAGTTACATAACTATATTCTGTAACAAAGCATGCAGATTGACCAATAACTCATTTCACACTGTACCCTCGTGTGTCATTTTGCCCTCATCTCCACCGTAAACATTTCAACCATACATTCCATCCCGCAACCATTATTAAAAACCAATCACCTCCATATGCCGTTGAATCATCTAGAGGTTATCGACGCATACATAAATAGTTTAAGTATAATGGCGAATGGTTCATTTTAAATGCTGCGTAGAGGACATTACATTTTGGTAATTTATCTGCAATTTATTGGCAGAGACCAAAAGAGTCAAATACATGGATTACATTCGTTTTATCAATGTTTTGTCGCCCCCGTGCTTGCTAAGCTACAATTGTTACAATTTTGGCACAGGAAAACGATTGATATATTAATGTGAGTGGTAGAACTGTTGATACGGACAATAACGTAATGGACAGGCTTATTTCGCAATTTGTTAGCTACATGAATCGCTGTTCACTCGCTGAACTCATGCATTTTCTAGATCGATTAGTAATGGAATTGCAGCATTATTTACACGCTTGCAATGCTGGATTATACCACCTGGCGAATATTACGCGTCGAATGCACCAACTAGAGACTCTCTCTGACGCAAAGAGACAGTAAAGCTGATTGAAGGATAATCAGGTCTTTCAAAAGCGCGATTTCGCCATCAGCTGCCTACGGGACTAAATTTACTTTACATAAACACATGGTTCATAATAAACCATTCAATATAATTCGTATGATAGCATTTAAGTTAATTATTTGTTTTAAATTTCTAGATAATTGAGATTTAAATCCTTTTTATCAAGGATACATTCAGATTGATTATAGTCCGGTTTTACTAAAATGAAGATCAATTCTAGGCTAATCGCAATTGTATTCATTTTTAATAGATCAGTTTTCGTGAAGCTTATTATATATATTATGATAGCACCCATATAGATAAGCATGATAAAAATCTTTAATCCAACATCAATTGAGCACAAAATTTTTAAATGCAGGCTCGTGAATAAGTATCATTTTTCAAACTACACATGCTTGAATTTAGCAGGTACCAATGTGTCTATGGTTTAATAATTCTAATAATTATTCAACACAAGACGGGTAAAAATACCTCCCCCTCTTTCTCCATGTTATGGAGTAAATTTTCTGCGACGTGTATGTATTGTTACGCTACCCTCCGGATTCATAGGTGATAAATTATGCTGCATACAGTTGCTGAATCAATGGATGGACCGCAGTGCAGAGCCTAAGCACTGCGCAGGTTGCTGTATTCTTCACACTTTTCTGCATGTCTCTCGACACGTACCCAGATATTCAACGCAATTCATAATACATACACTTAATCAATTATGGCCAGGAATCGCATTACTGGTGCAGACAACTGTTTTTGAGCGAATAGTCAAAAACATAATTAGATGACACCTTCTTTCTTTGCCATTGATGCATGCGGTTCCTCTCTTAATCTGCCGATCAACTATAGCCGCGTATCAACATTTTTCTTCGCTTGTATAAATTTTGTCCAATTTCTGTGTGGTTTTAGGAATATCACTCGTCAAAATGATGATGATGATGATGATGATGATATTGATTACAATGAAATAAGAATAATGGCTTGGTTAGGCGATACAAACACAAGCTTTGTGCTACCCCATAAACTCTCTTCAATTGAAGTTTAGTTCTTCAACTCTACTTATCACTAAGTTAAGGGTTTTTATTCCTTTGCCGCGTTCCAGGTTACTGCCAGTCGTAGGCGGATGTCTTATGAAAATGATGAACATTGCATTCATCACGATGCTATCAGCATGTACAGGCGATGTCCTGAGCTTCCCGAAAAGCTCTGCTTAGCCCCTGTTGGTGTAGGAAGTGCACATTACCATTTCACACCCAAAGAAGTGCTTCATTATTGCTACTGGATAAAGTCTGTGAACACATTGTATTCCCCGGGGTTGATGCCTTTTTCCTCCCGCAGATGGCTTTCTGTGCTTCTGGGACGGTGCATAGCCTGTACGGCGTTTTGAAGTCCCTTAAGGGGCCCGTAAGCGGCATATACATATTTGTGTAATATCGCAAGGGGGCCGCACAACGCCAGTGGAAGCCTGTAGGGGCCAAGGGGACCCAAACGACGCGTAGAGCAACCTTAAGAAAATGGTACGGGTTCCCATTGGCCTTAAACCCGTAAGAAGCCCATGTCTGAAAGTAGTGCATGTTTAAATTTTGCCGTGGGCTTTATTTGGCCAGTAGGTGGCCAAGAAGTGTTCACAAAAATGAACGGGCCGCGCATAAGGGCGGCAGGCAGGCAGGCAGGCACAGGCTCCTCGGATTTGACTCGTGCAGAGCCGATAGATGTACCGTGCAGCACAGACATTGCAGATGACGATTCAAGCATAAACAGAACACGCTGCTCATTGGATTGCATATTTGGATCTAATAGCACCTGGTCAACCTATTGGAATAAAACGTAAATAATTATGCTGACGCTAACATATGTGACTTTATTCTATCTTGTCCCTTTTCGAATCATATTAGATTTCAAATCAGTGGTAGAGCATGAATTCGTTACATTTGGTCTATTTCTGATGCTTTACTTAACTAACCCTCTCCCCATTGCCACAGGCATGACACCAACGAACCACGAATACCGGGCTCACTGACACAGATAATAGGGTGTTCGTTCAGCAGTATTTTCCTTCACTTGCATTTATGGCCAAGTGATTGTTGTCTAGGATTTATGACCAATCCACCCACCATCAGCCATTGAGGTACTGTTCCCATTCCTTTTCCACAAAAAGAATATATTTGATTGCTCAAAGCGGCTATGTGTGAGCCTTTCATTGGTTTATCAGCCGTGCAAAGTCTGTGTTAAATATGTCTTCCCATGTCTCTCACATGTTCGTCGATGTTATCAATAGAGCACGTTGATGTTTTTATCGACAAATAGTGTCTGCAACGTGGTTAATTTTGCAACTGTAGCTTATAGCACCTAGCAATAAGAGAAACCTACAACATCCTGTCCCAATTTGCACATTGAATGAGTTCTGAGCCTCAATTAACAAAGACATATACTCACGACGAGACTCATTATCACCCAATCCCTGGCGACAAAGGAGTCTTTACTTTGGTCGTTGGGCTCCTTTGTATGATCCAGAGGGCGCAATAGCGGACAAGTGGAACAGGTGTGCACTTATCACGTAGTGTACCAAGCACCAGAATGAACACTAGTGGGGTATATTAATGTTTCTGATGTGAATAGGCGGACAGGTTAGCGTCCTAAATATACACTAGAAATACTATCTGGATTTGTTAACAGGTGTAAACATATGAAACGAGTGGAAAATCTTTCGTTACGAAGGAATTGCCAAATATACTTTGAAAGTAAACGCCCTAATGGTGTCTGGCCCGTTGTGCAATATGAGACCTTCGCTATCATCATTATTGTCGTTACTATGCATGTCATATGATGGGGACAGCTAGTCGAGTTGCTTTCAAAATTAAGGGCACAATGAAGACGCGGCTAGCGCGTTCCTATCACTGGCAGCTTCCATGCTGACTCGGTAGTATGTATATATCAGGTGGAATCGGCATAGTCAATGGTAATGAAGTGACCCTCATGTAAGGCATGGCTTTTGAATAATGTAGTATTCATTAGAGCGTGTGTTGTGCGGTCTAAACTAGGGGGATATTCTCATTATCTACAATAGTTGCATGAAAGTACGCATGATTTGCCTTGTCCACGCCCACATGCTCATTGAAGGGTGTGCCCGCTAGATTACATGCTGATAACAATATGACATCATGCGTTTCCTTTTTATTATGTGTTTCGATCAAAATTTATTATGGTTGCAACAATCACATGTCATTTATAACTACTTCTTGATCTAGTTTGTAGTAACAATCGCTTGAGGGTAATAATTATCCCACGTGAGGTACATAAGCTATATGCAGCCTCAAAACTATTGTTTTGTCTTCAATGTAAATCGTTAGCCTCGAGGTAGTCAAACGCATATCGTGGAGGAACTGGCGAGTATATTGTGAGACGAAAAGCCCAATAACAACTTATCTCTCCTGATGTACCATGAAACCTAATGGCGCCCCTAATTTTGGCTTTGAACTGGGCGTCGAATTATGAGCGTACATCAGAAAGATTGCACGAGTTTGTATAACAGCAGATAGACTAACCCGCACATACACAACGACATTGTCATTTACGTTCAGCACCATCCCAGTTGATCCAACGAGCTTTGACGGGGATTAAACTCACCCAAGCTGCATAACCCGTGGACCACTTTGCCGGGTGCTCTGCTACGTCAATGTTCAAGAAAAGCTGGATCATATGGCCATGTTGAGATTATCGAGTCAACGTTGTTTTCCCCGAAACCAGATAGAGGGCTTATTCTCCTGTTTCTCTGTCAGATAATACGCGCTAATGAGATGCAATATTACTCGATGAGATCTTCATAGGATGCAAATGTCAGTTATATGGAGAGGTGATGCCATTGACAGCAAAGTGAGCTTAATAAGCATATAAAGGTTTCGGTATAGTACACAATAACAGAGCATGATGGTTAATAAGATCGTCTCCTGATATTTGCTCATCCGAAGGGTGTAATAAGAATTTTTATAACGCGAATCCCATCAGAGAATAGCTTCGCCATGCGCACCCGCTTATTCGTTATGTTTATCATGTCGTAACCTCTGTGTCGTGTAACTAATGTACCTTCAAACCAACAATTAAGGTTCGGTTCTGCTGGCAATGTCAATTCACAAAGCCGCCTTCTATATACACTGGCAATAGAGACGGAAGATTCTGCTTGCTTGCCCTATGTGAAATCCCGCAAATTATTTAGTCACCATCGTAAAGATAGTATGATGTCGTTAATGACGTATGACTGCTTAGACGAAAAGATGCAATTTCGACATTTAACACTGTGCTATCTCCTTAACACCCTAAGGCTATGGATCTATTTTCAGTAACCGACATATTTCTGTATATATATATATAAAGCATATCAGTGTAACCTTCAGGCGACCCATTAAATGAGTCAGGACATGGTTTGTGTTATGTAGTCATTATATTGGTCCCGAGCCTACTAGGTAAACTATTGATTAGCACGTCCCCATGTTAATGTGGAATCGAGTTTGCTCTTGAAACATCTATTCTGATCCGTGTCTGCCGATTTGAGTCTTTGCGAAGGTAAAGCTGAAATCGCCATCTGTCAAGTTCCACGAGGCATGCAACCATCGATAGCAGTCAATAGTACACGCAGGTACAATACGACTGGACTTAATGGTTGCTATCTAATTAAGACATGTGGTAAACCACAAAGCTTTAGGAGTGGTATATAATGAAACAGTAACCCACATACGACTAGTGATCATCATATCATTGAAGGAATGATCAAAGGCATGAACCCCACATACTTGTAAACGAGTTATATCTCCATCACCCGAATGTTGCCTCTATCGTATTGGTGAGAGGCCACATACTCCAGTATTCCCCACTGATTCTAGAAACTAAATTTGGCATGGTGACGTTCCAGGTCGAGCGGCAATACATAAGTGTTATGGCGTTGCACTTTGAGACTGCAAAGTAAATGGGTAAGTACAGGCTGTGTGGCTTGGTGAGGCTCTTCTAGTCCCATTACTCACGTAGACTCAGTTATACTCACGCGTCTGATTGGTGAACTGCACGTGGCTCCTTATTGGTGCGCTCAAGTGCTATTTCTTAGTCAATGAAGCGCCATGTTTGCATTATTCAAATTTTACATAGACGCTCGCATAAGCAATTTTGCACGTAGAATTGGTGAGATGGTGCGCTACGACCCCACCAGATTTGTTGTAGGTAAAGTAACGTTCTGTAAATGGCACGGACGCGTGACTGAGTTGACGCGATTATAGATGGGGTTGGTAAATATGGTACCAATCTGCTCCCGAAGTCATTCGCCTGAACAGACTGCATCAGGGATACGCACATTTCAGAGATTAAACCGACTGGTGAACGCGAGTAATTGATGTTATGCGCACCAGGTGGTCAGTTATGCAGCTAAGCAAGTGCCAGCTTGTCAATTACGCTGCTAGGCATATGCAATTAATTTTACGACATCGTGGAAAGAAAGCGAGGAAACGAAATACATTAATTAGCGCTTGCTAACGCCAGGCCAATCGAGCCGATATGAATCAATGCATGAGAGGACATCGATGAATCTAACTTGCTTCAATGAGGGCCAATCTTGCTAATACTCACAAGCATGCCAGCCAATGAACCAATGTGAACAAAGCAATCGTGTTATATACCATGCGTAACATGGCCACTGAGATTCCTGGTCCCGTTCGAGACAGTCAATGTTTCTGGTGGTTGTATACAAGCCAGCAAATTACGTTATTGAATGCAATGCATCCTGAAATTGCAATACTTACTGCATTGAACTCCTCTGGTAACTTTGCAAAAATAACGAAATTCCGAAAGAGACGGTACATCGCCGTCTACCGGAATGTAAACGCCACCAAGTTCAACTCATTCTGGCGATAGCGATGATGGAAACTCAACCAATGCTACCATATTCTGACGTCATGAAAACATTGCCCGGGTTTACAGATTCTAAAGTCAGTAATTGATCTAATTATCCCTTGCTCTCTCTATTCCTCTTATCAGTCATGACAAGAGCAGAGTTGGCGTTTGCAAGTAGACTTTTTCTCGAGCCTCAGTGGAGGAGCATTAATAGCCACGTCACATTTTGCCTACTTCAGACGATTTATTTAACTAATCCTCACCCCATTGCCATAAGCATAAAAAAACAACCACAAATACCGGGCTCACTGATAGCATCTGACGCAGATAAGTGGTTGTTCCTTTAGTGGTATTTTCCTTGACCAAAACCTGGTGTGGCTAGGACGATCTGGTGGCGGGGTTGTTTTGAGTTCAAACCACTTATCGTTATCAATTGCACTTGAACTTGATCTTAAAAAATATCTGTACCATGTGCGCGAAATAAAAGCTATTATTATTATTCACGAACTTTTCGTGGTTCACTGGGTAATCAGTGTTCATTGGTTGAGATTTTACATCAATTTTTTAATTGCAACTTTAAATATATCCAACCTCTATCTTTATGTACACTTTTCATTTTAATATATCATCATAGCTTAGTTTGTATACTACTCACTGTTCTCCCTTCTGCTTGGCAGATCATCTTTTACCTATACCTTCACACATTTCAATTGGCGTGAACAGGCCGTCCTCAGCACAAATAGTATGCACTCTACATCACAAAAGGGAAAATCGTTCACTAGGGGAAACTCATTAAGCAAGTTGGGTTAGGGACAGATGTCTGCGCTATCACCGTTATTGTCGTCTTTTATACATTCTTGACAGAGTGGCTCATGTCTAATCAGAGGGCGGTGGATTAGGTTTTTACTTGGTCCAGCAGAGATATATGAAAAATAATGACCCATATGCTCCTTGTCTTACATAGATCGTTATTAACAGTAATTCACGCTTACAATATCACACTTGGCCCCAATATTGGCAATCAGATACCATACTGTCGGCAGATTTTGTGTCTGCTTTTTATTTCATAACTGATGCCCTAGCCCAAGTCAAAACAAAACGAGAGTGTCTGTTGCTTAGGCTGACCGCAATATTATATCAAACTTTCTTCTCTATAAATCACTGATATACTGTGTTTCTCTCTGTTATTGCCCCAAGAGTTTGTGTTTAATTTGTTTTTTTATAAGTTTAACTTTTTTTTGCTTTTGTAGCGAGAGGCAACGCGGGCGCTCAGCCACTTCATCAATAGAGCTCATTGTTATTGAATAGGTATTGCGATGGGGAATCATTAATGTCTACCAATTTATTTTCTAGTTAACCCTCATCCCGATACTTGAAATCTCCCGGTGCTGTCCTAAGTAGTACATTGCAAACCATTCCGATTTCAGCACTAAACTGTAGATGACAAATCACCATTTTTTCATTCATTCAGTTCTATGTTTCCTTAAAACGACCTTTAATTATGGTATTCCTGGCATGACTATGTTGAGTAGGCGTCTTTAAGTAGAATATTGGAACTAAGAAAATATCCCATCCATCGACGATTTGCCTCGAGCACCAGAAATGGAACATTGATCACGCGTTTTATTTAATCTAGAAGGAGAAGACAAACAGAATTATCTCACCGCTCTTACATAATAGATACTCACGAAACGTTATTGCTTCCTTCGATGGTGATATATTTGACTTACTGTGGTAGTGCAGCAGCAATTACTATTCACCAGCTGTCGGCTGAGGAACTATAGGGATAATTTGATACTACCATACTAACGTGCACAGAAAAACCCGTTTTTTTCAAATAATATGGCCCTTTCACATTAACTCTCTCGCATCAAAGACAAAATGGCGAAACAAGTCTGATGTTGGGGTCGAGAGTGAATGGAGGGGGGGAGGGGGGTATGAGCAATCTTAGCACATAGATTCCATTAGGCTTTTTTATAGCCCAAATAATGAAACGTTAGAGAACGTATGTAGTGGTTTAACATGAAGATCTCATTGGACCCCAATTGGTAAATCCATGACTATTCTTACGATGTAAACCACCTGTTATATATCATGTTTATAGTACAACTACAATCACTCCGATTGAATTATTGCTAGTCAACTAATGAAATATAGCTCTCGTCCGAGCTTTTATCCCAATGTCAAACAGACGTTTTATCTGCAATGGAGCAACAGGAATGTTTTCCTTTTCTTTCATTTAATGTCCCGCGGACAAAATATTATGACCCACTCTGAATAAATCAATGAATATGTTAAGTACGTCTATATATTATTAAAAACCCGTACAAATAACGTCTACATTTGTGTTTGAGTAATCAAATACGATGATAAACTAATGGAATATATTTATTCTGCGATGTGTTGCTGTACCTCTCCATACGAATATCGACGTTAAATATTAATACATATAATAGTTCACGCGCCTCGGATGGGATTATGTGGGGATAACCAATGGAGGCCTCACTACAATTCTACAGCAATCTAAGCTGACACTAGCGTCAAAATCTTCGCCATTAGTTACTGAGAGCTTCGTACAAATATAGGAAAAACCACATTGTCATGTATCTAATTATCGGTCTGTGGATTGGAAAATGGACGTCTTTGGGCAACAGTTCAGTGGTTGTACCTGTCTTGTCTTGACATATATTGTATGCTGATAAAGCCCATGAATTAGAACTTCTCCGTAAAATTTAATCATTTTATAAGAATGTAATGGCTGCAAACATTATTAACTTTAACGCTCGTCGTTTTGGTGAAAATCGCTTCTTGTTATCCCAAACGTGTTGATATAACCTAATAGGCACATGTGAATTATCTGAACATAGACTGTATAACTTTCGTCTTGAGACCATAACATTTGTCAGAAACGGCGTATTTTATAAGTAACTCGTATGATTCGTAAAAATCAACACTCCCGTTAAGCGTTAAATGTCATATTGGTAAACTAAGCTTCCATCTACCATCCGTCTGTGTCGATATTTTGAAACTCTCTATTTTTGTTACCCTAGAGAACCATTATGTTTGCATGCAATCAAAGACAATGTACGATGGGGCTACCGTTCTCCTTAAACTAATGCCATCATTATTGGTGGTGTATGGTGAGGATATCAATTTCCGTTGTGCTATCGTAAATAGCCAAGGTACTCAACCTTGATGCAGGTTTTACCAGAGCCTGATGTTGTTGCTGTGTTCTGCCCTTAATGGTCGCCCACAAGACCCTGCAGGTACAAAACTTACGTCGCCTTTTATAAGTGAAAGCTCATAGTCAGATGAGTTATGAACTTCGATTCTCAAGTGGGTAGTAGATACAGAACTGTTCACAGAGTTGGAAGAATAGGCTACAGTCAGATTTCCTGATATATGGTTAATACTTCCCTTTGAGGTGTTTCATCTTTACCACACAGAACTGATGCAGTTTCTGTGTGACTTGGAGGTGCTGCGGTTATTTATACAAGCCATTATCAAGTCGACTGGAATGTAACAAGATTAGGGTTCTGCTTCCTCTCTCACGTTGGGTTAATGTAAGATTAGAAGGCGTACACATGTAACCGTACAATACAATTTCACGCCCCTAATAGTCAGCACATTTCACGATGGGACTAATCATGCTGGTCAAAACAAAGGATACTAAGATTTACCTTAAGTACGAGATAAGGGATTGGGCTTTGATTTAAAGATCGATGCATCAAGCTCAGCTACCACGTTTCAGCGCTAACCTGTGGGGCTCATTTGAAGATTTACTCGATTAATATGCGACATGATCACGTGCACTGCACAACGGTCGGCCTGTCAACATCCACCAAATCGAGACTCGTTGCACGTCAATGAACTCAACCAATCTACTGATTCTCCCCTTAGACACATCGTCTGACCTATCACTCAATCCGCAAATCACTAGTTACCTCGAAATGGTTTGTCGCACACATCTGTCAACCCGTTCATATCTATCCTTTTCTCACTGAAACTTTAAACCTTCTTTGTCCTTCACCGCTTGCTCTTAAGCCTACTCCGTATTTTATTCTCTTTGATTACGTAATGGAACTTTTGCCTTTCCATTTTCGTAGCCACAACCCGTCGCTGTTAATCTAACTGACATAAACAAACCACGCCTATGGCCATGCGCGCTAGCTAAGATTTTTTTGCTGTAGTCTTTGGTGGTCGAAGGCTTGTAATTATGCATGCTAGCTAATCATCCGGCGATAATATTTATCATAACTGCAAAGAATATGCTGTAGTAAGCATATGGACTCATTTGTCCTCTTTCGTTTGCAAGAGTCTCCATACATGAACATCATTAGCCTCGCAACCAGAGAAAATCGTAAAGCTGGTAAACTGAGATATTTCAACCTGACGTGTGGACTGCACTGTGACCTGTTGTCTTGGTTTTCATATATATTTACCCTGCCCAATGCTCACGTAAACTACATCAAATCATCGCAAAAGCGCAGCCAACCTTCACCATCAGATTTATAGCGAGGATGTGGCTCATTCCACACAGGCTTATCACCAAGTTGATTAATTGGATATAATCTGCAATATATGGACCACTCATCATTCAGCAGCCTATATCCCTGCCTGGTGTTGGTGTGTTTGTTTGAGCACTATTCTATGAGTGCATTCGAAATTCCTAATACTTTGGCGTATCAATAAATTGTATTAAATTTCAAGAAATACAATGCATATCAACGGAATGTGAAGCAAGGTAAGACATTCCGGGCTGTTTTATTGGAAAGTGAATATTGTTTGTTTTCGAAAACCAGTCCGCCAACATGCAGTCATATAGACGTAGTTTCTATCCTGTGGTTATTGGATGGAATCATAAGTTCAGATGACTCAATAGTCACTGAAGATTATGGATGAACTGTTTGCCGAACGTTACAATGATTCAGCATCAAATTTGTATGATACGTTCCTGCCAAAACATCTAGCATCATAGCAAGAACCTCACTCGGTATTAATTGTGAGTTGTTGATGTGCTATCGGTTAGTAATGCAATATATATACTGCATTGCAGCCAATCACTCTCAGAAATGTTTTAATAAACTTCAGCAAAAGTATTGCTATTGAAGCAACGACATGATGGACTGCTCAGACCACTGAATATTAATAACACAAATATTGAGCAACACATCATACATCTAATGCATTCAACCATCATTGTGCGTGTATATTGTACAACAACTTTAAATTGCTAACATAATTGACACTGAATTGCACTCGAAAGTGCCATATCATGCAGTTCGTCTAGTTGGCAGACCGCATGTCATGGATCACTTACCTTTGCACTTGCCACCTGTCGTGTTCTCTTCCTATATGTTCACTTAGAACGGCACGTTATTCGTCATAAGGGCTCATCCGATGGTCATTAATTCATCTTCCGTAATCTGGCTAGTGTCATGCGACCAATTTCAAAGTACGTAGATATACTGGGAATCATGCCGAACCACACCGAGGCTCTATCACTATACTCTATCGATTAGGTGTCAAACATCCAACATAATATATCAACCAAGCAAAGTACAACATTGCTTCCACTAATTTGGGATAAACGCCCGAAGTTCGGCAAAATATGTCCCCCTCGTTCCCCTGTAGCTGGAGACTCCATCATTACACTTGATCTATTGACGATACATTTATCACGTAGCTGATAACGTTCAGAGCTAACATATTGATATTTCGTAACTCCGTGCCTGGTATAAAATACTCATGAGACTTAGAAGCGACCTAATTGCGTTACATCATCTAACATACAGGCCGTGTCACCCGTGATTTAGTTTTATAAAAACGGCGCCTCAATTGATCAGCTCAGGAGGCCTTACAGAATGCCACGTCAAGGCGACGCCTCATCCGCTGATCGTTTCATGCACTGCAAAATAGCAACTCTGTAAATCGCCAGTAGCGTTATATAACTAGCAGATGTCGTGCACTAACTATTATAAACAAGAAGACAGAGTAAAACGGGGGATAGAAATATCGATTTAACCATTAATGGCCGCGATTGTGTAACGCATAATCCTCTTACACTTGTAGGCATTCCCTTTTTCAGGTACAATAGTCTTTCCGTCCCTTGTGCAATCTTTATGACATAATTATTTGCTCATGTAAAACATCATTTATGTAAATACCGTCAAGTTTTCAAGCTTTGGTTCGAAGAACAGCTTCAGTTTACCACCTCAAAGCCCAAAAGATGGCTACTTTTCAGATGTTGCCCAATAATTTCCATCCATTAACGACATTAAGAATGCTCAATGTTTAGTTACGCATACACTGTTTGTTTCGCCCTAATCAAGTTGCCTTTGTTCCTTTACATAATGGGTCCTTTAATTTCCCGAAAGAGGAATTTCCAGCTGTCCAAGTCACACACAACAATAAAGCAGATATTAAGAACTTAGTAAACATGTCTGCCATGATAATTCGTTTTATTGCTTTCGGAATGATGTGTGCTTTTGTATCCAAGTTAAAACTACTGTAATACCGCCCTTTGAGATCAGCCGCCCCTCAATGGGAATCGGAATTCTATCACAGGAGGTCCGCTGTTAAGTACTTCTAATCCCTTTTAGTCAACCATGTGTCATTATGTTGATACTCATTCGATGAATCTAATCAAACAACACATGTGTTCAATGACCAACGACATTAAGTTTGGATCAACTTTTTTATCCAAGCGGCATTGCTCGATATTGTAGTGAATGCATGCTTCGTCATGTTTCTTACATAGTAAGCAATGCTAAAAGGAAAAAAAGATATCAGTTAAGCGGGTCAATTTCCCCCACTGTCTTATATTAAAGAAATTACGAACTTATTCATAGTCCAATTCATGTTTGTTACGAGTAGATAAGATAGGATGTTTATACATTTGGAACTTTAGGCAATGTTGCCAGAGATTCAGAGAGACAATCAGCTGTAGTCTCTGAAATGTTCCGTGGAAGGCATATGCTCAGTCAGTCAGCTTCGCACACTAAGATTGGTCCTTCTGTGGTCAATCAAAGCTTCTCGTCAATTAGTGGAACAATATTTAAATCAGAACCATGTTTCAAAGAAGCAAATAGGAAAGACGCCAATATATCATAATCGCTGGGATTTTCGTTTGGAGGCATGAGCATACGCATAGAACGCATTGAGACAAACAATTCTGCCTAAGCAATGCGTAGGTACAGGAACAGTAGGAACAATGTTCACCATGTGTCTATAAACAATAAAATCTCATCGATGTTCCTTCCATGCAATGAAGAGAGCAATATCAACAACAAATGGGCCATACATACATAAATAAGGACGATATTATTAGTAAGTTATGTGAGCAAGTACCGATCCTTCCTTGGCCATACCTTGATCAGCAACGTCACCGTCTACGCCATCTGAAAGACACAACACGTAAGGCACGCTTGGAA
Organism: Urechis unicinctus; assembly: GCA_034190875.2. Taxonomy (NCBI): domain Eukaryota; kingdom Metazoa; phylum Annelida; class Polychaeta; order Xenopneusta; family Urechidae; genus Urechis; species Urechis unicinctus. The sequence goes on along the minus strand of CM067349.1, from coordinate 45,024,426 downwards.
AGCACGTTAGGCAATTCATGAAGCAAGGTTGGTTGTGATTGTGGTAATGACTGCTCAGATTTTAACAAAATTTACTAACCACCTAAGTGCCTTTCTGATAACTTAGCACACTGCAGTATATGGATTTTTGTCCGCTTACTCGAGGCGATTAAATGTTTGACTCAGTAAAAGAAAGTGACTGTTGACTTTCCCTGTGTTCCCTAAATCTAGCTATTTAGACGACATAATCCCGTTTTGAATACTCATGTTAATCATGAACCATCGCAGGTGAGTCCCTTTTAGACGGCCAGTCGCTAGAGCAGGATGCCATATGTATGACAGGCACTCACGTCGTATTACGCTCCTCATCTCTGGTTACAAATATTCGGGAAGCTCAACAGGGTGGGCGTTTTATAGCTCGAGTGTGGGTCGTTTTGCTAGAAGTTGTATTCGCCTTAAACTATCATAGTAATGATTTGACAAACTGTGCTAGCCAAACGATAAGCAGTGTCGGCAAGGTTATTGTTTATAGCACCAGGCGACAATATGGAGTGTCTATTCTACGGACGTCAATTTACAAGTAACAAGTGTTTGGCGTATTCATTATATAATAGTATCGTTGAACAAATATCGATATGTTGAAGAAATTGATTAGGATCCATGGTAGAAGCCATCTAAGGATATGTGACTTCGCAAGATCGTAAAACTTTCCAAAGGGAATAAGATGGTGAAAATATTTACTTCACTAGTTGACCCAGGGAATGTGATGCGGGACAACAACTCGCGTGCTGCATACCCAGATATTCGGCTACGTGTCTCACCTGCTGTCCATCCTTCCTTTTTGCTGAATGCACGGTTAGGTTTAGCCAGTTATTGCATTGATAAATTTTTGGACATATGGCAGTGGCTCTGCTGAACGCATTGAACCCAGCCTAAAACGTTAATGGATGATTGCGGTTTGGTCTGAAGTAGCAATTGAAAACATGCAATGGAGGCATTCAAGGTAATGAACGCATTGCATATACACAACGAACGAATGCAAGCCAACTAATGATCATTCAGGTGCTAGTCTTTGTAGACAACGACGTCACAAACCCAAAGCCCGCAAACAGATGACGGTTTCGGATACCTGCACCCGATATTGCTCATTAACTCCTAAAATATGCTTTTGTAGGCATGAACAAATGCAATCCTAGAACCGGACAACGTGCAAATATTTAATTTCCAGCCAGTTGACTGACCAGCAAAAGGCCAAATAAATTCGCTAATAGATCACACCATCAGCATATCCTAATATATCCTGACGTTTTCAATACCATCATTTACTGTGGTCCTTTGTGTTGGGGGTCACGTAAATATACTGAGGCCGGTCCTCCTATTCTAGGCAGGAGGAGATTGATCATGTCCTTTCTGCTTTGTATGATAATGATGATGATGATGATGATGATGATGATGATGATAAAGACGACGACGACAACAACGATGATGATGAAGATGATGGTGATGATGATGATAATGATGATGGTGATGATGATGATGATGATGATGATGATGATGATGATGATGATGATGATGATGATGATGATGATAGAGATAGCGAGGAGGAGAAGTAAGAGAGGGGAAGGTGACTGATACTTCAGCAGTCAAATGAATATCTAGTCCGATTTGTCGTTGCATCGATCGTTGGCAATGGATAGAGAGTGATCTGTGACAGTGTTGCGAGCTGTTAAAAGAAGAGATCTGTAATCCTTGCCTGCTGCATATTACACACCATACATTGTTGGTTTTCTGTTGCAGATTGGTCACTAACGACCAGGGTTAAAGCGGCACGTGGCAGCGATGAACAAAACCAACTATGCCTCTCCAAAGTCAAATATGGTCATAGGCAGCTAAAGCACCCAATTTAGCTTAATGGGTCCATACATCGCTGTCATGTGGCAAACAATGCTGATGTAGGCTTCAGCCAAAACCGTCACCGTTCAGTAATAAACTTTAATTTTTTTTGTATCCATAAAATGATATGCTTGACACCGCGGCGTATCATTTGGGGCAGTACTGGACGTTAATGTCACGAATATCATACTTCTATATCGAACAATCACCAATCTCGTCGTGTTGTAACAACTTTTGAATATTGACGTTATTTAGGCTAAATGATTTTGGTCCTATGTAATCTAACTAGGCATATACTCTTTCCAACTAACGTGTGCATGAGTGAAAACGTGCGGTGTAGCACTCAATACTTTGAGTAAAAAGTACAATTACTAATTGGCAATGAATAGCTCAACAGAAATACAAACCGTCGTAGCATACCGACCACACATGCCAGTGCATCTAAGAATTGGTTCCGAGATCTAACTGCATTGCGAAATCATGTTGCGCATGGGCAAGGGCAGTTTCCGGTGCCGCAAAGTGGTAGGGGTGCAAAATGGTCAATTGAATGAACAATATTGGTGGTGTCTCTCATCTTTCGCTTTGAAGTCTAGCACACTCATGACTCCGGGATATCCTAACACCTTGCAAAAGGTATGGCAATGCCTGAACTAAGCTTCAATCGATTTTGCAATAAACCTGTGGACCTCATGGAACCGATAATCAGTCATCATGGCTTCATGCAACTCACTCAATGCTCTCATTGAGTATTTCAAGGACAAATGATTTAAGTTTAAAATTAAAGCAATGACGCAAAATACAAAAAAACGAGGTTCCTAATTTACTGTAATTCATGATTAAGCAGATAAAGTAAGGGTATGTCAACGTCGGATGCAATGCAGCAGTTCAGCAGTCACTCGGTGAAGTGGAGCAGCCGTTAGTTTCATTCACACTCACTCAAGTTTGCTTGATGCTCACATGAGACTGAATGTGTTGTTGTTGGATGGCATTTGAGCGCTATATTTGAAGCTGGATTAAATTACATCCTCAGTGGACTGACATGTTATAAACAGACGCTAAGGACAGCAACTGAAAGATAAACGTTATTTATATCACAGGCAGCACGCACTTATCCTAGCTTAGAAGATCCTGCCCCTTTGAAATAAGCCACACATCGTCTAGCCAAATATGTAAGGAGTATGTACTGTCTTCATAGGTACTGCAAACGAATAACGTAAGCAAGATTGTACTCGACTCGCGTATCTTTTCAAACAGAAAATCTTTGCAGGTTATCTGTTCTTTACTTGTTGACGAAATGAACTCATTAAGTCTTGTCCTGACACGTTTATTGTCACACCAAGCAGTAATGATATAATTTGTGCATGCGACTCTTCGTACGACTGCTCATTTCGATAGTTATAACCATCAGAACTTTCGAACCCGCCCTCTTTGTAATCCCTTGCTTCCAGTAGAATTTACCCTGTGGAAAATATTGTGCGCAAGATATATTGCTCTGCATTACGCAAACTTTATAGCTAATGATCTTAAATACTGTATGCATCCATCATTTAGTGCATGACCACTCTATCATTTTACATGCATGGGCGCGCTCATCATGGGGTATTTGTGTGCTTAATCAAGTTTGTACCATAATTGCTTCTGGAATTCAAGCAGTGAAATCACACAGCTCAACCGAATGCAAAATTCTTTTCGATTTTACCGAAACCTTGGCATTTGAAACCTTGGCATTTGAAACAGCCAATATAATAATATTAGATATCTTTGTTCAGTCTACATCTGGCGTTCGCTTAATATTTGCCATACGATGACCACTGCCGGTGGCATTGGCTCATGACTGACAGTGTTAAATAGTGTAGCAACATACAAGATATACATTAGAAAGACAGCTAGATGTTTTATACAATAAGCCTGCTATATACAGTGTGAAATAAGTCCATTGAAATACATTATCACGTGCCACATGCAAGATGATCAGAGGGACGATGAATGTAAAGTAATATAAGCATACCAGAACTGCTACCTCGTGCTCTACTTACCTCGTGTCCTATCTAATAACTTTATCTGACAGCATTCTATTACCGTTTTGACATCATTTTAGTGCATTCATAAACTAGAAGGACATCGTATTTGTAATTAGTATTGTTATACTCATCCTCAATCTGTTCGGTTCGCATTGTAAGCATTATCGCTAACGTTCTTGAAAGTATACGGCTTCATGTTTTGAGTATTAACTATGAAGTAAATCCCCATGCAATACTTTATGATGGCCCGAATCACTTAATCTTTAGCACCCTTGTTCAAGATTGGGAGTTTTATTGCCCCCTGATATATTTTCAAGCAAGATTAACTATTTTTGTTATCATCTTAAGTTAATGGCTGACCGGTTTGTATTAGTTAAATGCCATTTAACGACGAATAAGGCTGTTTGTAGCTATTACATGACAGCAACCATTCGCGAAGTCGACTTTTCTTATTTAGTAATGAATAAGCTAACATAATTAAGCTGCGGTAAAGGCAGCTGAAGCTTGCATATGTTGTTGTTTCATCTCACGAGTTACATACAAATTTCCTTTTATAAATCATTCTACGCCCCTTAGATTTCAACCCTTTCGGACTATGTTTTGCTAGTTTGGTCACGTGCAACAGTCTTTTTCCTGATAGCTAGACGTCAGAATTTGTCCACAAAGACCGGCATCGAATGGCTGAATGCAGCTAAATGCGTCTTGCAGTGACACAATTAGGTCCGACTGCAGGCGCACGTAATAAAAAACGTCACGCTAAAAAGGATTAATGAGTTGTCATTGAAATCTACGGCTACTATACGGTGAGTATGGTGGAGGTGCGTAATCTTTAAATGTATACAGTGTAGGCACTTATTAAGTAATATTGTTCGTCAACATTCTAGTTGCAGATAAAGCGCCATTTTAGGTTGTCATTCGCGTAATCTGACTCAAGACATTAAACAGTTGTTTTATCAAATAATATTGCTCCTTAGCGTTGGAATGTTCTCCCGTGCAGCAACACAATCTGCCTGATTGCTAATAGGCTGGATGTGTGCTGCAATGAATAATTTCGGTCCTGATCCAAATGCTCCAAGCATTGCGTTCAATGCCTATACCTTTTATCCTTGTCGCACTGAATAAAATTTAGGATATTGGTCTTACAAAAAGGAACGATCTATTAGAGTTTAAATAAATTGAGTGATTGCCTACACATTCATAAACTAAGACAAATCGACAGACCACCATCTTGCTAATCATATTCAGTTCATATTGTAGCTGTATGCCAGTGTTTTATGTGTCGTATTCTCGACCTGTTGCAGGCAAGATATGTGTGAGGCTATACGTGTGTCTCGTTATGGAGGAGCTCAACAGTAAAATAACACTTCGAGAATAAATGACACTGATGACTACGCATACCCAGTGACTCGAATCATCACATAATGTAGTCGTCTCATTTCTGAAAGGAACCGGCCCTAGTGGTGTGGAGACCAAGAATGGGTCAAGTGGCACTTTAGGCATGATTTGCAAGCACCAATGTCTTGCAACACCTTGATATTGTTGACTTAAAACCCAAGTAGGTCAATTATATTTCACGTATTACTAATTTACCGGTTCCAAGCATATATGGGTACCAAAAGCCACAACTGTAAATGAGTAGATTTTCTGGAATTTGCGGATTTGGTATTCGTCTTCATATTTAAGTTCTGCCTCTTTGCTACTTCCCTGCCACACAGAGGGAATGTGCATGATTTGTAAGACATACGATACAAATGCAATAAGGGAAGATAATTTGTCGCATTATAGATGCAATTATCAAATTTTCCCACCCATGCGCAATTTACAAGAATACGTTGAAGAATATCCTTGCTGCAAGCGCAGTCGTACTAATGCAGGTCTAGTAAACCTATGAGTATATATAACCAACGCTTTAGCATTAGCTATAATCTCGTCTTTTAGCGGTCTATATCTGGCCATCTTATTGTGTTCATTGACAATGATGAGCTGCGTGAGTGTAGAAAAAATCCCTATCAACCAGACGATGCGGAGATTTCCAAGGCCCGAATTAAGAGGAAATATACGCCGTATTACACAAAGCTTTTCATCGTCTCACGCAGCCCTGTCATTACCGAGATTATAGTGTGAAGTATGTTTTGTCTTTCCGCAAAATAACGGGCCCTTTGTCACACACCTTTTGTAACGTACCACACGTCGGAACCCAGTCATTGCAGTTTTTGTATAGCCACATTTCCCCAGATTATTGTCAGCCGCAGTTGATTCCGGTGGCGGTCTAGTTCAGACTGATTATTGTTTGCCCTCACTATTGTGAATGTTTGTACACCATGTCCCGAATCATGAAAAGTTTCGCTTCTACACAAATATAGCCGGCTTATGATGGGCTTAATAACAACTAAAACTGTCATAATGTCCTTGCCATTCCATTGTCTGTCTTGATTATGTGCACAGCTACCTACGTAATAAGCATTGACTGTCTCTCTATCGTCAGTTCATGAGTCGATATCAACCGGTGTTGTGGCTTAGAATATGTATTACCTGACTTTTGTTCTCCTAGATAAATCGATGCTTGCTTAAACAATATATCTATTAATCTCCTGGAGAATGATAAAATGTTGTTTATCGATATACTGGTTATTGTTGTTGCACTAGTTGGCATCACAATTATGTACAACCAGAGAGGATAATTTATCAATCACTGCACATATCCCTCTTTGCACTCACTTACACTGTGCATCAACAACCTCGCTGCAAATGCGGACTCTTAATTGAAGCTTTCGGCTTCCGATGACAACATGTGCTACCCTCGCAACACTGAGATTATCTCTATCCGGCTATCATAATGTGTTCACTTGCCATAGGATGATGCGAGAGCATTAAAACCTTACACAAAGCCCATGCAAAATGCTTCAAGTCCAAATTAAGGGGAAATATTCGCCATATTACACCAACTTTTTCATCATTACACCCATCATTGAGATTATTTCGGTTATTAGGATTTGCCTTCCTTTTCGTCCCTTACTAATGCTATGATATATGAGTGGCCATCAATACAAACCGAGCCAGTCTGCTTTGAAGAAGCTAATGTTAAAATTGACAGAGCGTGATTTCAAGGCTACAAATAGATTCTACCCATGATGTAAAACCATGCTCTGTGCGACAGCTGTAATGATGGGATCAGACCCCTGGGACTAAATACTATTGATGATGTTTTGGGGCCTGCTGTCGCGGGAAACACTCGTGAATTATCGTCAAAGCAACATAAGACGAGATTCACTCGATTGGTGATTGAGGCAATAACAATGTCGCTAAGGGCAGCAAGTTAATTAAAACTAGATACGGAAATGTAAGTGCAGCTTGTCTAACTATTTAAGTAACTGGCATTTGGACATGGCTCTATTAGAGAGGTCGAGAAAAACTACCTACAATCATAATGCGGCCACAAGAAGTGGGAAATCCCTAGGACGTCATCAGCTACCTTTCGCCCAAAAAATGCCTCTGAAACGCTCCGACCGGCGTGTTACCGTTATGTACTCACGTGAGCATCTCATTCCGAAAATGCAACGGCGTTATTCAAAACGTATTGCAGCTTAATAACGACGTTATTTTACTAGATCTTTGTCAATGGTAAATGATATGCATGGGTTAATTCACTGAATTTGATGGGTGCAAGTGGACTAGCTGTGGCTCGGCTGAAGACATTTGACTCATACCAAAATTTAATCTCGGGCTCGTCCTTACCTAGCATTGCAGGAGTATATGAATTTTGTACAGGGTGGCTATAAATCCTGTATTCTTGATGGTTTCGTACCCTATGTATCAAAAGGTCGTCCGACGGCTCTCATTGACTAAGTTATTAATGACACAAACACATACATAACTCGGTTTTACATAACTCGATATTTGATTCATAGTATCACCCACTACGGCCTTGTAGTCCCCCTTACTCGCGCATAAATATCCGGTTATATCAATTATCGGGTCAGTCAAAACATAATAGAGCACTCTGTTACATTCTATGAGGCATGCCAACATTGATAACAAAATCCAGGCTTCCGAAATCAATATAACACGCAGGTAAAATACGACGGGATGTCATAGTTACTGCCTAAACACGGTATGTTGTAAACCACAGAGCTTTAGAAGTGATGTATAGTGACACACTAACCCACATATGCTTAAAGACCATCATATCATTGACTTTTGAAGAAATGATAAAAAAACATGAACCCATCTTACTTGTAAACAAGTTTTGTTTTCCACACCCGAATGTCCCCTCGATCTTATTGGTAAGGGACCACATTCTCTAGTATTCCCCACTGATTCTAGAAACTCAACTTGGCATGGTGACGAACCAGGCCGAGTGTGGATACAGAAGTATCCTGACGTTGTCTCTTGACACTGCAAAGTAAATGGGATATTACGGGCTGTGTGGTTGGGTGAAGCACTTCTAGTACCATTACTCGCATAGACTTAGTTATATACCCGTGTGAGATTGGAGAACTGCTTGCGGCTCCTTGTTGGTACGCTTATGAGCTAATTCTTAGTCAATTTAGCGCCATGTTTGCATTATTTAAAGTTTACAGCTGATGCATAGCCACTCACTTAAGCAATTTAGTACGTAGAACCGACTAGATTATGCGCTATCGGCTCGCCAGATTTTGTTAAGATAAAGTAACAATTCTGCAAATGGCACGAAAACGTGACTTAGACGACGCGTCTATAGATAGTGTTGGCGAATATGCAGACAAAGGGATACCAATCTGCTCCCAAGGTCATTTGGCTGAATAGATAATATCAGGGATACTTTTATTAAAGACTATAAACCGATGGTGGAAGCAAGTCAATGATGAAATGCGCACCAGGTGGTCAGTTACACAGTCAAGCGAATGGCAGCTGGTCCATTACTCATTAATTCTGGTATTTATATGCATGCCAGCCATTTACGTTATTGAATGCAATGGGTCCTGAAATTGCACTTCTTAGTACATGGAACTCCTCCGATTACCTTGTAAAACTAACGAAATCCGAAAGAGACAACATTTAGGCGCTGGTCACATATAGCCGACGCACGGGGAACGCATGGCCAGCGCGTTGAATATTTGTGAAAATTTGCCATTTTGGTCAGTGCGTTGTCGTTCGCTAGGTGTGCGTCATCATGCGTTACACATTCGTCGAGCGCGCTGGACCAACCTTATGCATTCGTTGTCACTCGAGATTTGTTGTGCATGTTCAAAATTGTGCGTTGAGCTTGACGCATGAATCTACACGCCGAGAGGACGCCAGCCACGCGCAGAGCACGCTAGACCAACGCTAGACATAGGCGGAGCGCACGCTGTGTATTCGTTGTGAGTACGGCAGTTGGTGTCTAGCGAACGCCCAGCGCACACCTAGCACACCCAGCGTGCTTCAAACGCATGCCCAACGCACTGAACGAGTGCTGAACGACTCTTTAACGCACCCGACGTTCTTCTTGCGTGTTCCTAGCGTGTAGTCATATAAACACCATTTCCTCATCACTTCTCCTCCGTCCCTCATGGGTGTTGTTCCTACTGGTTCCGTCTAAAAGAACCACCTTGGAAGATGGAAGATCCCGACAGGCAGCGGTTGCAATATGAAATCGCGGTTCTCCAACATCAGCAGAACCTCATGGAACTGGCAATTCACCAACTCCGTTCTGACAAGTTCACTAGTGTCCCCTTCATGTAGGTTCCAAACACCTCCGCCTGTGTTTGTGGACGCATAGCCTGCTGCAACTGGGCCATCTTCTCGTCAGACTTCTGCAATGCAATGAAGCCATCACCGCGTCCTCCAGGTTTGTACCCTTTTACTTTCCGTCAACATGCTGTGAGGATCTTCCTCCTCTTTGCACGCCTCAATTCCGATCTCGGCGCACTCGGCTTCAGCAGCCACAAGGTCTCCTGTATGAGCAGAAATTGTATCCTTCACCTGCAAGTACAAACAAACAAACAAGACGTAAAAGTACTAATTTGTGAAAATGACTTACAGGTTTTGTTTAGATGCGCTACATGGCTGTCTACTGACCCAGCATGTGAGTGAGTAGGGGATAAGGTTAGAAGGGATGCAGCATCCTCGACAGCCTCCTCAACGGCAACAACAGAGTCCAGGCTGTGCAGCTGAGGATCCAGGCTAGGCGGCTCAGAGACGATCAGGCTCTGCATCTCAGGGTTCAAGCTGGGCTGCTCAGAATCCAGGCTCTGAATCTCATGACCCAGACTGGGAAGTTCTTTGCCCCTGCCCTTGCCTCTACGACCACGGCAACCAACAACTGGAGCAAATGGTTTCTTCTTCTTGGGTTTTATGGACAGTGTGTTCGGGTTTTTTTGGTGGCATCTTGAAGAGGTTGTACACTCGGCGCTGCACGTTGATATGATACGCAAGCAATATATCTAGGCACATTCACATGGCCGCTGTTTTTCGCGGGCTTTGCGTTGAGCACGCAGTATATATGCGTTCTGCATGCGCTCTGCATGCGCTCTACATGCGCTGGTCGGGCGCTAGCCATTCGTCCAACACGCTAGCAACACGTGTGATGCATTCGTTGAGGTTTTTAATGTATGCATTCTGTACACGTTCTGTATGCGTTTTGTATGCGCCCAGTGCGTTAGCAACACGTTATGCATTCGCTACAAGGTCGCTGGCCTCTTTCCAAATCCTTAACAGAAGTTGGTCGCACAGCAACGCACTCCATTTTTTGCCGAGTACTCAACGCGCTGGCCATGCGTTCCCCGTGCGTCGGCTATATGTGACAGCGCCTTTATGCAGATCGCGATTATCAGACAAGGCAGGAAATTAACACGCAGCTAGTTGTGCCGTCTTTTTGGATGTTCAGGCAAACAAGGTCATTTATTCTTGCAATAGCAATTATGGAAACCCCACCAATGCTATCATATTCTAATGTCCGTGTTTATGAAAACACTGCCCGTCAATAATTGTGTTGACGCCAACATATTTGATCTAATTATCCCTTGCGCCCTCTATTCAGCTGTTCAGTTTTGACAGGAGCAGAGCGGGAGTTTGCCATTAGACTTTGTCTTGAGCCTCAATGGTGGAGCCTGAATAGTCACGATACATTTGGTCTACTTCAGATTATTAAATTAACTAATCCTCCCTCCATTGCCATAAGCACAAAAGAAACAGCCACAAATACCGTGCTCACTGATAGCATCTGACGCAGATAAGTTGATATTCTCTAAATAGTATTTCCCTTGATTAAAAACTGGTGCGGCTAGGACGATTTTGTGGCGGCACTGAGTTTAGTTCCTGCCCCTTATCATTCAGGTAAAATACTGCTTCATTATGTCATCAGTGTTCATAGGTTTGGATGTAGCAGTAGTCATTTGTTGCATCTTTGCATCAGCTAGCCTAGCTTTCTGCCCTCAAACGATTCCCCTTTTTTTTACTCTGGTTCAGTATTTGGCTTTGTTTCTCGGTCAAGAAAGAGAGTCTCCGTTTACTAGGGTAATTACCAAGTCGTGATCATTTGTAGAATGCAGCAGCATCTTTTAATGCGCAATTATGGAGAGACATTCGTAAATTTAAAACTCTTTGGTATGTTTTAATTTCTGCTTTTATCAGGGGTGTTTTTACAGACGAAATGACATTTGAGAATCCATCTTTAATCTGAAACACACAAAAGCTAGCTGAACCATAGCCCCCGTTCGCACCTCTTAATTATAGCTCAGTGTGCCGGTTAGGACCGCCATGATGTTTGTCGGGGTGAGGCTGCCTAACTCTAGTAGATTATGCGTAGTTGCTGCTAGGGCAGAGAATGACCTACTAGTCAACCTTCCCAACCTATTATACCACATACAACCAATATGATATGCACTTATTTCGGCATGTTCTTATTTGAATAGGCGAAGCTGGTGCTTTATCAGATATATTGTAAAATTAAATGGAACATATAGTGAGCCAGTAGCAGATGGTTTTCCTTTCTTGCCGATGTAAGTTTGTGGATGGCTGAGACAAAGTGGCCCCGATAAGTATCATTGAAGTGTTTATGTCTGTCTGCTTGAGGAGCAATGAAGGTTGCTCTTTCTCATGCTTTCGTGATAACATGGATTGTGATTACTTGCTCGATGCACATTCAACCCCTGGATGAAGCTTGCATCATACACTAAACACTACCATCCGAAGCCACACTTGCAACCCACAAACGCTGAATTCAATATGCACATCAAATGGGTTCCAAGCACTCTACCTATCTAGATATATTGTCACATGATAAATCGAAGGTATGGTTGAAACCATTTTGTTGATGTTTATATGCCTTTTGACCCACAGTTATGACATGTGAGATATAGGGAACTATGTAATATGCTGTCAATTGTTTCGATCACCTCTACACGGAATTGTCTTCTTGCTAGTGCCAGCTCTGCTTTAGTAAAGGATCGCCTAGAAAGAGACATGCACATGTTTAAAACAATGTACGATTGGTGACCAAACGAGTTTTAATTAAGGAAGGAGCTAGCGGGAATACGTTTCAACATTTTGGCGTTTGAATACGTCGCAGTGGTATCTCTGTTATAATCATTGTCGCCAAACAGGTTTACCTAGGAGGCGTTTTCATAAGACTTGCGCCACTATAGATTTGCAATGAGCATTTGCTCTACAAAATGACGCCTTCTAACAGCAATGGCTCTTTCCTGAGCTTTTTGGTAGTTAAATATAAATGAAGAGTCTCGATTATTGATACATATGTTGTCGTTGTACGTGGATGATTATACCTCTTTTATTCTCTCATGTTCCATTTTCATTATCGCTAGCTTGTATTCTCGACTGCGGACTATATATTACATCGTATGGATACGTATTGAATGAGTGTAGGTATAGGGTTTAGTTCCTTTTTAACCGCACAAAAAACATGCTTGTGCAGTGCTTGAAGCAAAACTGTTGTTACTCATATTGTCAAAGGTACCATCTATAATTACAAGTATACAATAAGACATGCATTTGAATCTAGCACTGAAAAAGGCTAGCTTTACCCAGTGCAAATTTCCTAGATTGCTGGCGAGATAATGTAATGAAAACACCGTCAGCTCGGTTTGGATGTTTGAAGACTTGGTTGCATACAGCTTGCGTACTTTCCTTTTATAGATAACGTATGGGCAAAATCAACTATGTAAATGTACAAGATAGGAGTTTAACACACACGCATTTCAATACATGATCAAATGCAATACATACTCAAGCTATTCACAGCATAAAAAGTTACAAAGCTAGCACAATTAGTTCTGCTTTGCTATGAATGACAGTCTGACAAGCATGGCATGATGGAACAAAATGTCTGGAAGATTGAATACATACCCATATAGACATTAATTTCTGGAATCCAAATATTGATGAAAGAATTTCCAGTTTTCTGATTTATATATGCAGTCAACTTAAAATAACCCTTAGACTGCAGGTTCAAGTACGGAAACTATACAGGCTAGGTGCTATCACCTTTGAAAGTGACTGTCTGACCCCAGTTGACTACTAGCATATTTCTCACCACACTCTTGTGTGAGAAGTGACATCCCTGGGGCGATTATTTCAACCTTTTTATGTGGTGCACCTCGGCATAACCTGCCCAGAGACACTAAATGATATGACTTATGTCGCAAAAATGTCTACTAGGTTAGGGTTCAGAATATCCTCAGTTGTTATCCAAGGTTACCCATATAAGAGTTTACTAAGGTCTGAATGGTGTATAATGTTCATTGTGTGCAGCGACCGTTCACATACGTCTGGCGAAGAATGATGTCGCCAGCGGCGTTCTGCTGCTTATGCTCATACACTCTTGAGGTGATCATTTAAGACGATATCGCCAGCATGAATTGCTATTTAATGGTCGTTTTGCGGTAACTTCCCGAATATCCCTGTGCATATTACTGAACCATTGGATGCTGTTAGCATTAATCCCGCCTGCTGTTCACAGTTTAAACAGTCGTGTGCATACAGTTCGTCTTTATATGGTAAATCGACTCCGTGCCAGAGGCTTAGCCATACAATAGACAAAAGGTGTGGCATAATAGGCCTCAGCGTCGACCTCGTTATTTTGATTATTTCATTATGTAAATGTCAACTGCCGGTTGAAGCCAAGCTAATACTGATCCAACATGAAGGGCATCGCATGACATTTTATAGTCTGGCATAGGAAGCGGAAATGTTTGACGTTCATGAAATCTTTGTTGACAAATATGAAAGTTATGGTGATGTTGATAATAATTATGATGATGTGATGATTGTGATATTGAGGATGATTATAATTATATCTACGAAGTATGATGGTTATAATGGTGCTGATGATGTTGATAGATAGTATTGATGCTGGTGATGATAAGGACAAAAATGACGACGGTTGAAATTGTATGTCTATTGAGTGTGATATTTATGTGTGTAATGTGTCGTTCACAACTATCGGGAAAAAAACGCAACCCGACTGCATATATTAAAAACCTTATTTTACGGCTTGTTGTCGTGTTTGAGAAATGTGACTTTTATATAGAATCTTAGATATTTTGACACGTAGGGCTACATAATTATATCCTGGAGCAGACAATACATATTAAACAATTACTTATACCACACTGTGCCCTCGTTTGTCATTTTGCCTCATCTCCACTGTAAAACTTTGCAACCATACATTTAACCCCGCTACCCTTTTCCCAGCCACTATTAAAGGCACACACATCCATAAGCCGTTGAACAATCTAGGAGTTAACGAGGCAATAATATAAGTATAATCGCAATTGGTTCATTTCAAATTCTGAGTAGAGGACTTTAGTAATTTTACGAATTTATCTGTAAATGAGTCCTGCCAGAGACCACGAGAGTCATTTACATAGATTACATTTGTTTTGTCGCCCCCCCCCCCCCCCCCCCCCACCGCGTGCTCAACTACCACTGTTACAATTTTTGCAAAGGAAAATTTAAAAGAAAGAACACATCACCTCGCACGCATGAATTGCAAGAAAATGCACCTGGGAGTAGTGACAATAAGCCACGGCACATTGATTATTCCTGGCCGAAATTGAGCTTACCACTTCCTCATTTATTGATTATGTTTGAGCGACAGATTAGTGTAACAAGACTTGCACAAAATAAGTGACCGGTAAAATATTCTGTCAATACGGACAATCGCGTAATGGACCAGCTTCTTCCGCAATTTGCTAGCTGCATCAAACACTATTCAGTCTCTGATATCATTCATGTTCTCTACAGATTTGTAATGGTTTTGCAGTATTATTTACACGTATTCCCGAGGATGATCGGAAAATATATCAAACTTTGTAAACTCGTTACCACAATAGGGACTGCACGATCAAGCTAAGGCTTGAATTGGTTGATTGGTGGTGGCTAATTGATTGACAAAGCTGAAGCTTTTGGACGAAATTTTAACGAATGTCAATGTGTATGTTATGCGTTCAAGAAAACGGCGTATATGATTCGTCCAGTATAGTCAATTAATTACTAGCCGTTTGATAAGGGGTTCTCTTAAATCACGATCGTAATGGTTCTATTTGACTTGTGCAACTTATTCGAGACCTGTGCGATTTATTACAGATTTTGAACATGTACGGGCCCCGTAGAGCCGATGGCCAAAAGTTGTACATGCACTACTTTTAGACACAGGCTCCTTACGGATTTAAGCCTGCCCTTAAGCTGACGAATGGGGCCCACAGGCTCCTTACGGATTTAAGCCTGCCCTTAAGCTGACGAATGGGGCCCGCATGTTTTCTTGCGGGTTCTCTATGGGCCCGTATGGTCCTCGTATTGGTTATTTAGACCCCTGGACTAGAACCCGGTTAAAAAAACAGTAGAACACCCACAGGCTACGCGTAAAGCATGTGACCACAACTTCGTAAGGTATATGAATTCTTACGGTCTTCCTACGAACCTCAAGGCCTTACAGAGCCTGTAAGAACCTGTGGGTCACATGTGACTTATGAATAAGCAGATGTGGATTGGCAAATAACTAACACGGTTTATGTTAGTTGATGTGAATACAAACGAATCTCGCTTAATAAATGTAATCTGATGCGTTGTAGATAGCAGGTCGATGGGCGGGGAATGTCACATAAGTGGTGCATCAATGTCCAAACAGCCTTCGCACATCTCTCAAAGGAATGATGACAATTTATCCCTGAGCAAATAATTGAAAACGCTGGCAAAAGCACTGTGCGAATCTGCTGTGCCATCTTCCCTGATAAATAAGCTTAAGGAATTAGGTTTACTCAATCTGCTGGTGACTGCGATTTCATGTGATTTCTGTTAAAATCAAGTGACATCTTATTCATGATAACGTACAAACTCTTAGTGACGTCACAAGATCACTGCAGTCAATGAATAATAGGGTCACATATAGCTATCGTTTAAGTATCAAGGAGAATCGCTATGTAGTATAAGCAGTGGTGTGACTGATCGAAACGGTCGGTATAAGATTTCGTTTTTTACAATAGTGGATCCAAGGTACAACTATTCAGTCCAACATTTTGTTACGATTGCTATGTTTAGTCTCTTTGTTCGAACAATACGCTGACTAATTGGAGGCGATAACAGGGTCTCCATTGGTTGTAATAACATCTGAAACATTTCTAGTGCTGTTCATAGTTAAAAATTTACTCGCGTAGTGTGCGTGAGCCACCGTCGATGTGTATTGTATACTGCGACACCTGCTGGCTGTTCTGAGTAACATCAATCACAAAAAAACTACACCAGAATTGCTTATAATTATTCTTAACTTCTTTTACGCAGCCGTTTATATAAAATCACAGTTTGTCAAATCACAGTTAATTCTCATGAAGCAGAAGCAACACTCAATTATGTGATATCATTATCGAAGATTGCTAGCGCAGGTGGGGCTGACTCTGTAACAAATATATATCGCTACAGGAATTGTGTAATAGTGGGGCTAATTCTAGGGTAGTGATTGTTGTGAATATGAATGCATCAAGATGTAGACCTAAAGTGACTGTCACTATTTTCAGTTTTAAGTGCTGTTATAGTGTTGTTAAGTTTTATGTACAACGATTATTGCAACTGACGTCGTCGTCAAACCAAATTCATAGACAATTAACGAGTAGTAACTCTTTTATTGAGCTTGTGACACACTAGCATTCCTGTATGGCAGAGTCGCACATAAAGCTTATGCCACTGGCTGAAACCTCGGTGAAAAGTAAACTATGCTGAAAACCGTTCAAACAATTCCGATATTAAAGATGCCTTGGCGCTGTGATGCGGACATATGCATAGCAGCTGGGAACAATGACAATTATGCGCCCATGCAATTTCCCCCTTTCATGAATAGATAGTGATTTTTTTTGTCATGAGCGGTTTGTCAATGGTAAGGGTTCAGGTTACCGAAATCGATACTAACAGTCAAAAGATAGGCTTTCCTGTTCGTGAACCATCGTGAGCAAGTGCTTGTACTTCGTTTCGTGTCGTGAACTAGAATTAAAATTCAACCAGAATGCGTTACGTAGCCGCATACTTGCTAGCAGCCCTGGGTGGTGGCAAACCAAGCGAGGCCGACCTTAAATCTATCCTCAGCTGTGTTGGCATTGATCGTGACAATGCCCTTGCTAAGAAGGTAGTCAGCGAGTTGTCTGACAAGTTCATCGAGGAGGTCATGGCTGAAGGCCGTGAGAAGCTTGCCTCCGTTCCATCTGGTGGCGCTGCTCCAGCTGCTGGTGGTGCTGCACCAGCGGCTGGCGGTGCGGCCCCTGTCGAGGAGAAGAAGTACATGAGTAGTGCTCGTAAATGTTGCTTTGTGACTAATGTTAGCATAAATTACCCACTGTGCGTTCGTTTGCAATGCTCTATTATACCACCTGGCAAATATTGCGCGTCAAATGAACCAACTAGACACTCTTTATTGGAACTCTCAGGAGCTATCAAATCAATTAAGCGCCATGTTTGCTTTTTTCTTACGTTTACAGCTGAAGCATAGACCCTCACTTGTGCGATTACCCACATGAAGCTAGCGATGTGGGGTGCTGTGTAAGGAAATGTTCTTCATATGGCACGAAACGTGAGACGCCAAGCAATTAGATGCAATTGGCAATAAGTCCACCTTCAATCTGATTATACATTCGAAGAAGGCAGACAAAAGGACACTAATCTGCTCCCAAAGTTCATCTGTATCAGGGATACTTTTATTAAAAAGTGGACACCAACTGATGCCTCTATTCAATGATGTAC
Organism: Urechis unicinctus; assembly: GCA_034190875.2. Taxonomy (NCBI): domain Eukaryota; kingdom Metazoa; phylum Annelida; class Polychaeta; order Xenopneusta; family Urechidae; genus Urechis; species Urechis unicinctus. The sequence goes on along the minus strand of CM067349.1, from coordinate 45,006,331 downwards.
TACTTTGCCGGGTGCTTAGCTACCTCAATCTTCAAGAAAAGCTTAAAAATATGACCATGCTGAGATTTAAATCGGTAACAATACACCCTTACTTCAACGTAAGTTGGCACTCATATTACCATTTCAGTGGAACATTTGTCGTATAAATCATCACTGACGATACTTAATAGGGCTAATTAGGATACTGTCGCAATATGCACCCATTCATGTTGATACTACAAGAATATGCTTAATTGGTTTTTCCAGGGGACCTAGCTTGATGAATACATTAAACCTGATGCAAACGCTATGATGACGCTTTTAAATGCTGAAGGTTAAGCATTGTTGGTCTCGGTATGCAGCTATTCAGCAGCATTCTTCGTTTTAGCAAAACTAGGGGGAATCTGAATCGCTTGGTTTATTTCGGTAATTGAATTAAATATTGTCTCAACCAATTGTGTATGCCGTACCTCCACTGGCCATAAGTCTGAGTTTACAGCAACTTTCCCTTCTATTCCGGCATTGTGCTTCGTTGCTACATCCACTGCTTCAGTCTTCTGGCGTGACTGTGAAGCAGAAGAGCAGAATGCAGGTATTATCGAGTCAACGTTGTGTGGCCTGAGACCAGATAGAGGTATTATTCTCCTATTTCTCTGTCAGATAATACGCGCTAATGAGATGCAATATTACTCGATGAGATACTCATTGCATGCAAATGTCAGTTATATTGAGAGGTGATGCTATTGGCAGCATAGTGAGCTTAATAGGCACATAAAGGTCTGGGTATTGTACACTACAACAGAGCATGGTGGTTTATAAGATGGTCTCCTGAAATGGCTCATCCGAAGGGTGTAATAGGAATGTTTATAACGCGAATCCCATTAATGAATGAATAGCTTCTTCATCCGCATCCGCTTATTCGTTATGTTTTTTTCCTGACGTAACTTTTGTGTCGTGTAATTTATGTACCTAACTAACAATTAATGTTCTGTTCTGCTGGCACTGTCAATTCACAAAGCCGCCTTTTAGCTTTTGAATTGTGTGTCATATGTGGGTATTAGGAGCATTACACAGGTATTGGAGATTCTGCTGGATTGCACAATGCGAAAACACGCAAATTATTTCGTCACCATAGCATAGATAGAATGATGTCGTAGATGACTGCTTCGACGAAAACATGCAATTGCGACCTTTAACACTGTGCGATCTCCTTAACACCCTAAGGCCATGCATCTATTTTCAGTAACTGACATATTTCTGTATATATAAAGCAAAGCTGTGTAACCTGCAGGCGACCCATTAAATGAGTCCGGACATGCTTTGTGTTATGTTGTCTCGAAGCAGCCAGCGATAAATCATTGGTCCCGAGCCTACTAGGTAAGCTACTGATAGCACGTCCTCGTGTTAATGTGGAATCGAGTCTGCTCGTGAAACATCTATTCGGCTCCTGGTCTGCCGATTTAAGTCTTTGCGAAGGTAAAGAATCAATCGCTATCTGTCAAGTTCCACAAGGCATGCCACAATCGATAGCAAAATACATGATGCCGCAGTCAATAGTACACTAAGGTACAATACGAATGGAATTCATGGTTACTATCTAGTTAAGTTATGTTGTAAGCCTCAAAGCTTTAGGAGTGGTGTTTAATTAAACAGTAACCCACATACGACTAGTGATCATCATATCATTGAAGGAATGATCACAGGGATGAACCCCACCTACTCGTAAGCGAGTTATGTCTTCATCCCCCGAATGTCGCGTGTATCGTATTGGTGAGAGGCCACATATTCCACTGTTCCCCACTAATTCTAGAAACTTATCTTTGCATGGTGACGAACCAGGTTGAGCGGGGATATATAAGTGTTATGGCGTTGCACCTTAAGACTGCAAAATAAATGGGCAATTACGGGTTTGATGGCTGGGTGAGGCTCCTCTAGTCCCATTACTCTAATAGACTCAGTTAAACTCTCGCGTCTGATTGGTGAACTGCACGAGGCTCCTTATTGGTGCGCTCATGTGCTTGTTCATAGTCAATGTAGCGCAATGTTTGTATTATTGTAAGTTTACATAGACGCTCGCTTAAGCGATTTTGCACGTAGAACCAGCTAAATAGGGTTGGCAAATACGCAGACAACGGGATACCAATCTGCTCCCAAGGTCATTCGGCTGAACAGACTGCACCTGGGATCCTTTCATTTAAGATTATTGATAGATTGGTGAACGCGAGTTAATGATGTAATGTGCGCCAGGTGGCAAATTACACAGCTAAGCGAATGTCAGCTGGTTAATTACACTGTTAAGCATAAGCAATTAAAATTACGACGTCCTTGAACGAAAGCGTTGAAACGAACGACGTTAATAAGCGCTTGCTAGTTTTGATTGATGTAGGCAAGCTAACACCAGGTCAAACGAGCCTATATGAATCAACGCATGGCAGCTCATTGATGCATCCAACTTGCTTCAATGAAGGCCAATCTTACTAATGCACACACGCGTGACAGCCAATGAATTAATGTGAACAAAGCAATCGTGTTATATTCCAAGCGTGACATGGCCACTGAGATTCCTGGTCCCGTACGATCCATACAATGTAACTAGTGAGTGCATGCAAGTCAGCAAATTACGTTATTGAATGCAATTGATCCTGAAATTGCAATACTTAGTACATTGAACTTTTCTAATTACTTTATAAAACTACCGGAAATCCGAAAGAGACACCATTTGAGTAGATCGCCGTTTTTGTGAATGTAAACGCCTCCGAAGTCCATTCATTCATGCGATAGCGATGTTGGAAACTACACCAATGCTACCATATTCTGACGTCTGTGGTGATGAAGACATTGCCCGGGTAAACAGATGCTACCATCAATAGTTGTGTTGACGCCAACATATTGGATCTTATAATCCCTTGCTCCCTCTATTCCCCTCTTCAGTCATGACAAGAGCAGAGTGGGCGTTTGCAAGTAGACTTTGTCTCGCGCATCAGTGGTGGAGAATTAAAAGCCACGTTACGTTCTGTCTACCTCCGATGATTTAATTAACTAATCCTTCCTCCATTGCCATAAGTACAAAACCAAACAACCACAAATACCGGGCTCGAATCCTGACACAGATAAGAGGTTGTTCTTTTAGTCGTATTTTAGTGGTTGTTCCCTAGTAATATTTTCCTTGATCAAAACTTGGTGTGGCTAGGACGAATTTGTGGCGTGGTCGATTTGAGTTCAAACCACTTATCGTTATCAATTTACTATATAATCAGTGTTCTTTGGTTGAGATTTTTCAATAATGATTAATTGCAACTTTACATATATCCAACTTATATCTTTATGTACGCCTAACATTCTAATATATCATCATAGCTTAGTTTGTAAACTACTCACTGTTTTCCCTTCATCTTTGCTGGTCATCTTTCACCTATACCTCTGCACATTTCAAATGGCATAAACAGGCCAACCTGAGCACAAATACTCTACATCACTAAAGAGGAAAATAGTTTACTAGGGAGAACTCATAAAGCAAGTTGGGTTAGGGACAGATATATGCGCTATCGTCGTTATTGTCGTCACTTATACATTCTTGACAGAGGGGTTCATGTCCAATCAGGGGGCGGTGGATTATGTTTTTACTTGGAACAGCAAAGATATACGAAAGATTAATAATCCATATGCTCCTTGTCCTACATAGATCGTGTTTAACAGTAATTCACGCTCATAAAATCGCACTTGGCACCTATATTGCAAAATTCGATACCATACTGTCGGCAGATTTTGTGTCTGCCTTTTATTACATAAATGATGCCCTAGCCAAAGCCAAAAGAAAATATGGGCGTCTGTTGAGTAGGCTGACAGCAATATTATATCAAACTTTCTACTCTATAATTCACTGATTTGACTGTGTTTCTTCTCTGTTATTGCTCCAAGAGTTCGTGTTTAATTGTTTTTTAATAAGTTTAAATTTATTTGCTTTTGTAGCGTGAGGTAACGCTGTCGCTCAGCCACTTCATCAATCGTGTTCATTATAATTGAATAGGTGTTGCGAATGGTAATCATTAACGTCTACCAGTTATTTTCTAGTTAACCCTCATCCCAATACATGAACCCATTCCTATTTCAGCGCTAAACTGTTAATGACAAATCACAATTTTTCATGCATTCAACTCTATATTTCCTTAAAACGACCCTTAATTAATTGTAATCAGGGCATGATTATATTGGCGTCTTTGATTAGACTTTAGGAAGTACGCAAATATTCCATCCATCGACAATTTGTCTCAAGCACCAGTAATGGAGCATTGATCACGCGTTTTATTTAATCTAGAAGAAGAGGACAAAGAGAATGATCTCACCGCTCTGACATAATAGATACCCACGAAACGTGATTGCTTCCTTCGATGGTGATATATTTGACTTACTGTGGTAGTGCAGCAGTAATTGCTATTCACCGGCTGTCGGCTGAGGAACTATCGGGATAATTTGAAACTACCATACTAACGTGCACAGAATACCCGTTTAATATGGCCCTTTCACATTTACTCTCTCGCATCAAAGACAAAATGGCGAAACCAGTCTGATGGTGGTGTCGAGAGTGAATGGGGGGAGGGGTATGAGCAATCTTAGCAAGATCACCTAGCGTGTTTATAGCCCAAATAATGAAACGTCAGAGAACGTATGTAGTGGTTTTACATGAAGATCTCATTGGATCTCAGTTGATAAAGCACTTCCAGACTTGCAATGTAGCGTTTTATTAATCGTCCTATAATCTAAATAGTAAGCAGGATGTTAACTCAGAAAGCGAGTTCATTTTACCCAGAATCTGCATTACATTACTTATATGAGCTTTCTTTTCCGATACAGAATTCCAAACGCTGCCTTTCATATTCAAATACAGATCAAATTTGTCATGTGGCTGATTGTGCCCCTGTCTTACGACTACTGTTGTCAGGGCCTTCTCATTGCTCAAGATGATAATTTATATTTGCACAGAACATAATCCTAAGCATATCAAGTGTGACACTTCATGTGATACTGCTTACCCATACCATTAAGAATTGTTTCACTGTGTCTTTCTAAGTTATTCGAGCGGTTTTATGTTGACAAAGCCAACATTTCAGACATACATTAAACCTAGAGGGTATGTTCACTAGAACACTGCAAACGCAGATCAGGCCACAGGATACTAGGGTCAGCGGATATGCACCGCTGTATCAGCGAATCTTCTACAGTATAAAAGCCATGAATATTCCTACGATGTAAGCAACCTGTTATATATCATGCTTACAGTACAACATCCCAACTACAATCACACGGATTGAATCATTATAGGTCGAAAAATCATGAGTTGCAATTTCAACAAATGAAATATAGCTCTCATCGGAGCTTTTGTCCCGATGTCAAACAGACGTTTTATCGGCGATGGAGTAACAGGATTGTTTTCGCTTTGATTCATTCAATGTCCCAAGGACAATATATTATGAAACCCACTCTGAAGAAATCAAAAAATATGTTAAGTACGTCTATATGACTATAAACCCGTTCAAGTATTGACATATTTGTGTTTGAGTAATCAAATACGATGACAAACCATGTAACCTGGGTATTTTCTTGTTGTTGGATGTGTTGCTATACCTCTCCATACGAATGTCGACGTTTGATATTAATACGGTGAATAGTGCATGCGCCTCGGATGGGATTTTTGTGGGGATGACCAATCCTACAGCAATCTAAGCTGACACCAGCGTCACAATATTCGCCGTTAGTTATTGGAGAGCTTCGTATAAATAGAGATGAAAACAACCGTGTCGTGTATCTAATTCTCGGCCTATGGATTTGACAAAGGACGTCATTGCGCAACAGTTGAGTGGTGTTCCTTGTCTTGTATTGACATATGTTGTATGCTGATACCGACAATGAATTAGAACTTTTCGGTTAAATTTAATCACCTTCTAAAAGTGCATGCCAAACCACACGCAATCAACGACAACTTAAGACCATTCTCCTAAAACTAATGCATTATTGGTGGTGTCAGATGGGGTTAGCAATTTCCTTTATTCTATCGTAAAAAACAAAGGTACTCAACCTTGATGCAGATTCTGCAAGATGCTGATGTTGTTTCTGTGTTCTGCCTTTAATGGTACAAGAACAGCTTCAGTTTACTACTTCAAAGCCCAGACAAAAATGACTACTTTACAGACGGTGCTCATTTATTTCCATCCATTAATGTGTAATTACGCATACACTGTTTGTTTTGCCCTAATCAAGTTGCTTTTATTACCTTTACATTCTTGGAACTTAATTTCTCGAAAGAAGAAATTGCCAGTTGTCCAAGTCACACACAGTAATAACGAGCCACAGTTATTTAGAACTTTGTAAACATGTGTGCCGTAGTAATTGGTTTCATTGCTTTCGGAAAGCTTTATTCTACAGGGGTTTGTCATTAAACTCATTTGCAATAACAGTGGCTGTCAGGACAACACATTGTAGAGCTTTCATAGTTGTTTGATGGACCAACATTGTGTGTTACCACTACCGTGAAACCGCTCGTTGAGTTCAGCTGCCCCTCAATGTATATTGGAATTCCATCATAGAAGGTCCGCTGTTAAATAACACAGGTGTTCAATGACATTAAGTTTGGATTAACGATTTTATCCAAGCGGCATTGCTCGATATTGTTGCGAATGCAACCTTCGTCACTGTTCTTATATAGCGAGCTATGCTGAAAGGAATTAAGTTCAGTAAAGCGGATCGATTTCCCCAACTATCTTATGGTAAAGAAATTACAAACAATATAATAGCACAAGTAATGTTTGCTACGAGTAGATAAGATAGATTGTTTACACTATTGGCAATGTTGCCAGAGATTCAGAGAGACAATTTGCTGTTGTCTCCAAATGTTCCAAAAAAGGCATGTGCCCAGACAGTCAGCATCGCTCACTAAGATTAGTCTTTCTGTGGTCAATTGGTGGAACATTATAAGAAGCCAATGAGGTGTAAAATTTAATTAAAACCATGTTTCAGAAAAGCAAATAAGAAAGATACCGATTATTAATGATCGTTGGTTTTTTTACTTTCGTTTGGAGGCATGAGCATACGCGTAGAACGCATAGAGACAAACATAGCTTTTGCAATTCTGCGATAGCACTGCGTAAGTACTAACAACAAAAACGTGTGCGTCATGCATCTATAAACATAAAATCTCATTACATCGATGTACCTTCAATGGAATTAAGAAGCAACATCAGCAACAAATGAGCTATACACACATTAATGCGGCCGATAGCATAAGTAAGTTGTGTGAGCAATTACCGATCCTTCTTTGACCATACCTTTATCAGCAACGTCACCGTCTATGTCATCTGGAAGACTAAACACGCAAGACACGCTTAGTGAGCATGTTAGGCAATTCATTAAGCAAGGTTTGTTGGGATTTTGCTAATGACTGCTTGGATTCGAACAAACTATTCGAGATCTAGAGCATCAGGCCTAAATTCGTCGCAATGTGGGTTAGGCCAGACTGGTCCTCACCCTTGTGAAGCTTAGCGTACAACCTCACTTGATCTGACATGCCAGTCTTTTGGATGGAGTGAGATGTGTGTATACCGGAGAGAAGAGAACTTCATACAAAACACTCGCAACTCCCCAGAAACTGTGTCATAAAAACCGATTGGAAAAACATATCACCGGCTGGACGCCATTTAGTGATCATCTCGGCATGTGTGTGAGTGTCGACATTCAGCTAACGCCCGGCTGACGATAAATGTTGGTCTGGTTATACGCGATAGTCGCTTTGACACAGCTACCGGAAAATTACATGTCTGGGGAGATAGAAGATGAAATACAAGTCAAATCACTTATGAAATATATACTTCCATCTATCGTTTCCTTGCCAACCAACCTTTGCGTCTACAACCGGTATTCTGCCGATTGATTGTACGAGCTAACCACCAAAGTGCCTCTTTGATCAATTTGCACACTGTAGAATATGGATGTTTGTCCACTTACTCGAGGTGATTAAATGTTTGACTCAGTAAGAAATCGACGCATTGTACCTAACCAACGATGTTAATGGATGAATGCGGTTCAGTCTGAAGTAGCAATTGGTAACATGCAATGGAGGCATTCAAGGTAATGAACGCATTGCATATACACAGTGAACGAATGCAAGCCAACTAATGATCATTCAGGCGCAAGTATTTGTAGACAACGACGTCACAAACCCAGAGCCAGCCAACAGATGACGTTCTAAGATACCTGCACACAATGTTGCTCATCGACTCCTATGAGATGCTTTTGTGAACATACACGAATGCAATCCTAAAACAGGACATGAGGGATATTAGAAATATTTCATTTTAAGCCAGTTGTCTGATCAATTTTGATTGCAGTAAAACTCTCATAATAACTCATTACCATCATCACAACTCGTTAACTGATCCTCGCACAAGAGTACAGTCAAGCATTAGTGAAAATGACATGGTATGGTACGAAATAACAACATACATTATCTGGCGCATTTCTAATAGCGAGAACTAGCGTTATACGGATATTGTTTCAGATGTGTACCTAATTCGATTAACAGAAAGTTATTGCTTTTACATGCGCACCTATTCAATCGTAATCTATTACCAATATCACCAGCGATACCGCTTACCAATGCAGCAGTAAGATGGCCATCCATGCTCTTATCTTGACCTTACTGGCTTATAATGACAGAAATTATGTTGATTCCTCACGCATCAAGAACCAATTTTGTGCGTAATTCGAAGCCAAAATGATCGTTTTCTTAACCAGGCAGGATGTAATTATGTAGACACATTGCCGTATGGATTCATTAATGTCAACATGACTATGCCCTCCCGGGCCAAAACCCTTTGCAAAACACCGATCTTGCGCAGTTTGGTATAACCGGTTAGGTGACAATACTGTCATTAGTACCGCGAAGCACTTGAATCTTACTTACCTTGAAACATTGCTACTTTCACTATGAAATCCCTCCTGAATACTTGCTGTTACTGGTTTATCACACAGCTAGAAGTACTTCATACTGCTGTGTGCATCCACCTCGACCATGCCAACAATGTCACCCTGCGACAAGACCGCTATTACGGTTCCCCTTATGCCTAAGCCCATGAACCCTTCAGGTACTGATGGCGGCGTGCGGCCTTTAGAACCCGAAAGAATTCATCCCCTGTATGAAGTTGTTGCCTTGAGGGCCGTAGAGAGCTTTGGCCCGTAGAATGCTCATAATAAATCACCCCTCCTACAAAGTTATTGTCACCTTACGGAGATCTGGCTACGGGGTCGAAATTACCAATACGTGCACTGTACAGACCCGTAAAGATCCCCTAAGATAACTGTGCACCACTGCCTGTGGGCCTTTTATGGGCCTTCTACGGGCCTACGTGATCATGATAACCCCAATAGTAGCTATCGTGATAACAACATAACGTGCAGCAATGACATCTACTGATAATTGATAATGGTTATGTTTCGCAGACAAATGCCACGTGTCGCACAATGACAGGACGGGAAGTGTAGATACCATGTTTGTATTGCTTCTGATAGCAAATTGATTCCCTAAGGCATTCAATAGTCGAAACGTCCTGGCACACCTCGATTGTTCCTCTTAAATAGAACACGAAGTGAACAGGCAGATTTTAAGACCCCTAATGTTGACTGCTATCACACCTCGACCCGGCTTGCAACTGCTGCCTTATGGTATTCAATGTATTTGTGTAGAAACCAGGCACAACTACAGTTACCCGTTTTGCATTATACTGGATCGAGAGGTAGTTGATAATTATTAACCACGCGATCGAGAGCACAGCCAAGGAAAGCCCGCTTCCTACCGCTCACTCATAATCGTATTTCAACCACGTTTATAGAGATGGACTGACGTAATTTTGATTGACTGATCACACCAAATTCTTGGGATGAATCATCAAACACGTTTGCGGAAGTCAAGATACTTTTGCTTACGATCGGAAACGCACGCAATCGTATTTTGCCTCGATTTAGTCTCATCTATACATGCACGGCGGATTAGCGACTTCTTTATAAGTCATTGTTTGTACTTAGGCGATTCAATAGTAGGTTAGTTGAATTGGACGCGTCGCTGTTCACTTTAAATGTTCCAAAATCTAATCCAATCTTACTAAGGAGTGTGCTATTGGTTCTTTTCAGGCTTCATTCATGCAAAGTAAAGATTCAGTCAATGGCACAATAGCTTAACTGATGTGCGGCGATGTATAAGAGAGAGTAGGTCGACGAAAAGCCTAGCCGTTGCCTGAAGATGCATTCACGAGACCTGAATATTTAGCAAACGAGTGCCGATCTGCTTTAAAAGTACATCAGGCTGAGTAGCTAGTGTCATAGACATCATTATTTAAGCGAATAAATCGACGAGTAAAATCAGCGCAATGAGTAAGCTAGCCAATGACACTTCTCAGCGTATTAAAATAATGCAATGACCTTATTAGATAGATGGAATGAAATCTTGTTTCAATCATAAAATTCAGCATTTGGCACAGAAAGTGTGAAGGTCAATGCGCGCATGCCACCTGGTCAAACGAGAGGCTATATTGCTAATGTAGCAGATAAATATGCAATACCAGCACGGCCTGACGGACAAAACGCCTTTCAAATTCCGCAATTCTTTCTGGCACAATTTCGCATGATTCGTATGTGTCAAGGACTCGACCCCGCGGCATAAGTAAAACACGATTTTGGAGCCGAACAGAAAAAATAATTACCACGCAATCCATGTTCACAATCCTCCCAGAACCAAGGTACATTAACCATTCAGCTAGTAAAAGACCACCCCGTAGATATTACAAAAACAATCAATTTGTACAGCGCATAATTTTGAAGGGACAGCTGCATAAATAATCTAAAACTCGATACATATAATCATGCTTATGTAGATTACCGACGGTATCAACTTGACACTCGTTTTAAGAATGGAAGGTCTACTATTTTATAGGTTACTCGTAAAAGTGGCCATCACAAATTTATTTGTGGGAACACACAGCAGCCTCATAACCGTAACCCACGTGTTGAAATGCACGAGCCAATCATTATGTCTGCGGTTTCGTGCCTGGGCTTACTCCTGATGATAATGTCTAGGCGCTGTTTAGTCAGGTTACGACGTATATGCGGACCTTCCCAATCCACTGTGCTACATACTACCGATGTAACATGCGCCTATCTCGTCATTTAGTTGTTTTATTTGTGAGGGCAGCGCTTTAGAAGCGATGTGGCGAAAGTGCTTGCATGTTATAAATATATCAATATCGATTATGTCTAAGTGGTCCGAGTAGTGCCAGTACCCTAATTTTGTTTTTCTGCACGAGGCGAAATGAAGATACCCGCAGCTATCTATATTATATAAAACCTATCGACACACCCAATGCCGAAATAAGTTTTAATTACTATTAGTGCTAGTTCATGCCGGGGTCAATGCTACATATTCAATTTAGGCTTGGTGTGGCCTTTCTGAGATCGATTGCTTGTATTGGAAGAGGGGTGTCAATATATCATGTGCTACACTCTTAATGTAATCTAGTCAACTTGACTAACTTGGCTAGTCATATTGACTGTCCACCAAACGACTAATGTGTTAGTCAATTTGACTAATGCAGTTAGTCAAATATTGATTAGTCAAAATGACTAATCTACCTAGTCAAGTAAAGAGTGGTCAATATGACTAATCTATTAGTCACTATGACTATCTCATTAGTCACATTGACTATAGCGTAAGTAGTAATGACTATTGTACTTAGTCAGACCGACTAGAATATTTGGTCAGTTTGACTATGAATGAAGGTCAGTTTGACTATAATTAAAGGTCGAACCAATGTAAGAACCAGTGTAAAACCAAGTCAGACAACATAATATGCAAAACAAGTAGCTTGTTAATACTAGCCCTGACACAAAGAAGCTTCGCATCAACTGGGTCTTTAGCCTCATCATCAACGACCAGCATCACCTTCTGTATGTAACGAAACGTCTTTTTTGTCGATAGATGGTAAGGCACATAAACACATAAATGGCGGCCATCAGCATGCCCATGGCCATGACATCTATCTGTTACATCCACAGCTTCTCCAACAGATGTTATTACTGGTGTCGTCCTGCGTTGCGACATTCTAAAACACATAGTAGACTTATGGTTGAAGCTAAGCACTCATTAGTACTGATACCAGCAATGGTACACGACAATACATACCAAAATACAGAAAACTATTTAATATTCTCACCTAATAGTATGGAGGCGATTGTCAGAAAATTTCAACTGAAGATTTCCAATTTCCTGCAGCAACTGGTTAAAGAACCGCCGCAAAGGTCAAGCTTCCGGTATGCCGCGGTGCGCATCTGTGGTTATGTAACCAACCCGTGTGATCCGCGCATCGCGGTCTCCCAACAAAGAGAAGATAACGCTCTCAGGGTGGTCAAATTGACTAGGTAACTAGTCAAATAACACCTGACCAGCCTTGCTAGTCGATTTGACCATGTGATTAGTCGTTACAGAGTTTGACTAACTTCGATAGCTGAGTGACCAGGTTAGCTAGTCATTTTGACTAGATTGGGTTAAGAGTGTACACGTTCCTAGGCCGGAATGCAGTATACATCATGTCCAAACGATACAAGAGAAGGCCATATTGGCAAAAGAAGCATCCGACAAACATCACATTCCATTTGCACATCAAAAGGGTTTTGGGTGTCTAATTAACCGAGGAATATCTCCGGGTGGAAAAAGGTAATGTCATCTCATCTCAAATGACAAAGCGGGGTGGGTTTGTGAGGTTCCTGCGTTAAATGGCAAGAGGCATGGCCAAATCTATGAGAGTGAGCATCTCTCTCTCTCTCTCTCTCTCTCTCTCTCTCCCTCTCTCTCTCTCTCTCCTCTCTCTCTCTCTCTCTCTCTCTCTCTCTCTCTCTCTCTCCATCTCTCTCTCTCTCTCTCTCTCTCTCTCTCTCTCTCTCTCTCTCTCTCTCTCTCTCTCTCCTCTCTCATCTCTCTCTCTCTCTCTCTCTCTCTCTCTCTCTCTCTCTCTCTCTCTCTCTCTCTCTCTCTCTCTCTCTCTCTCTCTCTCTTGACTGCTATGATATCGACATTTGATGGTGATAGCAATTGCGATGACATCACATAGTAAAGGCATATGGTTGAACCAAACTGACATATAGTTGAATGTGAACTAGGATGCTAAGATGCATTGCAAATACAGATCATTAGTTTTGTGGTTGAACAAGTCAAATAAAAAAGGCTAAGGTTGATTCGGCTATGACTGCCTATTGGCTGCTTGATGCCGCATTCGTCATATAGGGGTGATCATGAGGGGGAAAAGAGTTATTTTTCAATATATTCTCTCCTTCTTCTCGACATTTTCCTTGGATGTTAACATAGCAACATCAATTTAAGCCTCATTCATTATGGTTAGTTGACTATTGAAACGATTGTGATTGGAAGTATTTCGGCGTGTTTCCGCTGCCAAAACCAGGATCACCACCATCCCTTCCCCTCGTTACCTGTTATACCATTCCAATGTCGCGACCATATTGTGCCTTCCCTGTTTATGACCCGGACCCAGCCTAATTGTATAGGCACATTTCTATCAGATTCCATGGTATGATTGCATCGAAGGATAGAATACTTACTCGTGTCCTTCTGCTGAACATTAGATTAACTGATCGATATAACATTGCGATCTCAGCTATCCCCACCCCCTCTCCCCACACTTCCACACCTTCATTGACTTACTGCATACGAACCAACTATGGAGATAGCACATTGGATATTGCGCTTTATTGGAATATCCATAATAGTTATTCATATTTGATTCCACTAGCAAGTCATGCGCCAACTTCCTAAAAGCCTCTATTGACTAAATAGAGAACCTACACAAGGCATCGCCCATTTGCTACCAATTAGTTATCGATAGGTTGTGGTTACCTCTGGCGTCCCATCTTTATATGATTAGTAAATATATACCTGCGGAACCCTTACCATGTTCACGACTTTACTAGCACCAACAACAGTTTCACCGAAGATGACTAAGCAAAGCATATACGGTTTATGAGTCAACTGTACCGGTATATTTACATGACCCTCATCAACTAGGAATACCGCCAATTGACACCGCTATACGCGGGGATAGGCCTGGGTTAACTGAACGCCCTCCCAATGGGCAGATAGATTAAAGGGTTTGCATTATGTCCAAGTTTCCAGTGCAGATCCTCGTTCCTATTTTCTATAGCGTGCCAGCAGCTCGCAGATCTGACCATTTGTGGTTGCATAGAGCAAGAAAGGTACATCTTGTCTCAGTCATCATAACAGCATTTGGATTCCTTGGACTAAAGTGCAGTCCTTGCATTATGTGAACGACTTACCAGCGAACGCGATGTTCCGTCAACTTGTCAGATGGGACAAGATGGGGGCTTGGTTTGTTCATTCACAATCAAGGAATTGGTTTCACTTATGACACTCACAAAAAGCTGGGACGCTGCAAATATCAAGCGATATTCAGACTGGAACAGCTTGTACTTCCCTAGGGCTGCAATATGTTTCGGATAAGTCAGGAACTTAGTCTGTGATCCGAGTCTGACCAATAACGCAGGTTTAACTGCTCCTTACCAACTTTACTTTTTGGTTATTGACAGATAACTGCGCGTTTCTTTGCGGCTACCGACTGTGTTCTCTGATCATATAAACTGAACGGATCCTGTATAAGAAATAGGACCATATGTTTACCCATTACTACACTCTTACAAACAACCTCATGCTTATCATTGGCACAAAATATCAGGTAAGCAACCTGACCGCTAATTTCTCTTTGTCTGATGGTCCTTCCGATAGAGATGTGAAGGTAATTGGAGTCACGTGAATTATCTTCAATGGCTGATGTCAACACAAACACGAACAACAGAGCTCGGTCATCTAGTGTCATGTTATGCGAGACTATTCACATCATTAGTACTTCTTCTGGTTAATACAAAATGTGATTAAGTGATGCCATTTATATGCAGAAAAAAATTCGTTACGAGTGAGTGTTTGCAAATAATAGGGTGCCGAATACTTGATTATATCTGTACTGACGGAAGAGGCAGATATATTTTCCATTTCCATCCAATTATGCTCCAACCCAACGCAGTAACAATATATTATTATGCTGACAAACATTAACCACACGCCTGCTCCTTTTGTTTGCTGATTTTGCACTCCTTATCATTCGTCACTGTAGATGTCATAATATCTCTTTCTCATGCGCGAGTGTGACGGCATAAAGAGAGCAGATCAAAGCTCGTTCGTTGTGTGGTGTGCGGTAAAACAGGTCAAGCCAGGCCCTTCCAATTCGACGCTGGGTGTTTATCCCCTGTTCATTGCGCAGGCACTTACATTACATCTATATAATTGCTCAAATCATAACCAGGTAGGATCGTTGCATCACATGTCACCTAAGCCGGTGATCAAACAGCCTTTACCTTCCCTACCATTTAATTACCGATGATTAATCATCCTCTCAGCAAGCATTCGCTTTATGCAGCGTTGTGTATGTCTTCTACGACGACTTTTTAGCGTAAATGCTGGGCGTTCTCTATCACCTTATCGTAAGCTAATTGGCTTGCCACTGTGAGCACATTTTGTCATTGCATTATCTGCACCATGTGGCTACTGATGTACAGAAGTCATTGCTCACACCGCCGGGGAGGACAATGGATTATGCCTTGGGCTCCTGCGGGCATTTGCCATCAGGGAGATTACAGGGCACTTGTTATTAATGTGTGGCTGTATTCGCCAGCGGTATTTGGGCTTATGTATCTTACCCACACTACTCCACCTTCATGTGATAATGGCATGCTTTTCCTCTGGAGTAGGGATACATGCAATATGCTAGGTACATGGCGGTCTTATCGACTTATATGTAAATGGTCTGTACTTACATGGTATTACGAAATTGTGCCAGAATTAGCTTATCAACACAACTTGTGAGTGTACTAGCAATGAACACACAATAACTAATATGAACACTCTCCTTTGTATGTGAGAATCATGACTTATGGTGACCACGCATGGATATAGTCAGTTTTATGCTTGAAACCGGTAATTGCAATTGGAAACACAGCAGTAGCATGCACACTATGTTTAGTATTACCTCCACCATGCACGCATAATTGTTTGGACTGTTTTCCACATTGACACACAGGCTTAATATAATATCAATGATTTTTGAGTCAGCATTGGCGCAGGAAATATATTCTGCGCCGTTCGAATGTGGTAAGAGCTAGTGCAATTAGTGAGATATTTTCACAAATCTCTTTATTTGGCTTTTTTGTATTTGGATGATGTTTGACAAAGGCCTGTTTTAATGCGTTGCTCGCGGCATAGTATGTACGGGCTTCACAGTTAAAGCCGTATCAAATCATCCTGTATTAGAGCTTATCAGGGCGTTAGATCTGAGATGGTGTATCATGGTGGTCAGCATTAGCACCGGTCCGATTAGCAAGCAGACTTACTACCCTGACACGTGTATGTGGGGTGTTTACTTTGTATATGATTAGGTTCATCAATGGGACTTGACAGGTATCCATTAGTGTTATGTCTTCCTAATTACCTACAATGTATTTTTATGAAACGCTGTAAACACAATACATCCATGTCTTCAGTCAAAGGTTTGTTGCCCTACACACAGCAAAACATACCCTCAGTAAAATTAACTGACCTGTTTATTGCATTGTCAGAAAGGCTTACTAGGCGCAGCTGCAATTACGGTGTAATGTTTATATTGTAAATGCCCGAGAGGTTGAGCAATGGCAGGATACTCTGGTGGATATGTGCAGCTGCGCATGTAGACGCTGTGCATCCTTTCTCCACACAATCATCTCTTGATAATTAGTAAATGACACATTTCTGCAAATATAAACCAGTTATGTGTTAGCTCTAGGGGATTTATTACATTAGCCACGATTGGCTCAGGATGTGCGTTCTGAATCAAATCGTGAGTCAAAGCGCGAGCCAGAGTCTCCAACACACAGGGAGAATCATTGATTAGCAATTCATATTATATCCATGCTGTGATTGTTTGAAATTGTATTATGGTTCAAATGTAGTGCAATACAATACAAGCCCGACGGTTTTATAGCCCTACTGGCCGTGTCACCACCGTGGACATGCTTTATGTACGACCAGACGTCTTGGTTCCCGCCACGTCATTGCATACTGTAGGTTTGGCAAGAATTGGGGCACCAAGAACGCCGGTCTGATCCCGTTCTACCGGACTATTTGTTATTAGGCATCTCCTGACAGAAATATGCACTTGCAGCTGGCTAATAATAACCATTGTCTAATAAATATCTTCTGCAAGACCAGTAGTATAGGGAGTAGCGGTTCTGGCACACCAGTCTCATATGATTATGACACACCTATCTCATATGGTGCAACCCAGAAAACACACACACAGGCTGGCTCACATGTGCGAGCGGTACTGGCACACCTGTCTCATATGATTATGACACACCTATCTCATATGGTGCAACCCAGAAAACACACATATACAGGGTGACTCACATGAGCCAGCGAACCGCTCGCACCTCCCCCCCACCATATCAGCCCAGCCCTTCCAGCCCCTATGCTATAGGCCCACACCAGTAGTTAGTCACCATAGAGGTCATTGAGTGATAAATATCTGCGACCGTCGCTGTAAGTTCCATTTTCACGAGGTTGAGGTCCTGTATAAACTGGGCAACCTTAGCGTCGTTCTTCTCGATAAAGTCGGGATCAGGACGAGCGGTTATCAATCTCATCGTAAAGAGCTTCCAACAGTAGAAAGCCCCCGTCGGCCTCTCTGTGGTCCCACTCAGTCTTCCCAACCAAGGACCGTGATGCTCCTGTTCCAAGCCCAGGCAACTATTAAATCTCCCGTTTGCACTATAGTCGCCGTCTTCAAGCCCTCCACCCCCGCCCACCCCCAAGCCACCGTCTCCTTATACTTCTTCTGATCCTTGTGATACACCTGGTTATACGTCTCAGCTCTCCCCAGGTCCTCAAAGGAGCACAACCTGAAAACGCAGTCGACAAACACCCCGATGGTCGCCAACGGACTGTGGTGCAACCCCAACAGAACCTGAGGCTTATACATATTTGGAATCACCCTCCCAGGACTCCGAGTGTAGGGGCACTTTATCTCGAGCAGTACAACCGCCTCAGGATGCCCCAGACAGACAGCATCCACTCCAGCCTGCCGGATTGGGAGCACACAAAAGCCATCCGGAGAGTAGGCCGTCGCGCCGCCATCAATATAGATATTATTTTCGTAGACCTTGGTGTCGTACACCTTCTCCAATACCCCAATTGCAACCTCCTCAAAAGTCGTACCCCAGAGGCAGGGTGCGCTAAAGCGAACACCCCCGTTGCTAGTTTTTTCTGTCAGCTTCTTGCTATAGCTGCTGAAGTAGTTTTGCCCTATGATAGAGGAGTAGTCACTTCCTCCAACGCAGCCCTTCCTCATGGTCTCCCACTGGTCCGTATTTTGTTTGACTCTAGTATGATCGTTGCAGAAAGATTTTATCGCCGCCTCCATTATATCTAGCAACCCCAACTCTTCAAATGGACTGTCAGGGTCATACCTTAGCAGGTCTAGGGGGCGATTCTGCCGCTTTCAAACATTTTTGCTTTAATGTCATTTTTCATTTGACTATATTTCATGATCTCGACCGAAACGAGCTTAAACTCATCATCTGAGATATACCCATCTTCAAGCGCCGCCGATACAATGTCAGCAATGGTATTCAATTTGCTCTGAGCGAGAATGCGGATCTTGTCATGCTTTTTTAACTTAATGGTCAGCCGCCGACTGATGAATTTTCCAGCAATTACAAGTAGCCCACAAGCGGCACCAGTAGCACCCAACACTGTGGCAATAGGAATGGCAACTATTGTAGACATTACACCTACACCACTTGCGCCAAGACACATACCCACAGCAACTAAAGCAGTGTCTACAGCGTCCACTGAGTTTACTGCACACCTATATTTTTTTGTACATAGCACCATATTTTTCAATTTCTTTCTCAAGGTATTGCTTCTTAAGACTGATCTCATTCAGCCGATAGGAGTGCCCCAGATCACATGTAGGAGGCTCCGGATTTAACGGTGCAGTCGTTGGTTGTTGTTTCATACCGTCTTTGTATACATAAGTCTATACATCAAGTTCAATTAGGAGTGAAGCTACAGACCAAGTCGCCCCTCTGTTTTGTGTGGTTGTATAAAAGTTAATAGCGTTGCCTTCTTCTAGCTGTATAGACTGGTCTAAAGTTATTACAACAGCCCGTTGGTTAGCAGGCTTACTTATTCCTACCACTTGATTAGTTCCATTAATAACAGGAACGACTGCTATAGGACCAGCATCAGCACCAACACCCGAAGACAACCCCATACGAATGATCTTGCCATTACATAACATGGTATATCCACAGCTTGAGTCTTGTGAGTCTCGACCCCTAGCCCCATGGCCAAACGACCACTCATATCCTCTGCGAAGGGGGCCACTTGCTTCTGCCCATATAGTAATGAGTGGTTTCGTCTTTTCATCTACGTATCGTCTCAGGTACCTGTTCTGCTGTCTATATTCAGCATCAATATACTTTTTATGAACAGCATCCTTCGGTGAAGTCGGGTCTCCTAACTCAACGATTTTATTATCTCCCATTTCAAGGTCTCCAGTCATAGTACCGCCACTTTTATCCATTTTTTTGAGTCACCAATAGATACATAGGTCTTTGTGGCATATTCCGATAGGTCGGCACCCTGAACAGTGCTTGCCGGTTTTTGCCTAGGTCCATAAATACTCGTTTTTATTGACATCTTGTAAATTTAAGAACAACGCTAACAGGTAAGTCGTGGTTATCTAATAGCCTTCCTTTATTATCGCGTAACTGAACCTTTAACTCATGCACTGTTCCACTAGTGACACGCTTACAGACAGGATTAGCGATGTTCATGGTTATAATATCACCGAAAGCGCCACCCTCTAAGCCAACAACTTCAAGAAGCGTAGTGGGCGCACCATCTAGCATGTTGTGTGTGGTACTGACTTTATCGAGGTGAACATAAATTGTGTTAAAGATGCTAAAGTTGATGGGCCGGTCACCTATGTAAGTACCTGAAGGTATGCACCCCCCACTGAGGCCGTCAAGACCCAACATTGTTAGCACTCCGCCTGTTATGTGCGCACCCACATTGTCTGGAACTGTTAGGGTAATAACCCCATTTACAGCATCAACCTCCAAACCGATACCTAATGGTGTAATATGCTCCTGAAGAAGGCTTAAGCTCCAGAGGCCTGGTTTTAATGCAGCATATCCTCTCTCTTCTGAATTCCTTGACCGCCATGCAATGCTCTCGTCTGATTCTAGATTGTACCAGCCCACAGTATACGTGATTGACCTTAGGCCAACACATAGATCGCCCGCAGTGTTGTTAATAGGTTTTTGCAGGGACACAGCGCCGCCGCTTTGAACATTTGACAGAGTGTGATACATAGCACTATGAATAAACAAGCCTTTAGTTTCAATAGAAAAGCTACCCCATATGGTGCGGGCGGGGTGTATCCAGCCACATATGGCGTGGGAGATAAACTAACCCGTCAAACAATTCAAGTTGTTCACAATGGTGGTACATTCACAGCAAAGTTTCCTGATCTATTCAGTAACTATAAGGTGCCGCCGGTAACAGCGGACAAAGTAGTAAAAGACTGGTTGACAAATCCAATGCAGTTTTGGCAGAACCAGTTAAACTTTGCAGTGTGGTGTGCATCAGCCGGCTGCGGCGTGTCCTCCCAGGACCACCTCGAGGCTGGGATTCCACTCGTGAAAGCTCTCTACACCTTTTACCTTTATTACACAATGCGTCGCCTATTAGCAGAACTGCAAGCGCCTCTACCTCAGGATCATGCCTATGACCCCTATAACAATACATATGACAAGAGGGCATATGAGAGACTCTGCACTAACTTTGGTGTTCAACCAAACACAGACTGGCGCCAGAAGGCAACCGTAGCTAATAGTGGCCTTGGTATCTTATATGCACATGATGCGTATGGTTACGGGAGTGTCGTCAAGGTTGCTGGTCGAAACGTTCGTTATGACCCTACACGGATGGCCTTTGAGGCGGAAAAGGATACAAAGCCAGGTTTTGCCCACGCGAGTAACCTACAATCCTTTCAGGAGACAATGGGTGCTGTTCTACATCTAGCACAGGGACCTGAAGCTGACGAGGCCTGTTATACCTTCATACTGGACACGTCTGAGGGCTTTACACAGACCGGCGTTGAGCGAATTAACGACAGCATTCGGACCTATATCTGGGCCATTCTTAGTGCTCAGGCGCAGACCCGCTCAGAGATACTAGGTGTTGGAACGTCCTTTGATGCCCCAAAACAATTTCAGGCTAACGTTGAGGATGCCATCAACTCCCCAGTGGATATTCCATCATCCATCCGACGGTATCAGAACGTCCTCCAGAATGCCTCCTCAAAGGTTGATTATGTGTTTGGAATGGGCCTGTACATGGCTCCGTCTGATATGAGCCTCGCCATTGGAGACGTTGCTGGGTACAACAATCTGATTACTATCGCAACTGAGGAGCAGCAGATCGGCAGCAATACTGATGTCAACGCGGTTCCGGTTGTTCCAGATAGAGGAAGCTTTGACCCTCCGCCAGATACAGATACAGATATGGAACTCTCCTCTACAGGGCCCGCCCCTATGGCCGAGACTGGTCTGCGTGGGGCGCACGAGGATGAGAAAACCGCTCTTATTATAGGCGGAATTGCTATAGGCTTAGCTGTGCTTTGGTTTACTACGTAGTAAGTCACGGAGTATCAGGAGGATAACTCCTCCCACCGCCACAACTGCGGCCCATACATGTTCTGCCATCCAACCAGCCACCTTTGCAGCTGACGTAAGCAGCCATGATACGATGGAGCCAATGATTCCTGGAAGGGCAGCTGCTGCCTTACCGGCTAGGCCCTTCAGGACGTTTGCCAAGGAGTTCAGCTGTTTTTTAATCCATTCCTTTAAACCAGGCTTATCAGCTGGTGTCGGCGTTGGTGCCGGGGTTGGACTAGTGCTCCCTCCGCCCGTCAAAGCAACTACAAGGGTCGAGATTGCCAATCCAATCGCAGTGAGTATGGAGGCGATTGTTATACCCTGCTCCCGAACAGGGTGCGTACACGCTCAGCTAGTGTTGTGTCCTCGTTAAGAAGTCTGTTGATCGTTTCCCTGATGCGGTTGATTTGGGTCCTTAGACGTTCACGGTTTGCAGAGGCAGCCTCAATACGGGCACTCCGCAGGTCCTGCAGCTCTGCAAGCTCATTTGCTTGGAATCTCCATGCTCGACTATCACCCCTCCCTTCCGCCTCCAGGCTTGCCATTTTAGCTTCCCGCTGTTTTATATTCCTTTCTATCTCAGTTATCTTAGCTAGGTTATTGACCAGCTCACCCCTCTGGGTCTGCATAGCCTTATCAAGCCCCATAAGCTCTCTGAGTGGTAGTTCGTTGTCTGTTTGTGTGCCTAGGTCTTGGATGGTGTTATGAACGTCCTCTATGAATCCTGTTTCTTCCACACCACCTTGCTCTGTCACAGCTTCAAGGCTACTCATTTCTATTATATCTGGAAGTGCAGCTTCTGCTTTAGCAGCAGCTTCGTCAACGCCTTGTAGGGCTTTTACTGCTTTTGTGGATAGTTCAGCGGTCACTCCAAGAGCTCGAGCAAGCGGTGTACCACCGTAATCTAGGATACTCCTAGGAGAGAGGAATTTGTTTGGATTGTTCTTCCATGTCAGAAGTTTCCATTCTCGGTCCCACTTAACCCAAAGATCCCCTTGTTGAGACGATCTAAACTCCAGAGTGGCCTGCAGTCCATGCTTAGACACTGCCTTCTCCCACCTCTTAACTAAGACTTCAGTTTCTTCTTTGGAAGCCACCTGATCTTCTGTTAACCCAGCAGGCATTTCAATAATAGCCCATGGTGGCATAGTCGAGTACGACGTATCTAAAGTTTCGTCAATCATGTTAGTCTCCTCATCATCAAAGCTAGTCTCATTCCTATCCCCTCCCATAGCCACTTCCTCCTCTGGGTCGTCAAATGCTGGGTTATCAAACTCCATGTCTGTGTGTTAAAGATATAAGTGTAATTAAACATTCAACATGACGAGTACTTACGGACGCAAACTAAACCCACACCGCCGGATACGCGAACCCCTTGGGGTAAAGGGCGTGCGACAATCTGTAGTCGTTACAAACAATCCAAGCACTATTGATCAGAACCAACAACTGCTGGTTCGCTTCCCCAATCTAGGTGCAGAAGACGTCATTGTTCCAGGGACAGCACGGCTGGCCTTTACAATCACGCTGACCTCGACTGATGTTAACCGCAGCGTTGTGCAAAACTTGGGTCGCGCCGTGGTTAAGAAAATGACAATCAAGATTTCTGGCAATGAGGTCATGTCTATTGATGACAGCGATATGTACCACTGTTACCACGACTCGTGACGGACAGCACAGGAGAGACAGGGCCTTCAGTACCAGGGCATTGACACATCAGATGATAGAAACGCAACTAAGATACGACTGGGGGCAGGAGACAAGTTTGATACCGAGGAAGAGGACAAGGCCGTAGCCGATGTGTATGGTAACAGGTTCTACGTTCCGCTTGATTTTGAACTCCTCGAGAGCCACATGCCATTCTACCAGAGCGCGCTTAATGACAGACTGGAATAAGAGCTCACGTTCAACGACTACAACCGCGTGATTCACGCAACAGGCGACGCCGCTGCAAGCTACAAAATTGATGGCATCTCGCTGGAGTATGACATGGTTACCCAAACAGAGTTGGCCCGCATGATACGCACCCAGTACACAGGTCGACTCTCGATTCTGTATGACCGTGTGCTTCGTCACAGGAAGCTTGTATACAATAAAAGAGAACATCAACCTGAACGTGCCGGCTCGCAGCATGAAGGGCATCCTACTGCTCTTTGAAGACCCGACCAACGCCTCATACGCCAGGAAAACAGAGTCGTTCTACAACCCAAAGATAACGAAGGTCGAGGTGACCATTGAGGGCATCCCCAATCAGCTCTATGCCCAGGGCATGCGTGGCTACCAGCAGTGGGACGAGGTGAAGAAGGCCTGTGCAGCAATGTGTAAACGAGACCCCAGTGTAGCAATAGTTGCAAAAGACTTGGCATTGTCAGACGTATCCCTAGGAGAGTACCTAACCACTAAGTATGCTCTGTGGCTCGACTTAAGGACGAGTGATGACGACCAGCTGCACGGTAGTGGCAGGGCTGTGGAGAATGCGTCTGAGGGCATCACCATACAGATCACGAAAAAGGCAGAGGCGGCCGGTGCATTGAACGTTTATATGTATATTGTAATGGATGCACAGCTTAACATTAAAGATGGCAGGTTCGTCAGCGCAGTCTACTAAGTTTACATTTCCAGATGGTCCCTGTTCGGCAATTGTTTGTGGGCAGACAGGATGTGGGAAAACCGCATTCATCCTCGACCTACTTGAAGGGCCCTTCTTTGGTGCCTTCGAGCATATTGTAATCCTCTGCCCTACCATACGTTTCAACGAGGCCTATCAGACGCGGTCATGGGTGTGGGATGATTCAGAGGTGTACGTGGTTGATCCAGGGGAGCGGCTCCATGACCACCTGAGGGCTTTCTACCATTGTTTTAAGGGCGAGCCCACCCTGTACATTATTGATGACTGTTCGGCAACAAAGGCCCTCACCAAGAAGAAAGACATGTTTTCCGAACTGGCCTTTAGCGGCCGCCATGTGCAACAAAGTGTCTGGGTCCTCACCCAAAAGTACAACTCTGTGCTGACGGACTTACGTGAGCAGACTCGCTGGATGGTGCTCTTTCACACCAAGGACCGTGACTCGTTTGAAGACGCCTTACGTGAAAATGATGTAATTCCAACAAAGGAGGAACGTGCCACAGTACGCCAACTACTAGCAAAGACCAAGCACGCAAAACTGCTGCTGAAGACTGATCAGCCTACTGCATATGCCGTCGATTGAAGTGATATTGGCCTTGATAGCAGCCGCTGCCTCAGTAATCAATTTAGGTTTCTTTATCTGGGTAGCGGTGCAGTATTTTGAAGCTCGAAGGCGTATACGTATATTCATGGATCCTGATACCATTATTGATAAACTCCTTGAACAGGACTCGACTGGCTTAGTGGAGACAAAGTCTGGGGGAGCTGAACCTAGTTGCACCCCTAGTGTAGATATGTCTTCTAAGAGAGATAGGCTTGCTGCCGTCATAGCCGGAGGTCAGGGCCGTCAGTACCTTGGTTTGAAGGGCCTTACAATTGACCAGGTTGAATCAATGTCTGATGAAGAGATCATAAAGCTGTATGTGAGATACGAGGCTCGGCTAGGTGCCAGCATGACACGTACTCTAGGTCAGACACTGCTACAGCTGTACTCCGGTATTGCTTGTATGTTTCTACCAATCCCACCAGAACACCAGCCAATGCTAATTACAGACCTCGAGACGGACCCGTTTGTTGGACACGCGCTAAGCACTGCCACTTGTGAGCTATATCATCGCTATGGTATGTTTTAGCTCCCTTAACTGCGGCTTTAACAACAGTTAAGCACTGTCAATTTGGAAAAACAAGCACCGAAACAACAGGGGCCGGTGGAGAGGAGGACACCACTTCCTTGCTATAGTATGTGTTTAACTCTGCTATAGCATGTGCTTAACTCCGCTATAGCATGTGCTTAACTCCGCTATAACAGGTGCTTACTAAGAGCTATCAATTGGACAAATAAATTTAGTAAGTAAACATGGAAGAAACGAACACGAATCAAGGGGAGACAACACCGCTGGAGATAACGTCAGTGACAAAAAACGCTAAAAAGGTTGCGGCAGGACGAAAGGGTGCTGCAGCTCGAAAAGCCAATCAAAATAAGCTTCTGAGAGAGCTCCGAGAGGCTAAGGCAGCGCTTACAGATGGTAGAGACGAAGCTGTCGAGCCAATATCAGCGAGCAAACCTATGGAAAGGTGGACGTGGTCAACATGGGCTGTGCCTTTGGTTGTCGGCGGTGTTGGCGTGTTGGCATTGTATTGCTACAGGCACCAGATGGTAGGAACGTAAACGCCATGATATGGCAATCGAGCAGCTTCAATCTGCTCAGGCAGCATGGGCCAAGAGGAGAACTGAGCGCTTAGACTTCATCAATGAGCAACTGCGCCGCCAGGGCCACGCCGAGCATACTTTTAAGGATGGGGACGAGGCTATGCGTGAGTACGCCCTAATTACGAATAAAACCGTCGACCCGCTGGGCTCTGAGCCGCAGCTTTCAGACTTCTACGAGCCCTCAGATGAACAGAGGGGGCGTGAGGTGGCATTCATTATACTGGGTATGGCTACGACTGGGCTGGTTGCATACAGGCTTGCTAAGTAGGTCATTTGGAGACTCGAACTTTACTGTATATGGATCGTCGCATGCAAGAGATCTACTATAGTCCTAAGGGATACTGGAAAGGCATTACTGCTATCAAGAAGCTTGCGACAGAAGCGAGGGTTTCTGAGGAAGTTGCCAGGGGGTGGCTAACAAAGCAAGCTATATGGCAAATCTACC
Source organism: Urechis unicinctus (assembly GCA_034190875.2). Taxonomy (NCBI): domain Eukaryota; kingdom Metazoa; phylum Annelida; class Polychaeta; order Xenopneusta; family Urechidae; genus Urechis; species Urechis unicinctus. The sequence goes on along the minus strand of CM067349.1, from coordinate 44,979,697 downwards.
TGCCAGTGCCAAAACACATTCCCAGGCCAAAGTTTGATGTCCCTGTCCCCAATGAGGTTCACCAAGCCGATCTCTTATTTCTTCCTCATGACGTTGTGAAGCGCCGGACTTACAAGTATGCCCTAACATTGGTTGATGTGGCCTCGCGCTACAAAGCGGCTGAGCCATTGACTACAAAAGAGGCTAAGGAGGTCGCAGGTGCACTTGAGAGGATATACAAACGAGGACCGCTGCATTGGCCTAAACTACTTCAGGTGGACCCCGGACGGGAGTTTATGGGTGCAGCGAATCAGCTGCTAGTAAAACATGGAGTATCAGTCAGGCGTGGCCGTGTGAATATCCATCGAGACCAGGGTATAGTGGAACGCTTTCACCCTTGCTGAACGACTCTTTGGTCACCAGTATGCCGTAGAGTTAAGGGATACTGGAAAACGATCGACTGAGTGGGTTTCTCGACTGCAGGCTGTAGTCTCTGCGATAAATAATGAGGTGACCCGCTTGACTGGAAAAAAACCTAAAGATGCTATAAAGGCAAAACGAGTTGCACAAAAGCCCTCTGCAGTCGTACTAGGGCGCTCTCTGGGGGTCAAAGAGCAAAAGCTTCCCTCTGATGTTGGCGTTCGCTACCTCTACCAGCCTGGTGAGGCAGAGCAAGACCAACGGCGGCGGGCCACTGACCCTGTGTGGTCGCTCAATGTTTACCGGATCGGAAGCTCTGTCACTAAATCTGGTGAGCCTGTACTATACTATTTGCTGGATGGACCTCTCCGTGGCTTTGTAAAGGAGGAGTTGCTTGTGGTGCCGTCCGATACCCAGTTGCCGCCAGACGGTATTATCAATTAGACTAATAGATATCTATATATATAACAATGGTAGTATTTGACAATAAGTGCCCATGGATATTGCTCGGAAAGAAAGTCCCCTGTAACAGGCCCTGTACGCAAGAGCAAGAGTTTTGTAACTTACACAGATATAAGATAAAACATGGTGTCATTAATCGTCTTTGTACGGGTTGTCAGAAGGCTATAAAAAATAATAAGGTACGATTGTGCATGGATTGTGGGTTCGATAAAGTCAACCACAGTCGTCTTCGTCTTGCCCAAAAGATTGTTTCACAACGGCCTATAGCTGGGGTCACGCCAGTCGGCGCCACTGAACGGGGATTCCCCACTGTATAAAAATAGAAATCTTGTGGCGCTGTCAACAACATGGTTTGTCGGCTATGTGCGACGAAGCTTGGCACCTTGTCTGAGACGGGTGTTTACTGCATAGGTCAAAGTCCGCTCGCTGTATTGTTGTTGCCTTTTGTGTATCAACGAATTCCCTTTTAGACTAATGGAACTGTATAGTAAACATGACTCATAATCAGCGAGCACGTGAAGCCCAAAATGATTATGTTTCAATTCACGGTTTTAAGCCTCCTTATCCACACTCTAAGGTTGCACTCAAAGCACTACAAGTGCGTAATGAATATGACCGTACATACAAGGAGGTGTTTGCTAGATTAAAGGCTGGGGTGGCACGCACCCCTGTCCCCACTGCTGCCCCACGCAGACCAGTCCCTGCCCCACGCAGACCTGTCCCTGCCCCACGCATCCCCGCAACCCAGTCCCCAGTCCCCACAGCGCGTCTTGCCTTCAAGAAGACTAAGTGGGCTGTTAAAAACTATTTGCGTGGATGGGTGATGAACGTTCCTGAGTCTCACCCCCTTAGCTCGGACCTTTTGATGTTCTTTAAGGGCATGCGTCGGAAGATGCATAAAGTTTTGAGTGGTGAGCTGGAAAAGCTAGGTGGAATCAAGTGTCAGTTTGCCCTTAAGGTAAGACTCTTCAAGCACGCCGATGATGACAGCACTGATTATTTTGAGCCTGTGTTGCGTAATAAGCAGCAGGTGGTTCTCTCCTCAGAAGATATTAACGATGAGCTGGACCAGTGCAATGCTAATATCCAAGAGCGGTTGGAGAAGTGGACCAACCAAGGTTCTGGCTGGGAGTTTCAGGCGGTCACAACTCTGTGGATTGATATTGCCAACTACCAGCCATTGAAAGGTGGCTCCTACCTGAAACTGCCGAGAAAGCTGGCGGTAAAGAAGGCAATTAGAAACGTAAAAAACACAAACGACCCACACTGCGTTCTATATTCCATTGAAGCGGCTCTGCACCCGGTTGCCAAGAACCCGCAGCGACCATCGACATATAACATTAAGCCGCTCTTAAGACTCTTAGAAGGAAAAGGCGTGGACAATCCAACACCTATCTCGCAGATTGAGAAGATAGAAAAACATGCTAAAGTAGGTGGCTTGAATGTCTTTGGCTGGGATGGAAAGGCCACCATCGTTCACCGTATCAGCAGACAGCCTGGTCCATGTATAAACCTCATGCTGATTGAGGAGGAGGGTAGGTTTCATTACACGCAGATCGACGACCTGAACCGCCTGCTGTATGACCAGAGTAAGTACGAGCACCGCAAGTTCTTCTGCGAGCGATGCTTGCATGGATACACCACTGAGAAACTGCTCCTGGCGCACAAACCTGAGTGCATGGGTATCGGGCAGACTGCTGTGCGAGTTGACATGCCTGAGGAAGGGAAGAACATATTATCCTTCCAGAACTGGCAGAAACAGCTTGCTGCCCCCTATCTTATCTATGCCGACTTTGAGGCGCTCACAGTGATGCTTCCGGGACCTGCGCCTAATCCTGGTAAGAGCAACACGCAGAGAACGCAGGAGCATGAGCCATGTGGTTACGGCTATGTGGTTGTCCGATGTGATGGGCAGACAGAACCCCCTGTGGTTTATAGAGGAAGCGATTTTGTGGAAAAGTTCCTACAGGCTCTGCAGCAGGAGGAGCAAAAGATCAAAGCAGTTCTGTCCAAGCCTGTCCCTATGCGGATGACTCGGGAGGATAGAAGGGCACATAAGGCTGCAACTCACTGTCATGTGTGCAAGAAAAAACTGGGCTGTGACTCTGTTCGCGATCACTGCCATATAACAGGCTTGTACAGAGGGCCAGCCCATAACGTGTCCCAAGACAACACCCATCCCTGTGGTGTTCCATAACCTGCGGGGCTACGACTCCCATCTCTTGATGCAGGGTATAAGCAAAGTGGAGGGCAATATCAACTGCATCCCAAATAACATGGAGAAGTATATCTCCCTGTCGGTCGGTCAGTTGCGCTTCATTGACAGTGCACAGTTCCTCCTGGCCTCACTCGACAAGCTTGTGTCTGCTAACAACCCAGATGCCTTTGCTGTGACGGAGGAATACGAGCCAGACCAGATGAAGCGGCGCTTGCTGCTGCGTAAGGGAGTGTATCCCTATGAGTTCATGGATGGGTGGGATAAGTTTGATGCTCCACTGCCGCCGATCCATGATTTCTACAGCAAGCTCTCTGAACAGGGTATATCTGCTGCAGACTATGAACACGCCCAGAAAGTCTGGAACACGTTCGGTTGTAAAAACATGGGGGACTACCATGACCTTTACTTACGCACGGATGTACTGCTCCTGGCCGATGTGTTTGAAACATTCCGCAAAACCTGTCTTAAGCAATACGGGTTGGATCCGGCCCACTACTATACCAGCCCCGGTTTGTCGTGGGATGCGCTTCTTAAGAGCACAGGGGTCGAACTCGAGCTTCTCACCGATTATGACAAGCACCTGTTTATTGAGAAGGGGCTGCGCGGTGGGATAAGCATGGTATCACATCGCCACGCTAAAGCAAACAACCCATACGTGGAGGGCTTTGAGCAGGATAAGCCAGGGAGCTATATCCAGTACCTCGATGCCAACAACCTGTATGGGTGGGCGATGAACCAAGCCCTACCTACTTCGGGTATTGAGTGGGTGGAATGGCCTGAGAACCTAGAGATCCAGGACCATCCCGATGATGCTGAAACAGGGTATATACTTGAGGTTGACTTGGAGTATCCTGCTGCGCTTTATGACGAACACAACGATTACCCCCTAGCGCGCGAGCGGCTTCTTGTGCAAAATGAGTGGTTGTCAGACTACCTGAAAGATCTCCTAGGTGCATTGGGGAGCACCGGAAATGGAGTTGAAAAGCTGGTGCCCAACCTGCGGAACAAGGAGAAGTATGTGGTACACTACAGGAACCTCAAGCTATATCCGTCTTTGGGGTTGAGACTCACCAAGATTCATCGTGCGCTTGTCTTTGACCAGAGTCCATGGATGGAGCCTTACATAAGGATGAATACAGATCTGCGCAAGGCCGCCAACAGCGACTTTGAGAAGGATCTCTATAAACTTATGAATAACTCCGTCTTTGGTAAAACGATGGAGAATCTCCGGAGGCGAGTCGACGTTAAGATTGTGCGCTCATCGGAAAAAGAAAAAATACGTGGGCTTGTGGCCAGCCCCGCCTATGCTCGACAAAAAGTGTTTGACGATGATCTAGCTGCCCTGCATATGCACAAGACTCGCTTAGTGCTGAACTGCCCGGTCTACGTTGGCATGTGCATTCTGGACCTCTCCAAGCACTTGATGTATGACTTTTACTACAATACCATGAAGGCTAGATATGACAGTAATATTAACCTGCTTTACACAGACACAGACTCGCTGCTGCTTGAGATCCGTACCACTGACGTCTATGCTGATATGAGAGAGGATGGGCATCTCTTTGACACTAGTAACTTTGACCCTTCTCATGCCCTACACAGTGACAAAAACAAAAAGGTTCTGGGTAAGATGAAGGATGAGTGCGCTGGTGTGCCCATCAAGGAGTACGTTGGTTTGCGCCCTAAGATGTACTCTATCCTGATGTCTGATGAGGGCGAGATAAAAAGAGCTAAGGGTGTGAAGAAGGTGGTGGTGAAGAAGCATCTACGACACGCTCAGTACGTGGAGTCACTGTTCGACCAGAAGCAGTTTCGCAACGGGATGAACATGCTCAGGAGTGACTGCCATAAAATATATGGGCTCCACGTTAACAAGGTGTCTCTCTCCCCCTTTGACTCAAAGCGGTGGATAGCTCCAGGTGGTGTAGACACTCTGGCCTATGGGCACGAGTCGATATGTTGAACATATGAGGGCTGAGGTATAGAATGAGCACCGATGAACATATTGGGGTGGCGGAGCTGCAAGCAGATGTGGAACATATATGGGAGGAGAAGGTGGACCTTGAGAATGATGTGAGGGATTTGGAATCAAAGTATGAGGACCTTTTGGAGCGCGTGAGTCGTTAAGAAGAGCTTATTCCTCAGGGTCCTGGTGTAGAGGAGAAGGTGAGGGAATTGGAATCGAAGTATGAGGACCTTTTGGAGCGCGTGAGTCGTTTAGAAGAGCTTATTCCTCAGAGTCCTGTTGTAGATGGTTGACATTGCTGTCGCCCTCTTTAGTGGGCCTATACCATAGGGGCTGGAAGGGCTGGGCTCATATGGGGGGGGGGAGGTGCGAGCGGTTTGCTGGCTCATGTGAGTCACCCTGTATATGTGTGTTTTCTGGGTTGCACCATATGAGATAGGTGTGTCATAATCATATGAGACAGGTGTGCCAGTACCGCTCGCACATGTGAGTCAGCCTGTGTGTGTGTGTTTTCTGGGTTGCACCATATGATATAGGTGTGTCATAATCATATCAGACTGGTGTGCCAGAACCGCTACTCCCTATACTACTAGACCACCTAAAACTACAAATCGCTTTCGGTATATGTTATGTCTTTAGTCCGACCAGGCGAACCATTACTGTAACCTGCCAGTGACGGATAAAGCAAGCAGTGAAGATATGATGATTGTACTTATTATAATGGCGATCATCATTTTCTTAGTGGATACACGCCCGGGTTGTTGCTAAGCCACTTCAAATAGAATCAACGGATGGTTGATTGGTCGAAACATACTGCAGCCTGCTGAGCCAACATCATTTCTACTCGCAGTTACCGTAGTCCACGTTCGTATCACTTGTTGTTTAATATGACTGATTCATACACCATGTATGCATCAAAGTGGACCACTTTTAAATCCGATCAACACATTTTGTGTTGTTTTAATTAAACTACCAGCACACACCATGTATGCACCAATGTGAATCACCTTTCAATCGGTTGGTAATTTAGAAAATGTCATACACTAATGTGTGCACTATTGAGGACCACTTTTCAATCCAATCAACAAATTTAAATTCAGAAAGAGGCATGCTCTATGCATCCACCAAAGTGTATTTCCTTTTCAATCGAATCAACTCATTTTCGGTACTTGGAATTTGGCAAGAGCCATTCATTCAAAAGCCATGACTTTGGTTTTCAACAGACGGAAAACGATGTTGAGTAGATTTGCTTCTAGCTGAAGCATATTGTAATATATGCTTCATCATTATTAAGTGAATGAAAATATTAACATCGACGCTGGGAATAAATAACATCAACGTTCAATGACATAGATTATTGCTCCTAATGTGGACGAGAATGGTGATGTTAATTATGATGATGGTAATGATGTTTATGATGACTATGTTGATGTTGATGTTGATAATAATAATGATGCTGCTGATGACGATGACGGTGATGATAATGAGGATGATGAGGATGATGATGATGATGATGATGATGATGACTTTGAAATGGCACCTGTTCGTCCCGGTATTTTCTCCATTGGCAAACGCCATCTTCACGCGTGTCACGCTGCATACACACTTATTGTAATTCTAGTCTGATAGATGCTCTCTGAGAGACGGCGATTCATCAGGTTTTAGGGTAAGAGCATGGGCTGGTGGTCTAAAGAATGGCCAGATTTTAATCTGAGCTTATATATCGTTCCGTTTTTACATTGAAGCAAAGTATATAACTTGGGTCTCTCGATAATCAGGACTTTGTTTCAACAATAGTATTGTCCAAAGCACCACGCTCTATTATATTAAGATCTGCAACGAAAATGCATTCCCGGATTATTGGTGATCGATTAAGAAAAAGAGAATGTAATAAATCCACACAACCAGAGTACACACTGTAAACTGCATTTCCTTTGCATCACGTACCAATTCTGCACAGTCCAATGCTGATCACGTACTAATCTCTGTGTACAGCTTGGTCCGGCATAAATCCAACATCCAGATATAATGTAACATGTGAAATGTAACAATTGATGGGCATATTTGAGATGAACACAATAATCTATTCCGCCGACTGCATATGTTGTAATGCAGAGTTAACTGCAGCAAGGGTAGCGCTGACGTTAATTTGCATCATACGTCAACATCATATATCAAGCCGTGACACGAATCTGGATGGGATCAAGAACTTAATAGGGTGCATAGCGGCCACACATGACACTCTTATATACTATTAGACTAATACCAGTTTGCGTATATTTCGTGATAGCCATAAAAGCCACTTTGGCTGGCCCTGTACGGAGAGTCACAGCGCTGTAAGCAGCGCAGGCAGCACAACAAATACTCATTTTCTGTCAATCTATGATAAACAGGTATGTCCCTATCCGTGCAATTTTAAGAAATATAATATGCATCCACACTTTGATGTAAACACACGATTATTTAGTTGTTCACCAAAATTCACATTTTTAAGTAATGTGGAGTTACGTTCATTGCTCATTGGATCCAGTTTATATAATCAATTAATGAAGCTATACACGGTACGGACCGTTTGAATGTTTGATGTTTTCGAATGACTGACTGTTATAGAAAACGATACCACTCGCTGCATTCAAATAATTGTGTGAAGGAGATTAATAACCTTATATATCCTAGCGCATGTGATTGTAAAAGGTGCTTGAAACTTTGATGTGGCAACGTAAAAGGATTCTTGGTCAACACAGTCGGCCGCGTTCTCTATTCCACCCAGTATTTCGACATCACAGCAAACGCAGCTTTCTACTCCGTGATCTGATAGCCAATCAACATTACCGTCAATCCCCAGAGAAACCATTCATTTGTAACATATGAAATTTACGCCGGGCTTTTGTTGGCTTATATTTTGATTGATCCAATTTTAGGATCTATGTTATTTTTCTTGTTACCATAGTAACCGATCTAAGTGCGTTGATTCCCTTAGTTTGCAAAAAATCTTATCATCACAAGCAATCCTCGTTTGTGTGATCATCATGTACGTTCTTCATGATTTTCAAAGAATATCGGCTGGTTTTTGACATGCATATCTTAACATCGTTTGCAAATTAAATTGCAGCTCGATGATTGCGGTTCTGCGTGTGAATCACACATTTCCTGTGATGGTCAGGTTGCGGTGAGTAGTGCTTATTACATGACTTTACACCATAGTCAATCAATCCAAATGTAGACTAACAACATTCGCACATTTAGTTTAACCCTACAGCTCGGACTCGAGTCGGATGCACCTCAAAGACAATGGTAGTTAGAAACATTGCCACGATCAGAAACGAGAGTCCATATGGTTATCCGGATATATTGAAGCGTTGTGTAGATAGTGAAGAATTTGTCGAAAGTTCCTGTCAATCCGATTTACAGACTCTACAACATTTGTCGTACATCACCAAATCAGCATGATAGTAAAAATTTTATACGAACACATGCAAAACTATCTGGGTCTTCTGGGGGTACTTTTGTGCGCCCATTACGGCCTATCAATCGATCATTAATATGCTAAATATGCAGTACCATCCTGTATATTCCCTGATCGAAACACTTATATATCCATGAATTCAGTTAAACCGCGAAAGAAATCATCGATTTCTTCAGACATGCGCTCAATATATAACGCATGAAGCACTGCTAAATGCACGTTCATATTAAGCCGTGTGTAAAACATAAAGACCAGTATTCATACAGCATGATGGTGATATCAATTATGATAATGATGATGATAATGATGATGACGACGACACATGCGCTCAATATATAACGCATAAAGATAACGCATAAAGCACAGCTAGGTGCACGTTCATATAAAGCCGTGTATAAAACATGAAGACCAGCATTCAGACAGCACGAGCGGAAATGGTGATATTGATGATGATGTTGATGATGATGATATCGACGACGACGACGATGATGACGATGATGATGATGCTGATAATGATGATGATGATGATAATGACAATAATTTCTTGTGACATGCGCTTAATATATAACGCATGAAGGACTGCTAGATGCATGTTCATATTGAGCCGTGTATACAACATTCAGCCCAGCATTCACACTGCACGAACGGGATCGTGATATCGATGATGATGATGATGATGATGATGATGATGATGATGATGATGATGATGATGATGATGATGATTATGAGGAGGAGGAGAATGATGATGAGGATGATGAGGATGATGAGGATGATAATGATAACGACAACGACGACGACTACGACAATGATGATGATGATGATGGTGATGATGATAATAATAATGATGATGATGAAGATGATGATGATAATGATGATGATGGTGATGATTTCTTATGACATGCGCTCAATATATAACGTATGAAGCACTGAAAGATGCATGTTCATATTTAGCCCTAAATGATGAACATGATGATGATAATGATAATAATGATGATGAAGACGACGACGACGATGATGATGACTACTATGATGATTATCATCATCATCATTATCATCTTCATCTTATTACCGTGGCATATCATCATCATCATCATGACGATAAAAAGAAGGAGGAGGAAGAGGAGGACGATGACTGATACTACAGCCGTTGAATAAATTTTTTGTTGCATCGGTAGTTGGCAATGTTGTAAGCCGTTTAAAGTACAGATCTGTACTCCTTGCCTGTACATTATTGGTTTTCTTTTGCACAGCTCATTCGAGCTGGTGATTGGTCACTAACGACCAGGGCTAAAGCGCCACGTGGCAGCGATGAACAAAACCAAATATAACTCTCCAAAGCCCAATATGGTCATCGGCAACTAAATCACCCAATTTAGCTTAATGGGTCCATGCATCGCTGTCATGTGGCAAACAATGCTGATGTAGGCTTCAGCCAAAACCGTTACCGTTCAATAATAACCTTCGATTCCGTATGTATTATCACGTGCCATAGGCAAGATGATCGCAGGGGCATGGTTTGTGAAGGAATGTAGGCATACCAGAACTGTTACCTCACGCGCCACCTCGTGTCCTATCTTATAACTGTATCTGGCAGCCATCAATAACTGTTTTGACATAATTTGAGTGCATTCAAAAATCCGGAGGGCCTCACCTGCTTGGCGTTATAGGGCGTGCTACGTATTCATAATTACAATTTTTATCCTCACCCTAATCTGTCCGGCTCTCAGTATAAGCATATCGTCAACTTAATTGAAAGTATATGGTATCATGTGTTGAATATTAACTATTCAATAAATCCCCATGCAATTCATTATGATAGCCCGAATCCTTTAATCTTTTATATTTTCTAGTTAGATCTACTTTTTATGTTATCATACTAAGTTAGTGGCTGATCTGTAAGTATTAGTTTAATACCATTAAACAAACAATAAGGTTGTTTTCCGCTATTGCACGACAGCAACTACTCGCGAAGTCGACTTCTGTAATATGGAAATAAAAAAGCTAAAGTGATCAAGCAAATACTTATGTGTATATAGCAGTGGTAAGGCAGCTCAAGCTTGCATATGTTGAGGTCTCATCTCGCGAACTACACACAAGTGTTATTATATAAATAATTCTTCTTAACGGTACATATATGGGCATCATATTCTGTTCATTGACAATGATGAGCTGTGTGAGAATAGAAAAAACCACAAATCAGCCAGGCGATGTTGAGTTTTAAAAAGCCCGAATTAAGAGGAAACATACGCCATATTACACAATGCCTTTCATCATCTTACGCAGCACTGTCATTACTGAGATTGTAGTGTATGTTCTGTCTTTACACAAAATACGGGCGCTGTGTCACACAACTCTGAAACGTACCGCACTTTGGAGGAAGGAATACACACTTGAACTTTTGTTGTACACGGAATTAATCACTCAGAATGCACTGCTTATTAGGGCTGTATCGAAGAGAGATTTTCGGGTATTTGTTTTGTGTATATTTCGGCTGGTAAACACGGTTGGCGCCCGAGAGAGCCGCAATTCGTCCATTATAGCACACATATATTCGTCCCTTGGCAAAGAGATTAGACCTCAAAGTAACTTGGTATGCTGATCGTTTTTCAACTCTTGTGGAAATTGAATTTACAGCAGTGCTCTTTGTACTTTCCCATAATACTGTGTGACACATAATGTGAATATCAAGCGGTCAACGAGCAGTTGTTATCAAACCCACAATAGAGCGACAGTCCCAGTTGTCATATACTGTCAATGTGCTTGAACTGACGGCCAATTTAACCTAATGCATTTCCCATGTTCCTGCGTATTGAGATTAGAAAAAAGTGTAAAAATGTAGAGGCAAAAGTCTCGAGAGCATTAAATGTGGATGTGACTGGGAAGCTTGAGTGATATATTTTGCATAATTATTACGTTGCACTGAATAACACCACGCTTTATGTCTGTGCAATAGCTGCTCCAAAGCCTATTCAAGAGGGTATCGCCAAGTCTGCGCATAGTGATATAGGTGTTACCAAGGTAACCTCAGAAAGGTTTTTCGATGTATATATATATTCTTGTCAAATTGTTGTGATTAAATTGTGCACTTTCACATTGATTAGAAAATTATCGGACCAATGCTCGTGTACGATCTAAAAAAAAGTCGGGGGGAGTCCTCGAGCGTCAGACACTTCCAATGAAGCTCAAAACGCACATTGTTTGTCAGTACGTGCTTGATAAAACGTTGGGAACGTGTTCAAGCTCAAGCAAGTGCCCTGTACTTATGCAGACTGACTGCACCGGCTTCTCTCGCTGATAAAGACCATTACTTTCCCAATGACCACCAACAACGTGACATCTTTCCTAGGTTCAAACCAATTATCATGTCAAAAGTAGCGTTTATACCGCTCACCAAGCCTTATACACTTGTTTGCGTCCTCGAGAATAATGGGAACATTAAAGGTCGCACGGTCATAATGCTATCCATCCCCGGCCTCATTAACTCACTGGTGGAAAAAAAATTCATGACTTGCTTAATAGATGTTTTTCTTCTGATAGAGTTTGCATAACCTTCAAAATCAGTAAGATCTGAGGAATCAATACGCCCATATTCCACTCGTAATACGCGTTACAAAAACATCACAGCGCGGATAAATGAAGTTGGCACCTAAACGTACGGGAAAACATCCTTTCAGGCTAATTTTTCATCGTTGGATTCAAAGGTGTATTGCTATTAACAACACTCCCACTCGCCACATCCCTTGCCATAACGTATTTATTCACGGGAAGTATTTGGCATGCTGTAAATGTTTATTACTTATGCTTCGAAATGTAACATTACCAAGGCCAATTCTAAATGTTATTGGGTAGCCATGAATTATGGAGATCTAGTTTGTATTTGTCGCAGAAAATTGCTTGGTATCGCTTGCATAATTGAATGCATTCTGATTCAAATGAATGCATTTTGAAATAATTTCCATAAATGTGCACAGTTATTGTTCGGAAATACATCGAGATAAGGCAGTTTAATTCGCGAATCGCAATTTACTTGGCTAGATAAGGATTTTACATAGGCTCCTTATCGATAAATTCCATGCAAATAACCTACAAAACGAATTAATCGTTGACAACTAGGTGCATCTATGAGAACTGATACAGAAAGCTGCTGACCTTTTATCATCTATGACACAGCAGAGAGTTTCTAAGACGACCCGTGGTGCAAAATGAATTTAAAGGCCTTAGTTAAATGGCATGACATGTTTGTCGTAACAGCTCTTGTGCAAGCTATGACACATATCAATGAGCCTCACAAACAGTTCAGAATGGGCTAGATGAACACGACAGGCGACTATTCAAATCAAGATCGAGTTTTCTTCTGTATGAACAATCTGTCCATAAGCCATTCGGATGCATTTCATGTGTAAGGATCTTAAATAACGTACAGATGTTTTCCGGACCATCGGGTAGCTTAATATACTCAACGTGGCCATTATGGTGCTATTTGAAAGTTATGCAAATATGTGTCTTCTCCTTTCGCTTAATTAATATTTGTCATTTCACTTTCCTTTTTGCCATCCAATAACCTTATCTTCAAGGGGAGCACGATTGTTCGACGAGACCGAAAGCACAACGGAATAGCGGCACATGGTACGGAGTAAGCGTTTTGTGTCTGTAGTAATCAGACTTACCAAGACTGTTATGGCCTTACCTAATGTATCCCAGAGTCGCCCAAGAACTCTCACAGCTTGTAGTTTATTACGCACTGGGTATGATTCCTTAGTGAGTAGAATCTACGAGTAAATGGTAGTGCGTCGTACAGCTCATAGATCCCGTGTAGTCCCCTATGACGTACAGCTAAATATCCAGCTATTCATTTACAACCCATTCGAACACATTTGCGAACTTCCGTATATTGCAGACACCCCCACATATGCTCTAGTTAGTGACGATGTAAATCTGTCACAATCACTACCTAAGAAACGAGTGTAATGGAATTATACCCAATAATCACTTTAAGTCAAATAAATATGACATTCCTTTTCAATGTTTCTCTGGAGTTTATCATTCTGCACTAACAATTTTGGTTGAGACTTTCAGATTTGCGCTAATTGCCTTGTATTGTTCACTGACTATTCGTCACTACGTTAACGGTAGTGGTTCAGTGATCTGTAAAAATACAACAAAGATATTAAAGCTCACATATATCATTAAAAGTAAACGAGACCGACCCGCACCTATGATATTCAATAATCGAAGAATACAGGCGTCCGACAATTCCAATTGAACGTTTCACACACTGAAGGTTTATATTGATCTATGAAGTATTCGACCAACTCTTTGCCCGTTTGCTTGTGTCATGAAACTACATATGTGAATTTCCAAGTGAAGGCTGGTAATTCCTGAATAATCTGCATGCACATTTAATACTCAGTCGTTGACGACTATAAGTATCTCCATCTCTATCTCTCTTTTGTGATAGATATTTCTGCGGTGATCAGCGCTCATACCACACTTCCTGAATGGGGTCATATATCCTGATAAACACGGATCTCTTAAGGCTTGCAACAGCTTAGATTCAAGGTAAAACGACTGATATATACTACCTTAAAAAGCTTTATATTTAAGAGATGCGATACAGACGTTGTATCCGAAAATGCGGAAGGCTAGTGGATTGTGCACTTACATAATTGGATGCGATGTTTCAGTCATTTAGCATCTATTAATTAGTTTTCTGTCTGATAATTGCTGCCAAGCTAATGGGTTTAGGATTATTAATAATGTTGGCTCACTGATTACGAAAATGACAGTAATCAGCGCACATTTGATTGACAGCATTGGTTTACATTATACAATAAGTTCACGTGTTATATTTGAAGCTTTTACGTAAGATGATCCTCAAATTATTTGCGTCTGCCATCCATTGAATTCTACCTTCCATTTCGGACTAAGGCAATTTCCGCTGACTGAAATACAATATTCTCACATCTCTACAGTTCGGCAATTTTGCAAGCAAAATGGACCAGCCTCAATAACAACCGTCCTTTTGAAGTCGCATATGATAAAGATCAAAGAAGGATTACCATGTGTATGCATTGACAGCAGACAATAATTGTAGTATCAGGCTATAAAAGAATGCCATGGATAGTTGTAGCACTTTTAATATTACACCATCAATAAAAGTTTTTGTGTGCAAGGGATAATCATGAATGCTTGTTTGCGCACTTTCATTACAATCTGTTCATTTGATCATCTGTGGAGTAGGTTGATAGCACAACATGTTCCTAAAGCAGTATGTAAGATTGTATATCCTACATTATGTTCGCATCAGTAAAAACGCAAACTAAATTACATCCCCATCTGATATGTGGGACTAAGGAAATCAAACAAATAGAATTTTATCATCTCTACACGACCTACTTCGTCGCAATGCTATAGTTTTTCGGAACAGTCATAATGACGGCAGCATCAGTGACAGTTTCGAATGGCGGATGATGTTGTGAAACAATTGTACCCGACTGCATATCACAATCAGTTGGAATTCACTGAAGGAATTCTACTTGACATGCCTACCGTTGTATTCAGTGGGTGGATTCAAAGTACGTCTAGGCTGAAAACTTGATCACCAAAAGCCTTCCAACGCTATTTTGTCATAGATGACTTACGTGTGGTAGCTTGCAAACATCATATCAGAACTGTAGTCCAAGGATGTTCTCACAAAGCAATTCGTTCGCATTTTACCATTGCTTACATTTGGTGTAAATTGTATATTTTCTCTTTTATAAATGATTATTTCACATGATTTAGCTCAACAGGGCCATTAAGCATCTGGTGTCTCAGTGACTGCTTACGTTATATACTGTATGCAAAAGACATACCCCATTGACGTTTTATGGGAAGTTGTCAATATTGGATGGCCCCATGGGACAATTTGACCGTCAGGTAAAATGTATATGTACGAAATAATGGGATCAATCAATTGCAAATGGAAAAATATGTTGGTACTCAGCTGAATTCAACTTTTCAAATACGGAGAGGTGATCAATATGACACAAACCGACGGTGCGAATGCGAATCAGTAGTGAAGGCACCTTCTGATGTACCGTTATTTTTTGTTAGATAATTCCTATTGATGTTACCTACTAAGGATTAAACTTCGTGGGCACTCTCTTATGGTAATTTGAGTATTTCTTGAGTGAATTGGGAACATGCAACACTTTGCTCACGACTACATAAAAATATGATGGAGGTGTCGATATATATTCCTGACGGATTGCGGTGAAGCCAAATATGTGATCACTGTCCCCGTACCACCAGTACAAGCCAGGTTAACATCCGGTACAACTCGTATGCAGCGCTAATATGGTGACTAACTGCTGCTTACATAAGAAAATTACATTGTGCCTCAAATTTATTGCGCTTGAGCTGATTTATGTTAGCGATAAGTCTTACGTCGCATGGCATAATTGATTTGCATTTTACTAAAATAAACCCCATCGTCCTCTAAGCTGAAATATTAGACCCTCGATCCTCACTAAGCGGATATGACTCGTTTGGGTATATGCTGTGGTACTCATTAAGGGAGCAATCTGCATGACTCGCTTTTAGTGACGGACTTGTGTTGTAATGGTCAATGTCATACCGACATTCGTTCTCCCGATACAAGAGATGCCTTCTTGACGAGTCCACATGTAAACAAATAGGTGTAGCCCACATATTGTCGCAGCTGTCGAAACGTGATAATAGTGGTTGTTTTTATATCAGGAAAATAGCTACAACACTTGTATTATTCATACAGTAGTGGTATAGATGGCTAGGAATATTTGCTCCTAAATAGCATATATTTGTTGGATGGAAATGTTCTCTCTCACTGAGGCGTTGCTTAAGCAAGGAATAGCATCCATACATATGGACAGTAACTTGAGTGGCACTAGTGAAATCTGGCACAAACACGCTAATTACCTTGGTGACTCATCAAAAATGCACTACTAACAATAATGAGAGAAATAACCATCCGATACAGAATATTTAGGTCACTTGGCTTCGATCCTGGTCCTAGCATTGGGACAAATTAAAAGGGTATGACCTCATCAGCAGACATTGATTGGTATCAGTTCCACTGTGCTTGTGTGGCTGCGTGCGAGTTTTATTGTGCTTGTGTCTTTTTAAGTCGGCAGTAAATTTGATTATTTTCTTAGGCCAACACCAAACTAACCTCTACACAATAACAATACTTATACGGATATGAATTCCATAAGTCATCCTGATCCATGCCCGCGTAAAGGCTGGATTCATCAATACCCTAATTCCTGCTATTTCAGCCCATGGGCACAATACATAAATCGCCTTTCTCTGTAGGCGCCTCACAGCTGCATATCGAATAATAAAACAGTAAATTGAGTCGCTCCTTCCGGCGGTTTGATAGTCTGACCCCACCTACAAAGAAAATAGATAATGAAGGCTAGCTGAGAACGGTAGTTATGTAGGCTCTCTATGCTTGGCTGTCACAGAAACTGGTTGTTAGCACTTGTTGAGTTTGATGGAATGGGATACTGTATACTCTTATTTACATGCTGTTATAAATACTGGTCAGGCTTACACAGAATACCTAAGCTGTTACTGGTGAAACATGAATGGCCATACCAACCGAGGTTCAATCGACCAACTGACGCATGCCAACAAACGCATATACAATGTATAGCCACGACCGGTATCCACTTGTGCGCTGCCGTCAGCAAAAGCTTATTTGGTGGTTAATTCTAGGGATCATTTGGATTATATAGACAACGTCGATGGAGTGCAATTACTGATCAAAAGATTAAGCGAAATTTCCATAGCGGTAGTGTCAAAAGAGCCGTCATTTACAACGTTCCTTTCCAAGTTGCTGTATTTCTGCTGCTTTAAACTGGCACTACAGCGTGTGCATATTCTTCAATCAGCCTTCTGTTGGTTTACCCTACCGAGAAATCACGATTGCCCCACCTGCAATGAGCTGTTTTTTTACATGTGCGCTAAATGTATAGCTAGAAAGATACCTAGCAATATCTCTAGATGAATTATTTTAATAATGCACTATAATAAACAAAAAGACTATGGCACAGGTTCCAGGAGACGAGTTGTCAACAGGATCGATGTACTATATGATATATTACAATTCATGGGGCATATTTGAGATGAATACAATAACCTATTCCGCCGACGTCATATGTTGTAATGCAGAGATAATTTGCATCTTCATTTGCCTAAATCAGATCGCATATATTTCTGCAGGATGTCAATTAACAATATATCGTTAGATGTGTGATGAAACTGTCCAGGAGTCATTTATACTACAGAGACTGGATTTGCAGCTTTTATTAAGTGCATAAGGTTCCGTGCCAACTATTCTTGTGCACAAAATATTCTGACATATCGATACGAGCTTTTGCAGAAGTTAAGTTATTCAATCGCGCCAAACGGAGACATATTGACCTTAACCTTTCTTGTCACTGTGGTTTGTGCGCGAATTAATATAATATTGGATTTATCCCAAAAAATGGCAAATCACTAATCGTCTTTTCTTTTCCTTGCAAACCTATAGCATGGCACCCATAGAACCATACGTCCGTTTTTCCTATAAAACCCTGGGGCCGTTGCTACTAAGGACGTGCTGTAAAAACATAATTAAGTTAAAATGGGATAAAAGTTGAGTCTGAAGCGCACAATTGTTTTAAAGCATGAAAAAACCTACTTATTGCCTCTGTTTAACTTGCTGCTGCTGTGTGCAGTTTCCGTTTTTATACGTCTGTTACTTGCAGCATAATTAATAGACGCCTTCATTTCGCACAATCACGATATTTACGATTGATTACTCTTTGTGCTGGTAGCTGAACTGGTGTTTTTAACCCTACGTAAAAGTTTTAAAAATCGTAATGCATTAGCTGATGAAATGCGCAGTGTTAATTCAGGTGTCAGATCATTGTGCGTTATACCAGCGAACGGATGATAGTTGACTGATATGTGGGTTAACTATATTGGGTATATACAATTAGATATCAACTTCTTTGATGATCTAATCATAGGTGTTTTTCAAAAAATAAACCAGTCAAAAAAGTCTTTGTCCCTGATTTCATTACATTAGACTGCAGAAGAAGCAGAAGGGCGACCAATTTAAAGTAATATGTAATGGCTTTTACATTGTTGCATCCTTTCCTTAGAAGGATAGCAACAACATATTTGTGGTGAATTGGTTCGCCTGTGTCATTGTTTAGCATATTCAGACGTATTTGAGTAATCAAACCAGCACAAAATCAGCGTGATGTGCTACATCGAAATACATCAACATTATATATCAAGCCGTGACACGAATCTGGATATGATGAAAAAGTTGGTAATTGGGTGTATGGTGGCCGAAAAAGACACCCTCGTGCATGCCATTGGCCTAATACTATTTTGCATGATAGCCATAAATGCCATCTTTGGCCGGCGTTGTACAGCGAAGGAAAGTCAGAGCGCTGGACGCAGACAGCTCTACAAAATATAATTTTCCGTCAATCTAAGATGACCAGGTATGTTCCTATTGTAACAGTTTTAAGAAATTAAATATGCATCTAAACTTGGCTGTAAAAGAACGATTATTTAGTAGTCCACCCAAATTTATATTGTTAAGTAATGTGGAATTACATTCATTACTCATTGAATCCAGTATATATAATCAATTAATAAAGCCATACACGGTACGGGCCGTTTTAATGTTTGCTGTTTTCGTATGACTGACTGCTTTTGAAAACGAAACCACTCGCTGCAGTTAAATAATTGTGTGAAGCACATTTAATACTTTATATATCCTAGTGCATGTGATTGAAGAGGTCATTTCACACTTTGATGATTCAACGTTAATTGGTTTGTAGTTAACCCAGTCGGCCGCTTCCCCAATTCCACCCTTATACTAAACAACAAACGCAGCTTTGCCAATCAAATTAATCATCAATCCCCAGGGAAAGTATTCATTCTTAACAAATTAAATTTACGCCGGGCTTTAGCGGGCTTAAATTTGATTGATCCAATTTTAGGACCAATTTTAGAATCATGTTCACATAGTTACCAATCTAGATGCGCTGATTACCCTAGTTTGTATGTTTGCTCTTTCATGTGATATTCAGGTCTGTTCTTTGTGATTTTCAATGTATATCGGCCGGTTTTTGACAAGATATCTTAACATTGCAGTTCGATGATTGTGGTTCTGCGTGTGACTCACAGATTTCTCTTAATGGTCATGTTGAGGTGAGTAGAGCATAGTACATGACTGTAGTCAATCAATCCAAATGCAGACTACCAACAATTGCACATATTGTTTACCCTTAGAGCTCAGGCTCAGTTGGATGAACATAAGAGACGATGATAGTTTGAAACATCGCCACGATCAGAAACAAGAATACAGTTGGTTATTCGGATAAATTGAAGCATTGTGTAGATAGTGCGAGATTTGTCGTTAGGTCCTGTTGATCCGATTTACAGGCTTACTCCACAATATTTGTTGTAAATCATCAACCCAGCATGATAGGAACAAATAATACAAACACCTGAAAAACTATCGAGGTCTTCAGGGGGTCGTTTTATGCACCCTGACATGCTGTAAATCGATCATTAATATAATAAAAATATGCATTCCACCAGAACCTGTCCGTGCGATTCCAACTTATACCATTTAGTTCAGTTAAACCGTGAGAGTAATCATTGATTTCTTCAGACATGCGCTCAATATATTACTGCTAGACGCATGGTCATATTGCGCCATGTAGAGAACATACAGACCAGCATTCATACAGCACGAACGGGAATGGTGATATTGACGATGATGATGACGATGATAAAGACGACGACTACGATGATGATGACTGTGATGATGATGATGCTTCTGCTGCTGCTAATAATGATGATGATGATGATGTTGATGATGTTGATGATGATGATGATAATAATGACTTCTTGTGACAGTCGCTCAATATAAAACGTTTGAAGCACTGCTAGATGCATGTTCATGTTCAGCCTTGTAAGATGATGATGATAATTATGATGATGATGATGATGATAATGATAATAGAGATAACGAGGCGGAGCAGTAAGAGAAGGAAGATGACGGATACTGCAGCAGTTAAATGGATATCTAGTGCGATTTGTCGTAGCATCGGTCGTTGGCAATGGATAGAGAGTGATCTGTGACAGTGTTGCGAGCTGTTTAAAGTACAGATATGTAGTCCTTGCCTGCTGCATATTACACACCATACATTGTACGTTTTCTGTTCCAGAGTTCGCTCGAACTGCTGATTGGTCACTAACGACCAGGGCTAAAGCGGCACGTGGCAGCGATGAACGAAACCAAATATAACTCTCCAAAGCCCAATATGGTCATCGACAACTAAAGCACCGAATTCAGCTAAATGGGTCCATACATCGCTGTCATGTGGCAAACAATGCTGATGTAGGCTTTCAGCCAAAACCGTAACCATTCAGTGATAACTTTTCTTTTTTTTTTATCCATAAAATGATATGCGTATCAATTGGGGCAGTACTGGACGTTAATGTCACGAATATCATACTTTATATCGATTAATTACCAATTACGTCGTGTTGTAACAACTATTGAATATTGACCTTATTTGGGGTGTACCCTCGCATTCGGCTAAATTGGGTCCTACGCTTGAAAGTAATCTAACTAGGCGTATACTCTTTCTTACCCACGTGTGCATTAGTGAAAACGTGCGGTGTAGCACGCAATACTTTGAGTACACAGCACAATCACTAATTGGTGATGAATAGCTCAACAGAAATACAAACCGTCCTAGCAAGCCGACCACACATGCCAGTGCATTCATGAATAGGATCCGAGATATAACTGCATTGCGAAATCATGCTGCGCATGGGATGTCGTTCACACAAATATTCAAGGGCAGTTTCCGGTATCACACCGTGCTAGGGGTGCTAAATGGTCAATTGAATTAACAATATTGGTGGTATTTTTCGCTTTGAAGTCTAGAACACTCATATCTCAGGGATATCCGAACACATTGCAGAATGGTATGTCCATGCCTGAACAAAGGATTACTAGATTTTGCAATAAACCTGTGGACCGCATGGAACAGATAACCAGTCATCATGGCTTCATGCAGCTCACTGAATGCTCTCATTGAGTATTTCTAGAACAAAGGATTTAAGGTTAATATTAACACAATGATGCAAAATACAAGCATAACGAGGCTCCTAATTAACTGTAATTCATAATTAAGCAGATAATGCAAGGTTATGTCAACGTCGGATGCAATGCAGCAGTTCAGTTGTTGCTCGGTGAAGTGGAGTGGCTGTTAGTTTCATTCGAGTCTGCTTGATGCCACACGAGAATGTATGTTTTGTAGTTCGATGGAATTCGAGCGTTTAATTTGAAGCTCGATTAAATTACATCCTCAGTGTACACTTATGATACCTTTAGGTTTATATGGATTGACAGTTGATTAACAGACGCTACGGATAGCAACTGAAATATAAGCGTCATTTCTATCACAGTCCGCACACATATATCCTAGCTTGAGGTTACTGCCCATTTGTAATTAATCACTCGTCATCTAGCAAGACGACAAATATCGAAGGACTTTGTAATTTCGTCATAGATACTGCGAACGAATAACGTGAGCAAGATTTTACTCGACTCACGTATCTTTTCAAGCAGGAACCCCTTGCAGGTTATCTGTTCTTTACTTGGTGACGAAATAAACTCATTATGTCTTGTCCGGAACTGCTTAATGTCACACCAAGCAATAATGATATGCTTTATGCATATGACTCCTCATAAGACTGCTCATTTGATGATTTCCCGAACAATGACCGCTGCCATTGCTTTGGCTTCACTGACAATTTTAAAAATTGTGTAGCAAAATACCAGCAATATATTTGAAAGGCAGCTAGATGTTCCATGCAGAATGCATGCCATATATCGTGTGTAATACGTCGATGGCAAAACATTATCACGTGCCACAGGCAAGATGATCACAAGGGCGTGGGATGTGAAGCAATGTCGGCATACCAGAACTGCTACATCGCGCGCCACCTACCTCGTGTCCTATCTAATAACTTTATCTGGCAGCTATTAATAACTGTTTTGACATAATGTTACTGCATTCAAAAATCTGGAGGCCATCACCTGCTTGGCGTTATAGGGCGTGCAACTTATTCATAATTGGTATTGTTATCCTCACCCTCAATATGTTCGGTTCTCATTATAAGTCAACGTAGTTGAAAGTATATGGTTTCATGTGTTGAGTATTAATTATTAAATAAATTCCAATGCAGTCCTTTATGATGGCCCGAATCCTTTAATCTTTTTCACTCTTGATCGAGGTTAGGTGTTTAATTGCTCCCTGATATGTTTTCAATGGCTGACCTGTTTGTATTAGTTTAATGCAAATTACCGAAGAATAAGTTTGTTTTCAGTTATTGGATGAGAGCAACCACTCGCAAAGTCGACTTTTGTAATATGGAAATAAAAAAGCTTAAGTGATTAAGCAAATACTTATGTGTATATAGCAGTGATAAAGGCAGCTCAAGCTTGCATATGTTGAGGTCTCATCTCACGAACAACACACAAGTGTTATTATATAAGTAATTCCATGCCCCTTAAATGTCAACCCTTTCGAACCATATATTGCTAGTTTGGTCACGTGCAACAGTCTTTTTCCTGATAGCTTGAAGTCAGGATTATGGGGCACAAAGACCGGCATCGAATGGCTGAATGCAGCTCACTGCGTCTTGCAGCGACAAGCCGCTGAACCGGACTCAATCAAATACGTTGCCATTGAAATCTACTGCTACTAGACAGTGATTATGGTGGATTGGAACGTTGCATATGCTATTTAAACAGGTGCGTAATCATAAAATATATACAGTGTAGGCGCAACATTGTTGCAGATTAAATGCCATTTCAGGTTGCCATTTGCGCAATCAGACTTAAGACATCAAACAATTGGTTTATCAAATAATATTGCTCCTAAGCATTGGTATTTTAGCTTTCTTACGTGCAGCAACACAATCTGCCAGATTGCGAAAAGGCTGGATGTGTGCTGCAATGAGTAATATTGGTGCTGAACCAAATGCTCAAAAAATTGCGTTCAATGCCTATAACTTTTATCTTTCATGCGTTGAATAACATTCGGGATATTGGTCTTACTAAAGGGAACGATTAATTAGGGTTATGATAAATTGAGTAATCCTAATCAGTTCATATTGTTTTATGTGTCATATTCTCGACAAGGCAAGATATGTGTGATGCCATACGTGTGTCTTAGTTGGCCATGGGGCATCTTGTTTTGAAGGAGCTCCTAAGTAAACGCATACTTCCAAAATAAATTATGTTGATGACTGCGCATACCCAGTTCCTCGAGTCATCACATAATGTGGCGATCCCACTTCTGAGAGGAACCGGTCCTAGTGTGTGAGTGGGCGGAGGGGGAGGGGGAGGTGGGGGGTTTATTCTGTGACACCTTGTGGGAACCAAGTAGGTGCCAAGTGGCACTTGAGGGATGATTTTTAAGCACCAATGTCTTGCAGCACTCACATATTGTTCTGTTAGATGACTTAACACTCCAGGTTAATTATATTTTCGTATTACTAATTTACCTTTAAAATCCGGTTCAAGGCATATATAGGTACCAAAAGCCACAGAAGTGAATGAGTAGATTTTCTGTAACTGAATTTTCTACACATTTAAGTTACACCTCTTTGCTAGTTCCTCGCCACACAGAGGCAACGTGCATGTTATGTAAGACATTTAAGTTCCAAGCCCCTTTTTCAACTGATTACCTATCACAGCCAAAATGCTTCGTCTATGATAGAATGATCGCTCATCTCTGATTCAATGACATCGTCGTTCATGCAAATTACAACTTAATGCAGACACTCCTCTATCTCATTTTGTATAAAGAGATTAGTCTAGTATACAAGAAGCACAAACGAAATAGCGACTGCAATGGCGGATTAGATTGAATAAGCTTTGCCTTGAAGATATTGGCTTCTAGTGTCGTCAAACTACATTAACGAAGTCGTCTGTATATTTAAGGTAATTAGACCAATATGTTGATGTAAAAATATCAAATGAACGACGCCGTAATTCACAATTGCCATGCATTATTATCAGCGTCCTATTGTTATCCTTGATACCCGACATTTACAATGTATCAATTAATTGCAGTTGCAATAGTTGAAATTACAATTAATTACTGGCTCGATATGAATGCAATAAAAGTCAATAATTTGTCGCATAATCGACGCAGGGATAACATTTCTCTACCGATGCACAATTTACAAGAATACGTAGAAGAATATCCTTGCTGGAAGCTCAGTCGGATTTTGCTGGTCTAGTAAACACATGAGCATATATAAGCTGCAGCATTGGCTATAATCTTGTCTTTTTATGGGTCGATATCTGGTCATCTTATTGTGTTCACTGACAATGATGAGCTGCGTGAGAACGAAAAAAAACCCAACCAACAGGACGATGCGGAGCTTTCAAAAGCCCGAATTAAGAGACAATATACGCCATATTACACAAAGCCTTTCATCATCTTACGCAGCACTGTCATTACTGAGATTGTAGTGTATGTTCTGTCTTTACACAAAATACGGGCGCTATGTCACACAACTTTTGTAACGTACCGCACGTCGAGGACGGAATACACACTCATACTTGTTTCTACACGTAATTAATCACTCAGAATGTACTGCTTATTGGAGGCTTGGAATCATCCGTATCGGAGGGATTTTCTCGGGTATATGTTTTGTGTATATTTCGGCTGTCAATCACGATTGGCGCTCGGGAGAGACGCAATGCGTCTATTATAGCACACATGTATTCGTCTTTTTGGCCAAGGGTTTATACCTCGAAGTAACTTAGTATGCTTATCTTGCTTCTGCACTGCAGTGCTCTTCGCACTTTCACATGATACTACATGACGAGCATTAAGACCATTAGGCTTCAGCATGAATTGGAGGTTTTCGTATGCACCAATGTTTCAATATGATGACGTATGCGCATTATGTGTGGAAAATCACGATTCTTGGCACTCCACAAATAATCATCCCATGCAGCATTTTCGTCATAACGGTCAAAAAGCAATTGCTATCAAAACCACAATAGAACGACAGTCCCAGTGGTCATTTACTGTCAATTTATCATGTGTGCTGGAGCTCACGGCCACTTCAACCTAATGCATTTCCCATGATCATGGTTATAGAGATTTAGAAAGCATGAGAAAGGGTTTAATTTACAGGCATAAGGCTCGAAGACATTGAATGTGGATGTGACTGGGAAGCTTGAGTGAAATGTTTTGCCTAATTATTATATTGCACTGAATAACACCATGCTTAGTGTCTGTGTAGTAGCTGCTCCGAAGCCTATTTAAGATAGTATCGTCCAATCTGCACATAGTGATAGAGGTGCTACCATGCTAACCCGCCTAAGATAACCCGATATGTATATATACACAAGTCAAGTAAAGGATTGAGATCTGATTGCGCTCTTTCACGAATTTATTAGAACATTATTGGACCAATACTAGTGTACGATTTAACAAGAAAACGTAGGGAAAGTTTTTAAGCCACTAGCAAGTGCCCTGTACTAATGCAGACTGCCTTAGTGCACCGCAGTATTCTCTCCTGATAAAGACCATGATATTACCAACTACCGCCCACAACGCGACATATTTCCTATGTACAAACCAACTAAAACGTCAAAGATATCGTGTATACCGCTCACCAAGCCTTATTCATTTATTTGCGTCCTCGAAAATAATGGGAACATTATGGGTCGCACGGTCTTGATGCCATCAATACCCGGCCTCAATTACTCACCGACGGAGAAAACATCCATGACTTGGCTATAAGTTGAATTCTTCAGCCTCACAAGATGTTTCGTTTTGCTTTGAGGTATCAGTACGCCTATGTTCTACTTGTAATACGCTTTACAATAAATTACAGCGCCATTAAATCTAGTTGGCACCTACACGTACGGGAAAGCATCCTTTCAGGCTAATTTGTCATTATGGGAATCAAAGGTGTATTGCTATGAACAACACTTCCACTAGCCACATCCCTTGTCTTTACGTATTTATTCGCGGTTGTACCTGATGTGCTGTAAATATCTATTGATTATGCTTCGAAATGTAGCAAAATCTAGGCCAATTCTTAGTGTGACGAAGTGACCATGAATGATGGAGATCTAGTTTGTATTTGTCGTAGAAAGTTTAATGGTATCGAATGAATAATTGAATGCACTCTGAAATAACATAATGCATTTTAAAATAAGTAGCAATGAATGTGCACAGTGATTGTTCGGAAATACATAAAGATTAGGCGGTTTATTTCGCGAATCGAAATATACTTGTCTATATCTAACGTAAGACAACACAAGAGATTTATCTCCTTAAAAGATTTGTGGGAAATTTTTTCAAACAACCCTCCATTGAGACCTATCGTTTAGAGGCACTCACATTGCCGCCTTTTTCTGTAGCACTACCTGTGGTGGATAACTATACAAGGATTTTACATAAGCTCCTTATTAACAAAGCCCATGCAAATAACCTACCATACGAAATAATCATTGATTACTAAGTGCACCCATGAGAATTGATGCAGAAAACTGCTGACCTTTCATCGTTTATGATATAGCAGAGAGTTTCTAAGACGACCCGTAGCGCAGAATGAATCAAAAGGCCTTAATTCAATGACATGACACGTATGTCGTGACAGCTATTACGCAAGCTATGACACATATTATTGAGCCTTACAAACAGTTCAGATTGCGCTAGATGAACAAGATAGGCGACTATTTAACAAGATCGAGGTTTAATTTTGTATGAACAATCTTTCCATGAGCCATGCGGATGCATTTAATGTGTAAAGATTTCAAATAACATACAGATATTACCCGGACCATCGGGCAGCAACATATACTAAACGTGACCATTGTCGTGTCTTCTCCTTTTTGCTGAATTATTATTTTTCATGCAATCTTTTTACCATCCAATGACCTTATCTTCATTGGAAAAACGATTGATCTAAGTGACCTAAAGCACAACGGAATAGCGGCAGATAGTGCGGAGTAAGTGTTTTGTGTCTGTAGTAATCAGACTTGCTGAGACTGTTATGGCCTTACCTAAAGTATCACTGAGTCGCCCAAGAATACTCACCCGTTAGATTTTTTTATTAGAATCTACGAGTGTATTGTTGTGCGTCGGAACGCAAATCGATCTCATGTAGTCCCCTACATACAGCTAAATATCCAAATATTCCCAGTCGTTGACGACTGTAATTATCTTCATCCCTATCTCTCCTTGTGATGGATATCTCTGCGGTGATCAGCGCTCTTACCACACTTCCTGAATTGGGTCATATATCCTGATCAAAAAAAGCATTTCTGTGAGGCTTGGAATAGCTTAGATTCAAGATAAAACGACTTTTAACTATTTCCCTGAAAAGCTTTACATTTATGAGAAAGGATGCAGACTTTGTAACCGAAGCTAATGGATTGTGCTCTTACATAATTGGATGCGATGTTCCAGCCATCCAACATCTATTTATTAGAATTTTGTGTGTTAATTGCTACCAAGCTAATTGACTTAGGGTCATTTATAATGTTGGCTCATTGATTACGGAAATGACAGTTACCACCGCACATTTGATTGACGATGTATTAATTAGTTAAACAGGTTCAAAACGTGACCACCAAAGCCCTTCCTACTCTATTTTGTCATAGATGGCTGATGTTTGGCAGGTAGCAGGCATCATTTCAGAACTTTAGTCAAAGGGTGCTTTCACCAAGCAATTTGTTTGTATTTTAACGTTTCTTACATTTGGTGGTAATTTTACATTCCCTCCTTTATAAATGATTCTTTTACATACTTCATCTCACCAGTGTCATTAAGCATCTTGTGTCACAGTGACTGCTTACTTTATATACTGTTTACAAACGACATAGCCCATTGGTATTTTGTGGGAAGTTGTCAATATTGGATGGCCCCATGGGACAATTTTACCGGCAGGTAACATGTATGTGTACAAAACTACCGAGAGATAATACGTCATCCTAGTGAAGTGATCAATTGCAAATGGAAATATACGTTGGTACTCTGCTGAATTCAACTTTCCAAATATCGAAAGGAGATTAGTATGACACAAACAGAAAGCGCTAATGCGAATCAGCAGTATAGGCACCTTCTGATGTACTGTTATCTTTTGCCAGCTAATTCCTATTGTTGTAAACTATTAAGGATTAAACTTCTTGGGCACTCTATTACGGTAATTTGAGTATTTCTTGAGTGAATTGCGAACATGCAAGACTTTGCTCATGACTGCACACAAATGTGATTGAAGTCTAGATATATAATCCTGACGGATTGCGGTGAAGCAAAATATGTGATCACTGTCCCTGTACCACCACTACAAGCTAAGTTAATATCCTGCTCAACTCGCCTCCAACGCTAATATGGTGACTAACTGCTTTATATTATTTATGTTATTGCGCTATAGCTGATTTATTTTAGCGATACGTCTTACGTCACATGGCATAGCTGATTTGCATTTTACAAGAATAATATCAAACGTCCTCTAAGCTGAAATATTACTATGAGGATTTGACTCGTTCGGGTATATGCTGTAGTACTCATCAGTAAAATAGCTACAATCTTTGTACTACTCATACAGTAGTGATATAGATGTCTAGGAGTTCTAACCAATGTTTGCTCCTAAACAGCATATATTTATTAGGTGGAAATATTCTCTCTCATTGGGGCGTTGCATTAGGAAGGTATAGCATCCATACATATGGACAGTAATTAGAGTGGCACCTGTAAAATCAGGTACGAACACGCTGATTACCTTGGTGACTCATCAAAAATGCACTACTAACAATAATGAGAGAAATAACCAACCCATACAGAATATTTAGATCACTAGGCTTCGATCAAGGTCCTTGTATTGGGACAGATTACTTATCATCAGCAGACATTGATTGGCATCTGTACCGCTGATTTTGTCTGGCTGAGTGCGAGTTTGCTGGTGCTTATGTCTTTTTCAGTCAGCAGTAAATTGGATTATTCTTTGAGGCCAACACCAAGCTAACATCTACACAATTACGATACTAACATGGACATGAATCCACGCCCACGTAAAGACAAGATTAGACAAGACCGTAATTCCTGCTATTTCAGCCCATGGGCACAATACATAAATCGTCTTCCTCTGCTGCAAGCGCCTCACAGCAGCATACCTATTTATAGCAAACTTATCGGCTCTTAGAGCGACACGAGAAACAAACTTTTTCTCGATTAATTAAACAGTAAATTCAGTCGATCCTTCCGGCAGTTTGACATTCTGGCCTCACCTACAAAGAAAATAGAGTCGGTTTTTAGATAATGAACGCTAGCTGATAACGGTTATCATGTAGACTTTGTGCAGCCTATGAATAGAGGCCGCTTCAAAGTGACGCACATATCCCACAGCGTAGTAAAACATCAGCGCTGCATTGAAATGATATGAATATCTTTAATGCCTAGTAGATTATAAACATTTTGCTGCACCGCTGCCAGTATCACGACGGTTTAAATTGAACGTGTTGCATTTATGCTAACATCTACAATGTCCACAAGCTTATGAGGTGGATAATAAAAAAAAGTGATGATGATTATGATTATGGCGGTGATTATGACGATAATGATGATTATGACGATAATGATGATTATGACGATAATGATATCGACCATGATATTTGAATCGGTAATGATTAAAATAGTGCGGATTGCTAAGATGATTATGATCGACAGCAACACCAGTACCTTTCTGCAACGCCTTTTCGAGGCAAAGCCAAATACCTTAAGCTTCTTTGTAAAACATCAATATAAACAGTAAATCATGCATAAAAAAAATGTCGCTAATCAAATCGATGTTTCAACCCTTAAAGGTAATGGAAAGAATCGAAGGGTGGCAGAAACTTGGCAATATTAAATTCATTATTATTTGAGCCTGTTATTCTTCGAAGGATTTCTTGTGATAACGATTTGATGGTACGAAATCAGGCACTTGATGCCATAATTTGTCTTAGTTTGTAATCAATTACTTATTTCAGGGGCTTATTTCAGAAATATATTCCGTACCTTGCATGCTTGCAATGCATTGTTACTTAAGACTCCGAATATAGGACAAACTCGACGAAAGGGGTTTGCACGTCAACATTAAATTTGTTCTCCTAGAAGCTACAAGTATAAACAATGTTCTTCAAGTCAACCATACTGTTCCGATTTCTTTCAGGAGTACTTTGCGGATGATATTAACTTGTTACGGTCATCCGTAGCAACGCATCTTAATGCTATCACTCTAATCTTTAAATCTTGAAAAAAGCTCTTAGTGGCCAGAAAATGCTCAATACGATAGCCTTTTTCACCAGCTTAGTCATGCGACAACTAATATGAGACATTTGTTCCATCTTAGACTATGTGTGCAACCGTTGCATTAGTTCACATCCTCATGAACGCTCATTATATTGGTTGATCTACGCTTATTCTGGCGTGTAATCGATCTGCTGTTCAAAATCACGGTAGACTTCACTGTAAATGTTAAAGTAGTACACTTAGTGAAATTACATGGTTTGGCCGAGTGCAAAATCCCTTCATATTATCCAGAAACCTTACTTTGACGACTGCACAATGTGACATGGAGCTAGCATAATGCTGGTCGATACTCCTTGCAAATCATGTAAGATAAGGTTATTCAGTTAGAAAGATAGTAAATGCTGCAAGATAGTAACATAAATTTCAAGCGGTGCAGAACGTGTAACTCGGATGTTCTGTACACCTAGCGACAATATAAAGCGAACATCTCTGAACAGCGATATATTTGTTGAACTGACCCTCCGCCACATTCAGTACCACAGAATGGACGCACAAATTTGCATTGCCTCCGTGCAGTTCCGTATAAACATTTTAACATTCCGTCCTGCAGTTTAACGCAATGATATGGGCATCATACACGGATATCAATTTCAATTACTTGTTAGCGCATAATTGGGTGTGTACAATCTCTGCACCACTTAGCTTACGAGCAGCAATAATATATAATACGTAACGTAGCCTCGTAGCTGATTGTGCGTTAATGTAAGGTACACGTTTTATCGATGCAATTTATCGCAGAAGTAGAACGCTCGGTTTATGGCAGGAAACAAATACGAACGAACTGAGGCCACCAGTACCGAGTACACATTTGAGACCGAATCAATTAGATTTGCGTAGTATAAGTTGGTCTAAGTCACTCAAATTATTGTGCACGTCTATCACTATATTTTCAACTATAGGAGTTAAATCTTCTTTTGCTGCCCCGATGCACGTTACCTGCAGTCGAGGCACAACTGATCTCTTAGACAGGAAGCCCAAAGGAAGCGCAGATGTCAGCACTGAGTGCTTATTTGTGACTGAATGAGTTAGATTTGTCACGAACGTTGTGTTCTTGATGGTCTCGTACCCTATGTATTCGAAGGTCGTCCGACGGCTCTCATTGACAGTTATTGCTGTCAAGTTGGCGAGTATGCAGACAACGGGATACCAATCTGCTCCCGAGGTCATTTGGCTGAATAAACTGCATCAGGAATACTTTTATTTAAGAGTATAGACCGACTGACGAGAGGTAATGCGCGCCAGGTGGTTAATTACACTGCTAATCATATGCACGCTGGTTAATTAAAATGATAAGCGTTTGCAATTAGTCATACGACATCGTGGAACGAAAGCGACGAAACGAACGACGTTAGTTAGCGCTTACTAGTTTAGTTGATGTAAGCAAGCCAATGAAAGGCTAATCGAGACTATATGACTCAACGCATGGTAACATATCAATGAATCCTACTTGCTTCAAAGAGGGCCAAAGTTGCAAATGCACACACGCAAGTCAGCCAATGAACCAATGTGAACAAACCAATCGTGTTTAATACCACGCGTGACATGGTCACCGAGATTCCTGGTCCCGGTCTTGTTTCTGGTGATAGTATAAAAGCCAGCAAAATTACGCTATCAAATGCAATGGATCCTGAAACTGCAATACTTAGCGGATTGAACTCTTCTAATAACCTTGCAAAAGTAACAAAATCTAAACGACAGAGCACTTACAGTAGCAATTTGGGTTAGGACAGATATCTGCGCTATCATCGTTATTGTCGTTGCAATGCATGTTATAGAAAAAGGAACACTCATATTTTTATTGTGATAGCAACTGGGTAATTTATTTTTCATAACATCACACATGGCTGATACCCTATACCTAGCAGCTAGCTCAGCCCTCTGCCCTCAAACGATATCCCGTTTTCACTCCGGCTCAGTATTTTGCTTTGTTTGTCTGATAATTATACACTCGTCGCTGTCACCGTTTACCAGGGCAATTACCAAGTCGTGCGCATTTTTAGAATGCAGCAGCATCTTATAATACGGCAATTATATAGAGACATTTGTAAATTAAAATCTTCGTGGTATGTTTTAATTTCTGCCTTGATCTCATTTCTAAACTGGAACATACAAAAGCTAGCTGAGCCAATATCTATTTGGCTCACAATTGCCATAGCCCCGTTCGCATCTCTTAATGTTTACTCTGTGTGCCACCTAGGACCACCATGGTGTTTGTCGGGCCTGAAGCTGCTGACTGTAGTAGATTATGGGTAGGTGCTGCCAGGGCAAGGTGTCAACCTTCACAACCTACAATACCACATACTACCGATGTGATATACGCTTATTTCGGCATGTTCTAATAGGCAAAGCTAGTGCCTAATCAGAAATACGGTACAGTTGAATTGAACGTATAGCCAGCCAGAAGCAGATAGTTTTCCTTTCTTGCCGATGTAAGCTTGTGAATGGCTGAGACAAAGTGGCCCCGATAAGTATCAATTGAGTGTTTATGTCTCTCTGCTTGAGAAGCAATGAAGGTTGCTCTTTCTCATGCTTTTGTGATAACATGGATTGTGATTACTTGCTCGATGCACATTCAACCCCTGGATGAAGCTTGCATCATACACTAAACACTACCATCCGAAGCCACACTTGCAACCCACAAACGCTGAATTCAATATGCACATCTAATGGTCTCCGAGCACTCGTCTTATCTAGATATGTCAAATGATAAATTAAAGGTATGGTTGATACCATTTTGTTGATGTTTATATGCCTTTTGACCCACATTTATGACATGTGCGATATAGGGAACAATGTTATATGCCTTCAATTATTTCGATCTTGTGTCACGCTATACATGGCTTCTTCTTAATCTGGCTGTGTAGAATATGAGACATACATACGCAATGGAGTGATTATTGAGCGGATGTTGAAAACACTCCTCAGATGGGGTTCCGACCGACTTACCAACATTCGACACATAAGCTAAATAGCGACGGAGGGGGAGTGGGGGGATGTAGGCAGGGGCTTTGCTGAATGAATCGAGTATGATAAACATTTAAACTGCTCAGCCTATGAGCGAACAAGCAAATGAGCCACAGGTATGCTGTTCATCTTAGCAGTTAGAAATGAGTCAAAGACGGTCATGTTAAACATTGACGAGCTTGACTAGATCCCTGTTTCTTTGAGTGTTGTGAATTAGACTATCTAGAGCGGCAACGGCGGAAGGTGACTTAGCAATGACAGAAGAGAGAGCAGTAAGTTGTTTATATACTAAGCTGCAAAGACAGGCTAAACACATTGAGTTCATTGTTGGATCTGTGTTTAGCTGCAAATTGTCCCAACATTCCCCTCCTAACCATCCTGGCTATTAGAAGTTTACGCAGCCTCTCATATTGCACGAATTTATCACGCTCCAGGGTCTGAGCAAAGATCGACAAACCATTGTAGGGCAGCATGTTTGATCAGAATGAATACCACGATCGTGCACTTTTCTGTGGCATTTGCAAGTAGAAGTATTTGTGTCGTTTTGGTTTTGTGCCCGTTAAAATGACAGGGAGAGTGATAAGTAATTCATCTGATGTTGAGAAAATGGCACGTAGCTATTTTGATGCTCCACCACTAACGCTCGAGACGAAATCTCTTTGCTAACGGCAACTCTGTGTTCGTAAAGGATCGCTTAGAAAACAGACATGCACATGCTAAAAACGATCTACGATTTTGACCATCGAGGTGTAATTAAGGAAGGAGCTAGCGGGAATACGATTCAACATTTGGGCGTTTGAATACATCATGGGGTATCTCTTTTATAATCATTGTCGTCAAATAGGTTTACATAGGATCCGTTTTCATAAGGCGTACGCCACTATAGATTTACAATGCGCATTTACTCAACCAAACACCGCCTTCTAACAGCAATGACTCTTTCCTGAGCTTAGTGGTAATTAAATATCAATGAAGAGTCGCGATTATTGTGATATATGTGCTGTCGTTGTACGTGGATGTTTATACCACTTTTCCTCTCATGTTCCTTTTTCATTATCGACGTCGCTGTTCAAATGGCAAGGCACTTCGATAGCATGTACTCCCGACTGCAGATTATATATTCCATCTTAAGACCCGCATCACTGTATGACATTAAACTTCTGGTGGTATTAAGAAACTCAGCCAACGTTATCTCCCGCAAAACAGAGTTACTCAAAGGACCTGTAAACGAATGAATAGGTATTGCCAGAGTGTAAGTATAGGTTTTGATCCCTTTCGAACTGCACAAAAGAACATGCTTGTGCAGTGCATAAAGCTAAACTGCTGCTACTCATATTGTCAAAGGTAGCATCTATTATTACAAGTGTACAATATGACTTAAATTGCTCTGTGCAACGATCCTAGATTGCTGGCGAGATGAGGTTAAAGAAACTCCATGCCATACACCAATGAAGGATTGAGTCGTCGAATGACAAGTCTGTTCATCAGCTCGGTTTGGAAGCTTGAAGTCTTGGTAGCATACAGATTGTGTGCTACTGAAAATAACGTTGGAGCGATCAGCACCTGGATAATATTAACAATGATAGATAATACAGAATCACATGCTACATCTAGTGGGGCCCTGTGGAATGTACCAGGAGGATACATCACTTTTACGACAAATATGTTTCATATATTCTGCTATAGATACCGTTTGAACTAAATCAACTATGCAAATGTACAAGATAGGAGTTACACAGGCACGCATTGCAATGCATAATTAAATGTAATATTAGCTCATGCTATTCACAGCATAAAAAAGGCCACCGTATATCAAACGAATGAAAAACATTGACTACGTTACAAAGCTAGCACAATTAGTACTACTTTGCTATGGATGACAATCTGACAAGCATTGCATGATGGAGCAGAATGTTTGGAAGATTAAGTACATACCCATATAGACATTAATCTCTGATTTCCAGCTTTCGGATTTATATGTGCAGCCAACTTAAAATACCCTTTAGGCTGAAGATACAAATAAGGAAATGATATAAAAACTGCCGACAGGCTAGGAGTTATAACGTCTGGAAGTGACTGTCTGACCCTGGTTGATTACCATCATGTTGCTTATCTCTTGTGTGAGAAGTGACATCGCTTGGGCGATTATTAAAACCTTGTAATGTAGTGCACCAAGACGGCATCTGCTCAGAGACGCCAAATGATATGTCTTAGGTCGCACGAATGTCTACTAGGTTGGGGTTCAACATATCCTTAGCTGTTATCCAAGGTTCCCTTTATAAGAGTTTACTTATGACAATGCCCCGGAACAAACCGCAATCCAGTAGGTTCTATTACCTCTTTGAGTACATTTAAACCTGAGTCATACCCTTATCGTTCGTCACTAACATGAAAGTATTAGAGCTAACGTAGTTAAATCATAAAGGATACTTCAGGAAGATTGGTATACTTTATGTGCCCCTATTACTGTTAAGTAGGCGACCCGTCTTAAACGCACACAAAATAAAATGCTCACTCGTGCGTTAACATTCTGTCTAAATTTGGTGTATTTCAAGGCTACACGTAGGCAACAAATTACGTTTCAGTGAGTATCAGCTATTACTTGGATCTTTATTGGCCGAAGTTGGTCGCGGCTAGATTGTTCAATTGAACGGAGTGTTAACGCATCTATGCATAATGCTTAATAAGCTTCCGTATCTTCGTCGCGTTTCACGATTACATGGTGAATATTTCCGCATAAAACAAATGAACTCGCCACATACGATCCATGAGATTCACACAACCCTCCGTAGATGTAAGCGCAACCATAAGTAATATACACTAGATGAACGGCCTTAATTTAGCGGAAGAACGCGCAATCCATAACTCTTTTCATGTACATTCCGAACTATGTGCATGAACACCCAATCCCCAGTGGACGTACAGATATCCCTCAATTTTTGCATACACAACCCTCAGTAGTAAGACAACCAACCCTAAGTGGAAGAACACACAACCCTCAGTGGTAAGACACCTAACCCTTTGTGGACGTGCATCATGTGTGCCATGATGCTGCAGATTTCTCCAGTGAATAGGTCTGATGCGATGCCATCGGGACATAATTGTAGGGAAAATGTTATCATACTAAGCGGCATTCCGTTTCAATGCCTTTATGCAACTTTGACCTGACAAAAACGTGTACAAAGTTATGGTATGTATTGAATGCATTATCAAGCGAGCAAAAATTTCTGCAAAACCAGCATATTTTGTACGACTAGCCTTTGGGGGGGAACAATTGCCCCACAGTAATGATATATAGCATACGTGATATAAAACATGGATTTCTTAATGTATAATTGAAACATATGAGCCAGAACGTAAAGTTTCATTAATCTTTATACTACCATGTTCATGACATATTCTGACCATGCAACACCATTTGTTATTTATTGAATAAAACAGCGATAACATACCAACGTTGAATGGTGTGTAATGTTCATTGCGTGCAGCGACCGTTAACATACACCTGGCGAACAGTGATGTCGCCAGCGGCGTTCTACTGCTCATGCTCACACACTCTTGAGGTGATCATTTAAGACGATATCGCCATCATAAATTGCTATTTAACGGTCGTTTTGCGGTAACTTCCCGAATACCCTTGTGCATATTTCTGAGCCTTTTGATAATGTTAGCGATAATCCCGCCTGCTATTGACAGTTTAAACAGCCACGTGCATACAGTTCGACTTTATATGGTGGGTCGACTCCGTGCAGGAGGCTTAGCCATACAATACACAAAAGGTGCAGCATAATAGACCTCAGCGTCGACCTCATTATTCAATAAAAGCCGCATACAAGTCCTCTTGATTATTCCATTATGTAAATGTCAACTGCTGGTTGAAGCCAAACTAATACATATCCAACAAGAAGGGCATCGCATGACATTGTATAGTCTGGCAAAGGAAGCGGAAATGGTTGTCATTGATGAAGTCTTTGATGACAAATATGAAAGTCATGGTGATGTTGATAAAAATTATGATGATGTGATGATTGTGATGTTGAGGGTGATAATGACTATATCTACGATGTATGATGGTTATGGTTGTGCTGATTATGTTTATAATTGTCATTGTAACAATGATTAGGCGATGATTAGAGTGGTGATGATGACGAAAAAAATGACGATGATTGAACATGTATGTCTATTGAGTGTGACATTTATGTGTGTAATGTGTCGTTTACAACTTTCTGAAACTAACGCACCACGACTGCATATATCAAAAGTCTTATGTTAAGGCATGTTGTCCCGTTTGAGGAATGTGACTTTTTATATATAGAATCTAAATATTTTGACACGTCAGGTTACATAACTATATTCTGGAACAAAGCATGCAGATTGACCAATAACTCATTTCACACTGTACCCTCGTGTGTCATTTTGCCCTCATCTCCACCGTAAACATTTCAACCATACATTCCATCCCGCAACCATTATTAAAAACCAATCACCTCCATATGCCGTTGAATCATCTAGAGGTTAACGACGCCTACATAAATAGTTTAAGTATAATGGCGAATGGTTCATTTTAAATTCTGCGTAGAGGACATTACATTTTGGTAATTTATCTGCAATTTATAGGCAGAGACCAAAAGAGTCAAATACATGAATTACATTCGTTTTATCAATGTTTTGTCGCCCACGTGCTTGCTAAGCTACAATTGTTACAATTTTGTCACAGGAAAACGATTGATATATTAATGTGAGTGATCGAACTGTTGATACGGACAATAACGTAATGGACAGGCTAATTTCGCAATTTGTTAGCTACATGAATCGCTGTTCACTCGCTGAACTCATTCATTTTCTAGATCGATTAGTAATGGGATTGCAGCATTATTTACACGCTTGCAATGCTGGATTATACCACCTGGCGAATATTACGCGTCGAATGCACCAACTAGAGACTCTCTCTGACGCAAAGAGACAGTAAAAGCTGATTGAAGGATAATCAGGTCTTTCAAAAGCGCGATTTCGCCATCAGCTGCCTACGGGACTAAATTTACTTTACATAAACACGTGGTTCATAATAAACCATTCAATATAATTCGTATGATAGCATTTAAGTTAATTATTTGTTTTAAATTTCTAGATAATTGAGATTTAAATCCTTTTTATCAAGGATACATTCAGATTGATTATAGTCCGGTTTTACTAAAATGAAGATCAATTCTAGGCTAATCGCAATTATATTCATTTTTAATAGATCAGTTTTCGTGAAGCTTATTATATATATTATGATAGCACCCATATAGATAAGCATGATAAAAATCTTTAATCCATCATCAATTGAGCACAAATTTTTTAAATGCAGGCTCGTGAATAAGTATCATTTTTCAAACTACACATGCTTGAATTTAGCAGGTACCAATGTGTCTATGGTTTAATAATTCTAATAATTATTCAACACAAGACGGGTAAAAATACCTCCCCCTCTTTCTCCATGTTATGGAGTAAATTTTCTGCGACGTGCATGTATTGTTACGCTGCCCTCCGGATTCATAGGTGATAAATTATGCTGCATACAGTTGCTGAATCAATGGATGGACCGCAGTGCAGAGCCTAAGCACTGCGCAGGTTGCTGTATTCTTCACACTTTTCTGCATGTCTCTCGACACGTACCCAGATATTCAACGCAATTCATAATACATACACTTAATCAATTTATGGCCAGGAATCGCATTACTGGTGCAGACAACTGTTTTTGAGCGAATAGTCAAAAACATAATTAGATGACACCTTCTTTCTTTGCCATTGATGCATGCGGTTCCTCTCTTAATCTGCCGATCGATCAACTATAGCCGCGTATCAACATTTTTCTTCGCTTGTATAAATTTTGTCCAATTTCTGTGTGGTTTTAGGAATATCACTCGTCAAAAATGATGATGATGATGATGATGATGATGATATTGATTACAATGAAATAAGAATAATGGCTTGGTTAGGCGATACAAAACACAAGCTTTATGCTACCCCATAAAACTCTCTT
This sequence comes from Urechis unicinctus, assembly GCA_034190875.2. Lineage (NCBI taxonomy): Eukaryota > Metazoa > Annelida > Polychaeta > Xenopneusta > Urechidae > Urechis > Urechis unicinctus. The sequence continues at coordinate 44,939,755 of CM067349.1, read as the reverse complement.
CAATTGAAGTTTAGTTCTTCAACTCTACTTATCACTAAGTTAAGGGTTTTTATTCCTTTGCCGCGTTCCAGGTTACTGCCAGTCGTAGGCGGATGTCTTATTAAAATAATGAACATTGCATTCATCACGATGCTATCAGCATGTACAGGCGATGTCCTGAGCTTCCCGAAAAGCTCTGCTTAGCCCCCTGTTGGTGTAGGAAGTGCACATTACCATTTCACAACCCAAAGAAGTGCTTCATTATTGCTACTGGATAAAGTCTGTGAACACATTGTATTCCCGCGGGGTTGATGCCTTTTTCCTCCCGCAGATGGCTTTCTGTGCTTCTGGGACGGTGCATAGCCTGTACGGCGTTTTGAAGTCCCTTAAGGGGCCCGTAAGCGGCATATACATTTGTGTGTAATATCGCAAGGGGGCCGCACAACGCCAGTGGAAGCCTGTAGGGGCCAAGGGGACCCAAACGACGCGTAGAGCAAGCCTTAAGAAAATGGTACGGGTTCCCATTGGCCTTAAACCCGTAAGCAATCTGCCTGATTGCGAAGAGGCTGGATGTGTGCTGCAATGAGTAATATTGGTGCCGAACCAAATGCTCAAAAAATTGCGTTCAATGTCTATAACTTTTATCTTTCATGCGCTGAATAAAATTCAGGATATTTGTCTTATTACTAAAGGGAACGATTAATTAGGGTTATGATAAATTGAGTAATCCTAATCAGTTCTTATTGTTTTATGTGACATATTCTCGACAAGGCAAGATATGTGTATGCCATACTTGTGTCTTAGTTGGCCATGGGGCGTCTCGTTTTGAAGGAGCTCCTTAGTAAACACATACTTCCAAAATAAATTATGTTGATGACTGTGCATACCCAGTTCCTCGAGTCATCACATAATGTGGCGATCCCACTTCTGAGAGGAGCCGGTCCTAGTGTGTGTGGGCGGATGGAGGAGGGGGAGGTGGGGGGTTTGTTCTGTGACACCTTGTGGGAACCAAGTAGGTGCCAAGTGGCACTCGAGAGATGATTTTTAAGCACCAATGTCTTGCAGCACTCACATATTGTTCTATTAGATGATTTAACACTCCAGGTTAATTATATTTTCTTATTACTAATTTACCTTTAAAATCCGGCTCAAGGAATATATAGGTACCAAAAGCCACAGAGGTGAATGAGTATATTTTCTGTAACTGAATTTTCTACACATTTAAGTTCCACTTCTTTGCTAGTTCCTTGCCACACAGAGGCAACGTGCATGTTATGCAGGACATTTAAGTTCCAAGCCCCTTTTTTAACTGATTACCAATCACAGCCAAAATGCTTCGTCTATGATAGAATGATCGCTCATCTCTGATTCAATGACATCGTCGTTCATGCAAATTACAACTTAATGCAGACACTCCTCTATCTCATTTTGTATAAAGAGAAGTACGATTAGTCTATCATACAAGAAGCACAAACGAAAGAGCGCAACTGCAATGGCGGATTAGACAAGTCGTCTGTATATTTAAGGCAATTAGACCAATATGTAGATGTAAAAATATCCAATGAACGACGCCGTAATTCACAATTGCCATGCATTATTATCAGCGTCTTATCGTTATCCTTCATACCCGACATTTACAATGTATCAATTAATTGCAGTTGCAATAGTTGAAATTACATTTAATTACTGGCTTGATATGAATGCAATAAAAGTCAATAATTTGTCGCATAATCGACGCAGGGATAACATTTCTCTACCGATGCACAATTTATAAGAACGCGTAGAAGAATATCCTTGCTGGAAGCTCAGTCGGATTTTGCTGGTCTAGTAAACGCATGAGCATATATAAGCTGCAGCATTGGCTATAATCTTGTCTTTTTATGGGTCGATATCTGGTCATCTTATTGTGTTCACTGACAATGATGAGCTGCGTGAGAAAGAAAAAAAACAAACAACAGGACGATGCGGAGCTTTCAAACGCCCGAATTAAGAGGAAATATACGCCATATTACACAAAGCCTTTCATCATCTTACGCAGCACTGTCATTACTGAGATTGTAGTGGTGAGCATATTTTCTCTTTCCGCAAAATACGGGCGCTATGTCACACAACTTTTGTAACGTACCGCACGTCGGAGGACGGAATACACACTCATACTTGTTTATACACGGAATTAATCACTCAGAATGTACTGCTTATGGGAGGCTTGGAATCATCCGTATCGGAGGGATTTTCTCGGGTATATGTTTTGTGTATATTTCGGCTGTCAAGCACGATTGGCGCTCGGGAGAGCCGCAATGCGTCCATTATAGCACACATGTATTCGTCCTTTTGGCCAAGGGTTTAGACCTCAAAGTAACTTAGTATGCTTATCTTGTTTCTGCACTTATGGAAATAGAATTAACTGCGGTTTTCTTCGCACTTTCACATGATACTACATGACGAGCAACAAGACCATTAGGCTTCAGCATGAATTGGAGGTTTTCGTATGCACCAAGGTTTCTATATGATGACGTATGCGCATTATGTGTGGAAAATCGAGATACATGGCACTCAACAAATAATCATCCCTTGCAGTATTTTCGTCATTACGGTCAAAGAGCAATTGCTATCAAAACCACAACAGAACGACAGTCCCAGTGGTCATATACTGTCTATGTATCATGTGTGCTGGAGCTCACGGCCGCTTCAACCTAATGCATTTCCCATGATCATGGTTATAGAGATTTAGAAAGCATGAGAAAGGGTATAATTTACAGGCATAAGGCTCGAAGACATTGAATGTGGATGTGACTGGGAAGCTTGAGTGAAATGTTTTGCCTAATTTTAACATTGCACTGAATAACACCATGCTTTGGGTCTGTGTAGTAGCTGCTCCGAAGCTTATTTAAGATAGTATCGTCCAATCTGCGCATAGTGATAGAGGTGCTACCATGGTAACCTGCCTAAGATAACCCGATATGTATAAATACACTAGTCAAGTAAAGGATTGTGATCAGATTGCGCTCTTTCACGAATTGATTAGAATGTTATTGGACCAATACTCGTGTACGATTTAACAAGAAAACGTAGGGAAAGTTTTCAAGCCACTAGCAAGTGCCCTGTACTTATGCAGACTGCCTTAGTGCACCGCAGTATTCTCTCATGATAAAGACCATTATATTACCAACTACCGCCAACAACGCGACATCTTTTCCTAGGTACAAACCAACTAACATGTCACAAGTATCGTTTTTACCGCTCACCAGGCATTATTCATTTATTTGCGGCCGCAAAAATAATGGGAACATTATGGGTCGCTCGGTCTTGATGCCATCAATAACCGAGCCTCAATTACTCACTGACAGAGAAAGCTTCCATGACTTGGTTATAAGTTGAATTAGCCTCAATAGATATTTTCTTTTGCTTTGAGGTATCATTACGCCTATTTTAGACTTGTAATACGCCTTACAAAAATTCACAGCGCTGTTAAATCTAGTTGGCACCTAAACGTACGGGAAAGCATCCTTTCAGGCTAATTTGTCATCGTTTGAATCAAAGGTGTATTGCTATGAAAAACACTCCAACTATGCCACTTCCCTTGCCATAACGTATTTATTCGCGGCTAGTACCTGACGTGCTGTAAATATCTATTAATTATGCTTCAAATGTAGCAACACCCAGGCCAATTCTTAATATAATGAAGTAGCAATGAATGATGGAGATCTAGGTTGTATTTGTCGTAGAAAATTTATTCGCTTGAATAATTGAATGTATTCTGAAATAATTGAACGCATTCTAAAATAAGTAACAATGAATGTGCACAGTAATTGTTCGGAAATACATAAAGATAGGGCGGTTTATTTCGCGAATCGAAATATACTTGTCTATATCTAACGTAAGACAACACAAGCGATTTATCTCCTTAAAAGATTTGTGGTACATAGCGAGGGAATTTTTTTCAAACAACCCTCCATTGAGACCTATCGTTTAGAGGCACTCACATTGCCGCCTTTTTCTGTAGCACTACCTGTGGTGGATGCCTATACAAGGATTTTACAAAAGCTCCTTATTGACAAAGCCCATGCAAATAACCTACCATACGAAATAATCGTTGATTACTAAGTGCAACCATGATAACTGATAAAGAAATCTGCTGACCTTTCATCGTCTATGATATAGCAGAGAGTTTCTAAGACGACCCGTAGCCTAGAATGAATCGAAAGGCATTAATTCAATGACATGACATGTATGTCGTGACAGTTCTTATGCAAGCTATGACACATATTATAGAGCCTTACAAACAGTTCAGAATGTGCTAGATGAACACGACAGGCGACTATTTAAATCAAGATCGAGGTTTCATTTTGTATGAACAATTTTTCCATGAGCCATGCGGATGCATTTCATGTGTAAAGATTTCAAATAACATACAGATATTACCCGGACCATCGGGCAGCAACATATACTAAACGTGACCATTGTCGTGTTATTTGAAAGTCATGCAAATGTGTGTCTTTTCCTTTTTGCTGAATTATTATTTTTCATGCAATCTTTTTGCCATCCAATGACCTTATCTTCATGGGAAAAACGATTGGTCTAAGTGACCTAAAGCACAACGGAATAGCGGCAGATAGTGCGGAGTAAGCGTTTTGTGTCTGTAGTAATCAGACTTGCTGAGACTGTTATGGCCTTACCTAAAGTATCACAGAGTCGCCCAAGAATACTCACCCGTTAGATTTTTTTATTAGAATCTACGAGTGTATTGTTGTGCGTCGGAACGCAAATCGATCTCATGTAGTCCCCTACATACAGCTATATATCCAAATATTCCCAGTCGTTGACGACTGTAATTATCTTCATCCCTATCTCTCCTTGTGATGGATATCTCTGCGGTGATCAGCGCTCTTACCACACTTCCTGAATTGGGTAATATATCCTTATCAAAAAAGCATTTCTGTGAGGCTTGGAATAGCTTAGATTCAAGATAAAACGACTTTTAATTATTCCCTGAAAAGCTTTACATTTATGAGAAAGGATGCAGACTTTGTAGCCGAAGCTAATGGATTGTGCTCTTACATAATTGGATGCGATGTTCCAGCCATCCAACATCTACTTATTAGAATTTTGTGTGCTAATTGCTGCCAAGCTAATTGACTTAGGGTCATTTATAAAGTTGGCTCATTGATTACGGAAATGACAGTTACCACCGCACATTTGATTGACGATGTATTAATTAGTTAAACAGGTTCAAAACGTGACCACCAAAGCCCTTCCTACTCTATTTTGTCATAGATGGCTGATGTTTGGCAGGTAGCAGGCATCATTTCAGAACTTTAGTCAAAGGATGCTTTCACCAAGCAATTCGTTTGTATTTTAACGTTTCTTACATTTGGTGGTAATTTTACATTCCCTCCTTTATAAATGATTCTTTTACATACTTCAGCTCACCAGTGTCATTAAGCATCTTGTGTCACAGTGACTGCTTACTTTATATACTGTTTACAAACGACATAGCCCATTGGTATTTTGTGGGAAGTTGTCAATATTGGATGGCCCCGTGGGACAATTTTACCGGCAGGTAACATGTATGTGTACAAAACTACCGAGAGATAATACGTCATCCTAGTGAAGTGATCAATTGCAAATGGAAATATACGTTGGTACTCTGCTGAATTCAACTTTCCAAATATCGAAAGGAGATTAGTATGACACAAACAGAAAGCGCTAATGCGAATCAGCAGTATAGGCACCTTCTGATGTACTGTTATCTTTTGCCAGCTAATTCCTATTGTTGTAAACTATTAAGGATTAAACTTCTTGGGCACTCTATTACGGTAATTTGAATATTTCTTGAGTGAATTGGGAACATGCAAGACTTCGCTCATGACTGCACACAAATATGATTGAAGTCTAGATATATAATCCTGACGGATTGCGGTGAAGCAAAATATGTGATCACTGTCCCTGTACCACCACTACAAGCTAAGTTAATATCCTGCTCAACTCGCCTGCAACACTAATATGGTGACTAACTGCTGCTTACATACATAAATTATATTATTTATGTTATTGCGCGCTTTAGCTGATTTATTTTAGCGATACGTCTTACGTCACATGGCATAGCTGATTTGCATTTTACAAGAATAATATCAAACGTCCTCTAAGCTGAAATATTACAATGAGGATTTGACTCGTTCGGGTATATGCTGTAGTACTCATCAGTAAAATAGCTACAATCTTTGTACTACTCATACAGTAGTGGTATAGATGTCTAGGAGTTCTAACCAATGTTTGCTCCTAAACAGCATATATTTATTAGGTGGAAATATTCTCTCTCATTGGGGCGTTGCATTAGCAAGGTATAGCATCCATACATATGGACAGTAATTATAGTGGCACCTGTAAAATCAGGTACGAACACGCTGATTACCTTGGTGACTCATCCAAAATGCACTACTAACAATAATGAGAGAAATAACCAACCCATACAGAATATTTAGGTCACTAGGCTTCGATCAAGGTCCTTGTATTGGGCCAGATTACTTATCATCAGCAGACATTGATTGGCATCTGTGCCGCTGATTTTGTCTGGCTGAGTGCGAGTTTGCTGGTGCTTATGTCTTTTTCAGTCGGCAGTAAATTGGATTATTCTTTAAGGCCAACACCAAGCTAACATCTACACAATTACGATACTAACATGGACATGAATCCACGCCCACGTAAAGACAAGATTAGACAAGACCGTAATTCCTGCTATTTCAGCCCATGGGCACAATACATAAATCGTCTTCCTCTGCAAGCGCCTCACAGCAGCATACCTATTTATAGCAAACTTATCGGCTCTTAGAGCGACACGAGAAACAGACTTTTTCTCGATTAATTAAACAGTAAATTCAGTCGATCCTTCCGGCAGTTTGACATTCTGGCCTCACCTACAAAGAAAATAGAGTCTGTTTTTAGATAATGAACGCTAGCTGAGAACGGTTATCATGTAGACTTTGTGCAGCCTATGAATAGAGGCCGCTTCAAAGTGACGCACATATCCCACAGCGTAGTAAAACATCAGCGCTGCATTGAAATGATATGAATATCTCTAATGCCTAGTAGATTATAAACATTTTGCTGCACCGCTGCCAGTATCACGACGGTTTAAATTGAACGTGTTGCATTTATGCTAACATCTTTAATGTCCACAAGCTTATGAGGTGGATAATATAAAAAGTGATGATGATTATGATTATGGCGGTGATTATGACGATAATGATGATTATGACGATAATGATATCAACCATGATATTTTAATCGGTAATGATTAAAATAGTGCGGATTGTTAAGGTGATTATGATCCACAGCAACACCACTACCTTTCTACAACGCCTTTTCGAGGCAAAGCCAAATACCTTTAGCTTCTGTGTAAAACATCAACATGAACAGTAAATCATGCATAAAAAATGTCGCTAATCAAATCGATGTTTCAACCCTTAAAGGTAATGGAAGGAATCGAAAGGTGGCAGAAACTTGGCAATATTGAATTCGTTATTATTTGAGCCGGTTATTCTTCGAAGGATTTCTTGTGATATCGATTTGATGGTACGAAATCAGGCACTTGATGCCATAATTTGTCTTAGTTTATAACCAATTACTTATTTCAGTGGCTTATTTCAGAAATATATTCCGTACCTTGCATGTATGCAATGCATTGTTTCTTAAGACTCCGAATATAGGGCAAGCTCGACGAAAGGGGTGTGCACTTCAACATTAAATTTGTTCTCCTGGAAGCTGCAAGTATAAACAATGTTCTCCTAGTCAACCATACTGTTCCGATTTCTTTCAGGAGTGTCTTTTGCGGATGATATTAACTTGTTTCGGTCATCCGTAGCAACGCGTCTGAATGCTATCACTTTAATCTTTAAATCTTGAAAATAGCTCTTAGTGACCAGAAAATGCGCAACACTATAGCCTTTTTCACAAGCTTAGACATGTGACAACTAATATGATACATTTGTTCCATCTTAGACTATGTGTGCAACCGTTGCATTAGTTCACATCCTCATGAACGCTCATTATATTGGTTGATCTACGCTTATTCTGGCGTGTAATCGATCTGCTGTTCAAAATCACGGTAAACTTCACTGTAAATGTTAAAGTAGAACACTTAGTGAAATTACATGGTTTGGCCGAGTGCAAAATCCCTTCAGATTATCCAGAAACCTTACTTTGACGACTGCGCAATGTGACATGGAGCCAGCATACTCCTTGCAAATCATGTAAGATAAGGTTATTCAATTAGAAAGATAGTAAATGCTGCAAGATAGTAACATAAATTTATAGCGGTGCAGAACGGGAAGTAACTCGGATGTTCTGTACACATAGCGACAATATAAAGCAAACATTTCTGAACAGCGATATATTTGTTGAACTGACCCTCCGCCACATTCAGTACCACAGAATGGACGCACAAATTTGCATTGCCTCCGTGCAGTTCTGTATAAACATTTTAACATTCCGTCCTGCAGTTTAACGCAATGATATGGGCATCATACACGGATGTCAATTACTTGTTAGCGCATAATTGGGTGTGTACAATCTCTGCACCACTTAGCTTACGAGCAGCAATAATATATAATATGTAACGTAGCCTTGTAGCTGATGGTGCGTTAATGTAAGGTACACGTTTTATCGATGCAATTTATCGCAGAAGTAGAACGCTCGGTTTACGGCAAGAAACAAATACCACCAGGACCGAGTACACATTTGCGACCGAATCAATCAGATTTGCGTAGTATCAGGAGGTAAATCTTCTAATCTGCCCCGATGCACGTTACCTGCAGTCGAAGCACAACTGATCTCTTAGACAGGAAGCCCAAAGGAAGCGCAGATGAGAGCGCTGAGTGCTTATTTGTGACTGAATGAGTTAGATTTGTCACGAACGTTGTGTTCTTGATGGTCTCGTACCCTATGTATTCGAAGGTCGTCAGACGGCTCTCATTGACAGTTATTGCTGTCAAGTTGGCGAGTATGCAGACAAAGGGATACCAATCTGCTCCCGAGGTCATTTGGCTGAATAAACTGCATCAAGAATACTTTTATTTAAGAGTATAGACCGACTGACGAGAGCGTGTCAATGAGGTAATGCGCGCCAGGTGGTTAATTACACTGCTAATCATATGCAAGCTGGTTAATTAAAATGATAAGCGTTTGCAATTAGTCATACGACATTGTGGAACGAAAGCGACGAAACGAACGACGTTAGTTAGCGCTTACTAGTTTAGTTGATGTAAGCAAGCCAATGAAAGGCTAATCGAGACTATATGACTCAACTCATGGTAACACATCAATAAATCCTATTTGCTTCAATGAGGGCCAAAGTTGCAAATGCACACACGCAAGTCAGCCAATGAACCAATGTGAACAAACCAATAGTGTTTAATACCACGCGTGACATGGTCACCGAGATTCCTAGTCCCGGTCTTGTTTCTGGTGATAGTGTAAAAGCCAGCAAAATTACGTTATCAAATGTAATGGATCCTGAAACTGCAATACTTAGCGGATTGAACTCTTCTAATAATCTTGCAAAAATAACAAAATCCAAACGACAGAGCACTTACAGTAGATAGTTATCATCAGGTCATTATCACGCTACTAGTTGTGCCGTATATTTTAATTTCTGCCTTGATCAGGGTCAATATCTTCACGATAGCAAAATGGATACTTCAACGATACTATCATTTCTAAACTCCGTGATTATGAAAAAGGCCCGGGTAGCTGAGGCAATAATTGTGTTTTGCGCTCACAATTGCCATAGCCCCCGTTCGCATCTCTTAATGTTTACTCTGTGTGCCACCTAGGACCACCATGGTGTTTGTCGATGACAAAGCTGCTGACTTAGTAGATTATGCAAGTTGGTTTGTCTCGAGCCTCAGTGTTGAGCCTTCATAGCAACCTACAATTGGCCAACTTCCGATGTGATATAGCTAATTTCCTCATGTTCTAATAAGCAAAGCTAGTGCCAAATCAGAAATATTTTACAGTTGAATTAAACCTGGCCAGCCATGAGCAGATAGCGACGTCCAGTTTAGTTCTTGCCGATGTAAGCTTCATATGGCTGAGACAAAGTGGCCCCGATAAGTATCATTGATATAATCAGTGTTCTCTTGCTTGAGAAGCAATGAAGGTTGCTCTTTCTCATGCTTTTGTGATAACATGGATTGTGATTTTTTGCTCGATAACATTCCAAGCCCTGGATGAAGCTTGCATATACACTAACTTGGCTACCTTCACACATGTACAGATCCGAGCCGCTTGGCACACTTGCAACCCACAAACGCTGAATTCAATATGCACATCGCATGGTCTCCGAGCACTCGTCTTATTCTATATGTCAAATGATAAATTAAAGGTATGGTTGATACCATTTTGTTGATGTTTATCTGCGCTTTTGACCCACATTTATGAATGCATGTGCGAAATAGGGAACACTCATATTATATTGCCTAGCAACTAGGTAATTTATTGTTCATAACATCACACATGGCTGATACCCTATACCTGGCTGCTGCTCAGCCCTCTGCCCTCAAACGATATCCCGTTTTCAATGGAGTATTTTGCTTTGGATGTCTGATAATTATACACTCGTCGCTGGGGATTCCGACCAACTTACCAAAGTTCGACGCATTTTTAAATAGCGACGGAGGGGGAGTACGGGGATTATGAAGGGACTTTGCTAAATTAAAATCTTCGTGGTATGTTTTACATTTAAACTGAACTAATTTCTGAAACGAACATACAAAAGCTAGCCACAGCCATATCTGTTCATCTCAGCAGTTGCCAAATGAGTCAAAGACGGTCATGTTAAACATTGACGAGCTTGACTAGATCCCCATGTTTCTTTGAGTGGGCCTGAATTAGACTACTAGAGCGATTAACGGCGGAGGGTGACTTAGCAATGACAGGTAGAGAGAGCAGTAAGTTGTTTCACAACCTACAAACCACATACTAAACACATGTGAGTTCATTGTTGGATCTGTTTTAATAGGCAAAGCTGTCCCTAATCAAATACGGTACCCTCCTGAACGTATCCTGCTATTAGAAGTTACGCAGCCTCTCATATTGCACGAATTTATCACGCTCCAGGGTCTGAGCAAAATGATCGACAAACCATTGTAGGGTTTTATGTTTGATCAGAATGAGGACCAATGGAGGTTGTGCACTTTTCTGTGGCATTGTGATAAGTAGAAGTGATTACTTGCTCGATGCACATTCAACCCCTGGTTGAAGCTTGCCCGTACAAAACACTACAGGGAAGCCATAAGCAATTCCATCTGATGTTGTAGAAAATGGCACGTATCTAATGGTTTCGATGCTCCACTAGATACTAACGCTCGAGACGAAATCTCTTTGCTAACGGCAACTCTGTGTTCGTAAAGGATCGCTTAGAAAACAGACATGCACATGCTAAAAACGATCTACAATTATTTTGACCATCGAGGTGTAATAAGGACTTGTGGAGCTAGCGGGAATACGATTCTAACATCTGGGCGTTTAGAATACATCATGGGGAATCTCTTTTATAATCAATGGTCGTCAAATAGGTTTAAACACTCCTCAGATGGGGTTCATAAGGCTTACGCCACTATAGATTTAAGCAAATGCGCATTTACTCAACCAACCACCGCCTTCTAACAGCAATGACTCTTTCCTGAGCTTAGTGGTAATTAAATATAAATGAAGAGTCGCGATTTTTGTGATATATGTGCTGTCGTTGTACGTGGATGTTTATACCACTTTCCCTCTCATGTTCCTTTTTCATTATCGACGTCTTTGTACAAATGTCAAGGCACTTCGATAGCATATCCTCCCGACTGCAGATTATATATTCCATCTTAAGACCCGCATCACTGTATGACATTAAACTTCTGGTGGTATTCAGAAACTCAGCCAACATTATCCCCCGCAAAATAGAGTTACTCAAAGGACCTGTAAACGAATGAATAAGTATTGCCAGAGTGTAAGTATAAGTTTTGATCCCTTTCGAACTGCACAAAAGAACATGCTTGTGCAGTGCGTAAAGCTAAACTGCTGCTACTCATATTGTCAAAGGTAGCATCTATAATTACAAGTGTACAATATGACTTGAATTGCTCTGTGCAACGATCCTAGATTGCTGGCGAGATGAGGTTAAAGAAACTCCATGCCAGACACCAATGAAGGATTGAGTCGTCGAATGACAAGTCTGTTAATCAGCTCGGTTTGGAAGCTTGAAGTCTTGGTAGCATACAGCTTGTGTGCTACTGAAAATAACGTTGGAGCGATCAGCACCTGGATAATATTAACAATGAAAGATAATACAGAATTACATGCTACATCTAGTGGGGCCCTGTGGAATGTACCAGGAGGATACATCACTTTTACAACAAATATGTTTCATATATTCTTTTATAGATACCGTTTGAACTAAATCAACTATGCAAATGTACAAGATAGGAGCTACACAGGCACGCATTTCAATACATAATAAAATGTAATATTAGCTCATGCTATTCACAGCATAAAAAAGGCCACCGTATATCAAACGAATGAAAAACATTGACTACGTTACAAAGCTAGCACAATTAGTACTACTTTGCTATGGATGACAATCTGACAAGCATTGCATGATGGAGCAGAATGTTTGGAAGATTAAGTACATACCCATATAGACATTAATCTCTGATTTCCAGCTTTCGGATTTATACGTGCAGCCAACTTAAAATACCCTTTAGGCTGAAGATACAAGTACGGAAATGATATAAAAACTGCCGATAGGCTAGGAGTCATAACGTCTGGAAGTGACTGTCTGACCCTGGTTGATTACTATCATGTTGCTTATCTCTTGTGTGAGAAGTGACATCGCTTGGGCGATTATTAAAACCTTGTAATGTAGTGCACCAAGACGGCATCTGCTCAGAGACGCCAAATGATATGTCTTAGGTCGCACGAATGTCTACTAGGTTGGGGTTCAACATATCCTTAGCTGTTATCCAAGGTTCCCTTTATAAGAGTTTATTTAGGTTCTACGGTTTATGACAATGCCCCGGAACAAACCGTTATCCAATAGGTTCTATTACCTTTTTGAGTACATTTAAACCTGAGTCATGCTCTTATCGTTCGTCACTAACATGAAAGTATTAGAGCTAACGTAGTTAAATCATAAAGGATACTTCAGGAAGATTGGTATACTTTATGTGCCCCTATTACTGTTAAGTAGGCGACCCGTCTTAAACGCACACAAAATAAAATGCTCACTCGTGCGTTAACATTCTGTCTAAATTTGGTGTATTTCAAGGCTACACGTAGGCAACAAATTACGTTTCAGTGAGTATCAGCTATTACTTGGATCTTTATTGGCCGAAGTTGGTCGCGGCTAGATTGTTCAATTGAACGGAGTGTTAACGCATCTATGCATAATGCTTAATTAGCTTCCATATCTTCGTCGCGTTGCACGATTACATGGTGAATATTTCCGCGTAAAACAAATGAACTCGCCACATACGATCCATGAGATTCACACAACCCTCCGTAGATGTAAGCGCAACCATAAGTAATATACACTAGATGAACGGCCTTAATTTAGCGGAAGAACGCGCAATCCATAACTATTTGCATGTACATTCCGAACTATGTGCATGCACACCCAATCCCCAGTGGACGTACAGATATCCTTCAATTGTTGCATACACAACCCTCATTAGTAAGACAACCAACCCTCAGTGGAAGAACACACAACCCTCAGTGGTTAGACACCTAACCCTTTGTAGACGTGCATCATGTATGCCATGATGCTGCAGATTTATCCAGTGAATAGGTCTGATGCGATGCCATCGGGACATAATTGTAGGGGAAATGTTATCATACTTACCTGCATTCCGCTTCAAGGCTTTAATGCAACTTTGACGTGACAAAACCGCTTTCATGTACAAAGTTATGGTAATGTATTGAATGCATTATCAAGCGAGCAAAATTTTCTGCAAAACCAGCATATTTTGTACGACTAGCCTTTGAGGGGGAACAATTGCCCCACAGTAATGATATATAGCATACGTGATATAAAACATGGATTTCTTAATGTATAATTGAAACATATGAGCCAGGACGTTAAGTTTAATTAATCTTTATACTACCATGTTCATGACATATTCTGACCATGCAACACCATTTGTTATTGATTGAATAAAACAGCGATAACATACCAACGTTGAATGGTGTGTAATGTTCATTGCGTGCAGCGACCGTTAACATACACCTGGCGAACAGTGATGTCGCCAGCGGCTTTCTACTGCTCATGCTCACACACTCTTGAGGTGATCATTTAAGACGATATCGCCAGCATAAATTGCTATTGAACGGTCGTTTTGCGGTAACTTCCCGAATACCCTTGTGCATATTTCTGAGCCTTTTGATAATGTTAGCGATAATCCCGCCTGCTATTCACAGTTTTAACAGCCATGTGCATACAGTTCGTCTTTATATGGTGGGTCGACTCCGTGCAGGAGGCTTAGCCATACAATACGCAAAAGGTGCAGCATAATAGACCTCAGCATCGACCTCATTATTCAATAAAAGCCACATACAAGTCCTCTTGATAATTCCATTATGTAAATGTCAACTGCTGGTTGAAGCCAAACTAATGCGTATCCAACATAAAGGGCATCGTATGACATTGTATAGTCTGGCAAAGGAAGCGGAAATGGTTGTCATTGATGAAGTCTTTGATGACAAATATGAAAGTCATGGTGATGTTGATAATAATTATGATGATGTGATGATTGTGATGTTGAGGGTGATAATGACTATATCTACGAAGTATGATGGTTATGGTTGTGCTGATTATGTTTATAATTGTCATTGTAACAATAATTAGGCGATGATTTGAGTGGTGATGATAAGGACAAAAATGACGATGATTGAACATGTATGTCTATTGAGTGTGACATTTATTGGTGTAATGTGTCGTTTACAACTATCTGAAACTAACGCACCACGACTGCATATATCAAAAGTCTTATGTTAAGGCATGTTGTCCCGTTTGAGGAATGTGACTTTTATATAGAATCTTAAATATTTTGACACGTCAGGTTATATAACTATATTCTGGAACAAAGCATGCAGATTGACCAATAACTCATTTCACACTGTACCCTCGTGTGTCAATTTGCCCTCATCTCCACCGTAAACATTTCAACCATACATTCCATCCCGCAACCATTATTAAAAACCAATCACCTCCATATGCCGTTGAATCATCTAGAGGTTAACGACGCCTACATAAATAGTTTAAGTATAATGGCGAATGGTTCATTTTAAATTCTGCGTAGATTACATTACATTTTGGTAATTTATCTGCAATTTATTGGCAGAGACCAAAAGAGTCAATTACATGGATTACATTCGTTTTATCAATGTTTTGTCGCCCCGTGCTTGCTTGCTAAGCTACAATTGTTACAATTTTGTCACAGGAAAACGATTGATATATTAATGTGAGTGATCGAACTGTTGATACGGACAATAACGTAATGGACAGGCTAATTTCGCAATTTGTTAGCTACATGAATCGCTGTTCACTCGCTGAACTCATTCATTTTCTAGATCGATTAGTAATGGGATTGCAGCATTATTTACACGCTTGCAATGCTGGATTATACCACCTGGCGAATATTACGCGTCGAATGCACCAACTAGAGACTCTCTCTGACGCAAAGAGACAGTAAAGCTGATTGAAGGATAATCAGGTCTTTCAAAAGCGCGATTTCGCCATCAGCTGCCTACGGGACTAAATTTACTTTACATAAACACGTGGTTCATAATAAACCATTCAATATAATTCGTATGATAGCATTTAAGTTAATTATTTGTTTTAAATTTCTAGATAATTGAGATTTAAATCCTTTTTATCAAGGATACATTCAGATTGATTATAGTCCGGTTTTACTAAAATGAAGATCAATTCTAGGCTAATCGCAATTATATTCATTTTAAATAGATCAGTTTTCGTGAAGCTTATTATATATATTATGATAGCACCCATATAGATAAGCATGATAAAAATCTATAATCCATCATCAATTGAGCACAATTTTTTTAAATGCAGGCTCGTGAATAAGTATCATTTTTCAAACTACACATGCTTGAATTTAACAAGTACCAATGTGTCTATGGTTTAATAATTCTAATAATTATTCAACGCAAGACGGGTAAAAATACCTCCCCCTCTTTCTCCATGTTATGGAGTAAATTTTCTGCGACGTGTATGTATTGTTACGCTACCCTCCAGATTCATAGGTGATAAATTATGCTGCATACAGTTGCTGAATCAATGGATGGTCCGCAGTGCAGAGCCTAAGCATTGCGCAGGTTGCTGTATTCTTCACACTTTTCTGCATGTCTCTCGACACATACCCAGTTATTCAACGCAGTTCATAATATATACACTTAATCAATTATGGCCAGGAATCGCATTACTGGTACAGACAACTGTTTTTGAGCGAATATTCAAAAACATACATAGATGACACCTTCTTTCTTTGCCATTGATGCACGTGGTTCCACTCGTAATCTGCTGATCAACTATAGCCGTGTATCAACATTTTCTTCGCTTGTATAAATTTTGTCCAATTTCTTTTTGGTTTTAGAAATATCACTCGTCAAAATGATGATGATGATGATGATGATGATGATGATGATGATGATGATGATGATGATATTGATTACAATGAAATAAGAATAATGGCTTGGTTAGGCGATACAAACACAAGCTTTATGCTACCCCATAAAATCTCTTCAATTGAAGTTTAGTCCTTCAACCCTACTTATCACTAAGTTAAGGGTTTTTATTCCTTTGCCGCGTTCCAGGTTACTGCCAGTCGTAGGCGAATGTCTTATTAAAATAATGAACATTGCATTCATCAAGATGCTATCAGCATGTACAGGCGATGTCCTGAGCTTCCCGAAAAGCTCTGCTTAGCCCCTGTTGGTGTAGGAAGTGCACATTACCATTTCACAACCCAAAGAAGTGCTTCATTATTGCTACTGGTTAAAGTCTGTGAACACATTGTATTCCCCGGGGTTGATGCCTTTTTCCTCTCGCAGATGGCTTTCTGTGCTTCTGGGACGGTGCATAGCCTGTACGGCGTTTTGAAGTCCCTTAAGAGGCCCGTAAGCGGCATATACATATTTGTGTAATATCGCAAGGGGGCCGCACAACGCCAGTGGAAGCCTGTAGGGGCCAAGGGGACCCAAACGACGCGTAGAGCAACCTTAAGAAAATGGTACGGGTTCCCATTGGCCTTAAACCCGTAAGAAGCCCTTGTCTGAAAGTAGTGCATGTTTAAATTTTGCCATGGGCTTTATTGGGCCAGAAGGTGGCCAAGAAGTGTTCACAAAAATGAACGGGCCTCGCATAAGGGCGGCAGGCAGGCAGGCAGGCACAGGCTCCTCGGATTTGACTGGTGCAGGGCCAGTAGAACAGCCGATAGATGTACCTTGCAGCACAGACATTGCAGATGACGATTCAGGCATAAACAGAACACGCTGCTCATTGTATTGCATATTTGGATCAAATAGCACCTGGTCAACCTATTGGAATATAACGTAAATAATTATGCTGACGCTAACATATGTGACTTTATTCTATCTAGTCCCTTTTCGAATCTTATTAGATTTCAAATCAGTGGTAGAGCATGAATTCGTTACATTTGGTCTATTTCTGATGCTTTACTTAACTAACCCTCTCCCCATTGCCACAGGCATGACACCAAAGAACCACAAATACCGGGCTCACTGATACAGATAAGAGGGTGTTCGTTCAGCAGTATTTTCCTTCACTTGCATTTATAGCCAAGTGATTGTTGTCTAGGATTTATGACCAATCCACCTACCATCAGCCATTGAGGTACTGTTCCCATTCCTTTTCCACAAAAAGAATATATTGGATTGCTCAAAGCGGCTATGTGTGAGCCTTTCGTTGGTTTATCGCCGTGCAAAGTCTGTGTTAAATATGTCTTCCCATGTCTCTCACATGTTCGTCGATGTTATCAATAGAGCACGTTGATGTTTTTATCGACAAAATTGGGAAAATAGTGTCTGCAACGTGGTTAATTTTGCAACTGTAGCTTATAGCACCTAGCAATAAGAGAAACCTACAACATCCTGTCCCAATTTGCACATTGAATGAGTTCTGAGCCTCAATTAACAAAGACATATACTCACGACGAGACTCATTATCACCCAATCCCCGGCGACTAATGAGTCTTTACTTTGGTCGTTGGGCTCCTTTGTATGATCCAGAGGGCGCAATAGCGGACAAGTGGAACAGGTGTGCACTTATCACGTAGTGTACCAAGCACCAGAATGAACACTAGTGGGGTATATTAATGTTTCTGATGTGAATAGGCGGACAGGTTAGCGTCCTAAATATACACTAGAAATACTATCTGGATTTGTTAACAGGTGTAAACATATGAAACGAGTGGAAAATCTTTCGTTACGAAGGAAAATACTTTGAAAGTAAACGCCCAAATTGTGTCTGGCCCGTTGTGCAATATGAGACCTTCGCTATCATCATTATTGTCGTTACTATGCATGTCATATGATGGGGACAGCTAGTCGAGTTGCTTTCAAAATTAAGGGCACAATGAAGACGCGGCTAGCGCGTTCCTATCACTGGTAGCTTCCATGCTGACTCGGTAGTATGTATATATCAGGTGGAATCGGCATAGTCAATGGTAATGAAGTGACCCTCATGTAAGGCATGGCTTTTGAATAATGTAGTATTCATTAGAGCTTGTGTTGTGCGGTCTAAACTAGGGGGATATTCTCATTATCTACAATAGTTGCATGAAAGTACGCATGATTTGCCTTGTCCACACCCACATGCTCATTGAAGGGTGTGCCCGCTAGATTACATGCTGATAACAATATGACATCATGCGTTTCCTTTTTATTATGTGTTTCGATCAAAATTTATTATGGTTGCAACAATCACATGTCATTTATATCTAGATTGGGAATATACTTCTTGATCTAGTTTGTAGTAACAATCGCTAGAGGGTAATAATTATCCCACGTGAGGTACATAAGCTATATCCAGTCTCAAAACTATTGTTTTGTCTTCAATGTAAATCGTTAGCCTCGAGGTAGTCAAACGCATATCGTGGAGGAAGTGGCGAGTATATTGTGAGACGAAAAGCCCAATAACAACTTATCTCTCCTGATGTACCATGAAACCTAATGGCGCCCCTAATTTTGGCTTTGAACTGGGCGTCGAATTATGAGTGTACATCAGAAAGCTTGCGCGAGTTTGTATTACAGCACATAGACTAATCCGCACATACATAACGACATTGTCATTTACGTTTTTAGCACCATCCCAGTTGATCCAACGAGCATTGACGGGGATTAAACTCACCCAGGCTGCATAACCCGTGGACCACTTTGCCGGGTGCTCTGCTACGTCAATGTTCAAGAAAAGCTGGATGATATGGCCATGCTGAGATTATCGAGTCAACGTTGTTTTCCCCGAAACCAGATAGAGGGCTTATTCTCCTGTTTCTCTGTCAGATAATACGCGCTAATGAGATGCAATATTACTCGATGAGATCCTTAAGGGATGCAAATGTCAGTTATATTGAGAGGTGATGCCATTGACAGCATAGTGAGCTTAATAGCATATAAAGGTTTCGGTATAGTACACAATAACAGAGCATGATGGTTAATAAGATCGTCTCCTGATATTTGCTCATCCGAAGGGTGTAATAAGAATGTTTATAACGCGAATCCCATCAGTGAATAGCTTCGTCATGCGCACCAGCTTATTCGTTATGTTTATCATGTCGTAACCTCTGTGTCGTGTAACTAATGTACCTTCAAACCAACAATTAAGGCTCGGTTCTGCTGGCAATGTCAATTCACAAAGCCGCCTTCTAAATACACTGGCAATAGAGACGGAAGATTCTGCTTGCTTGCCCTATGTGAAATCCCGCAAATTATTTGGCCACCATCGTAAAGATAGTATGATGTCGTTGATGACGTATGACTGCTTAGACGAAAAGATGCAATTGCGACATTTAACACTGTGCAATCTCCTTAACACCCTAAGGCTATGGATCTATTTTCAGTAACCGACATATTTCTGTATATATATATAAAGCATATCAGTGTAACCTTCAGGCGACCCATTAAATGAGTCAGGACATGGTTTGTGTTATGTAGTCATTACATTGGTCCCGAGCCTACTAGGTAAACTATTGATTAGCACGTCCTCATGTTAATGTGGGATCGAGTTTGCTCTTGAAACATCTATTCTGCTCCGTGTCTGCCGATTTGAGTCTTTGCGAAGGTAAAGCTGAAATCGCCATCTGTCAAGTTCCACGAGGCATGCAATCATCGATAGCAGTCAATAGTACACGCAGGTACAATACGACTGGACTTAATGGTTGCTATCTAATTAAGACATGTGGTAAACCACAAAGCTTTAGGAGTGGTATATAATGAAACAGTAACCCACATACGACTAGTGATCATCATATCATTGAAGGAATGATCAAAGGCATGAACCCCACCTACTTGTAAGCGCGTTATGTCTTCATCCCCCCAATGTCGCCTCTATCGTATTGGTGAGAGGCCACATACTCCAGTATTCCCCACTGATTCTAGAAACTAAACTTGGCATGGTGACGAACCAGGTCGAGCGGCAATACATAAGTGTTATGGCGTTGCACTTTGATACTGCAAAGTAAATGGGTAAGTACGGGCTGTGTGGCTTGGTGAGGCTCTTCTAGTCCCATTACTCACGTAGACTCAGTTATACTCACGCGTCTGATTGGTGAACTGCACGTGGCTCCTTATTGGTGCGCTCAAGTGCTAATTCTTAGTCAATGAAGCGCCATGTTTGTATTATTCAAATTTTACATAGACGCTCGCATAATCAATTTTGCACGTAGAATTGGTGAGATGGTGCGCTATGGCCCCGCCAGATTTGTTTTAGGTAAAGTAACGTTCTGTAAATGGCACGGACGCGTGACTGAGTTGACGCGTTTATAGATGGGGTTGGCAAATATGGTACCAATCTGCTCCCGAAGTCATTCGCCTGAACAGACTGCATCAGGGATACGCACATTTCAGAGTTTAAACCGACTGGTGAACGCGAGTAATTGATGTAATGCGCACCAGGTGGCCAGTTATGCAGCTATGCAAGTGCCAGCTTGTCAATTACGCTGCTAGGCATATGCAATTAATTTTACGACATCGTGGAACGAAAGCGAGGAAACGAAATACGTTAATTAGCGCTTGCTAACGCCAGGCCAATCGAGCCTATATGAATCAATGCATGAGAGGACATCGATGAATCTAACTTGCTTCAATGAGGGCCAATCTTGCTAATACTCACAAGCATGCCAGCCAATGAACCAATGTGAACAAAGCAATCGTGTTATATACCATGTGTAACATGGCCACTGAGATTCATGGTCCCGTTCGAGACAGTCAATGTTTCTGGTGGTTGTATACAAGCCAGCAAATTACGTTATTGAATGCAATGCATCCTGAAATTGCAATACTTACTGTATTGAACTCTTCTGGTAACTTTGTAAAACTAACGAACTTCCGAAAGAGACGGTACATCGCCGTCTACCGGAATGCAAACGCCACCAAGTTCAACTCATTCTGGCGATAGCGATGATATAAACTCAACCAATGCTATCATATTCTGACGTCATGAAAACATTGCCCGGGTAAACAGATTCTAACGTCAGTAATTGATCTAATTATCCCTTGCTCCCTCTATTCCTCTTATCAGTCATGACAAGAGCAGAGTTGGCGTTTGCAAGTAGACTTTGTCTCGAGCCTCAGTGGAGGAGCATTAATAGCCACGTCACATTTTGCCTACTTCAGACGATTTATTTAACTAATCCCCACCCCATTGCCATAAGCATAAAAAAACAACCACAAATACCGGGCTCACTGATAGCATCTGACGCAGATAAGTGGTTGTTCCTTTAGTGGTATTTTCCTTGACCAAAACCTGGTGCGGCTAGGACGATCTGGTGGCGGGGTTGTTTTGAGTTCAGACCACTTATCGTTATCAATTGCACTTGAACTTGATCTTAAAAAATATCTGTACCATGTGCGCGAAATAAAAGCTATTATTATTATTCACGAACTTTTCGTGGTTCACTGGGTAATCAGTGTTCATTGGTTGAGGTTTTACATCAATTTTTTAATTGCAACTTTAAATATATCCAACCTCTATCTTTATGTACACTTTTCATTTTAATATATCATCATAGCTTAGTTTGTAAACTACTCACTCTTTTCTCTACTGCTTGGCAGATCATCTTTTACCTTACCTCTGCACATTTCAATTGGCGTGAACAGGCCGACCTCAGCACAAATAGTATGCACTCTACATCATAAAAGGGAAAATCGTTCACTAGGGGAAACTCATTAAGCAAGTTGGGTTAGGGACAGATATCTGCGCTATCACCGTTATTGTCGTCTTTTATACATTCTTGACAGAGTGGCTCATGTCTAATCAGAGGGCGGTGGATTAGGTTTTTACTTGGCCCAGCAGAGATATCTGAAAAATAATGACCCATATGCTCCTTGTCTTACATAGATCGTTATTAACTGTAATTCACGCTTACAATATCACACTTGGCCCCAATATTGGCAATCAGATACCATACTGTCGGCAGATTTTGTGTCTGCCTTTTATTACATAAATGATGCCCTAGCCCAAGTCAAAACAAAACGAGAGCGTCTGTTGCTTAGGCTGACCGCAATATTATATCAAACTTTCTTCTCTATAAATCGCTGATATACTGTGTTTCTCTCTGTTATTGCCCCAAGATTTCGTGTTTAATTTGTTTTTTATAAGTTTAACTTTTTTTGCTTTTGTAGCGAGAGGCAACGCGGTCGCTCAGCCACTTCATCAATAGAGCTCATTGTTATTGAATAGGTATTGCGATGGGGAATCATTAATGTCTACCAATTTATTTTCTAGTTGACCCTCATCCCGATACTTGAAATCTTCTTCGGTGCTGGACATAAGTAGTACATTGCAAACCATTCCGATTTCAGCACTAAACTGTAGATGACAAATCACCATTTTTTCATTCATTCAGCTCTATGTTTCCTTAAAACGACCTTTAATTATGGTATTCCTGGCATGACTATGTTGAGTAGGCGTCTTTAAGTAGAATATTGGAAGTAAGAAAATATCCCATCCATCGACGATTTGCCTCGAGCACCAGAAATGGAACATTGATCACGCGTTTTATTTAATCTAGAAGGAGAGGACAAACAGAATTATCTCACCGCTCCTACATAATAGATACTCACGAAACGTTATTGCTTCCTTTGATGGTGATTTATTTTACTTACTGTGGTAGTGCAGCAGCAATTACTATTCACCAGCTGTCGGCTGAGGAACTATCGGGATAATTTGATACAACCATACTACCGTGCACAGAATACCCGTTTTTTTTTTCAAAATAATATGGTCCTTTCACATGTACCCTCTCGCATCAAAGACAAAATGGCGAAACCAGTCTGATTTTGGGATTGAGAGTGGATGAGGTGGGGGATATGAGCAATCCTATCACACAGATTCCATTAGGCATTTTTATAGCCCAAATAATGAAACGTCAGAGAACGTATGCAGTGGTTTTACATGAAGATCTTATTGGACCCCAATTGGTAAAGGCATGACTATTCTTACGATGTAAACCACCTGTTATATATCATGTTAATAGTACAACATCCCAACTACAATCACTCCGATTAAATCATTGCTAGTCAACTAATGAAATATAGCTCTCGTCCGAGCTTTTGTCCCAATGTCAAACAGATGTTTTATCTGCGATGGAGCAACAGGAATGTTTTCCCTTTCATTCATTCAATGTCCCGCGGACAAAATATTATGACCCACTCTGAATATATCAAAGAATATGTTAAGTACGTCTATATGATTAAAAACCGTACAAATAACGTCTATATTTGTGTTTGAGTAATCAAATACGATGATAAACTAATGGAATATATTTGTTCTGCGATGTGTTGCTGTACCTCTCTATACGAATATCGACGTTAAATATTAATACATATGATAGTTCATGCGCCTCGGATGGGATTATGTGGGGATAACCAATGGAGACCTCACTACAATTCTACAGCAATCTAAGCTGACACTAGCGTCAAAATCTTCGCCATTAGTTACTGAAGAGCTTCGTACAAATATAGGTAAAAACCACATTGTGATGTATCTAATTATCGGTCTCTGGATTGGAAAATGGACGTCTTTGGGCAACAGTTCAGTGGTGTTACCTGTCTTGTCTTGACATATATTGTATGCTGATAAAGACCATGAATTAGAACTTCTCCGTAAAATTTAATCACTTTATAAAAATGTAATGGCTGCAAACATTATTAACTTTAACGCTCGTCTTTTTGGTGAAACTCGCTTCTTGTTATCCCAAACGTGTTGATATAACCTAATAGGCACATGTGAATTATCTGAACATAGACTGTATAACTTTCGTCTTGAGACCATAACATTTGTCAGAAACGGCGTATTTTATAAGTAATTCGTATGATTCGTAGAAATCAACACTCCTGTTAAGCGTTAAATGTCATATTGGTAAACTAAGCTTCCATCTACCATCCGTCTGTGTCGATATTTTGAAACTCTCTATTTTTGTTACCCTAGAGAACCATTATGTTTTGCATGCAATCAACGACAATGTACGATGGGGCTACCGTTCTCCTTAAACTAATGCCATCATTATTGGTGGTGTATGGTGAGGATATCAATTTCCGTTGTACTATCGTAAATAGCCAAGGTACTCAACCTTGATGCAGGTTTTACCAGAGCCTGATGTTGTTGCTGTGTTCTGCCTTTAATGGTCGCCCACAAGACCCTGCAGGTACAAAACTTACGTCGCCTTTTATAAGTGAAAGCTCATAGTCAGATGAGTTATGAACTTCGATCCTCAAGTGGGTAGTAGATACAGAACTGTTCACAGAGTTGGAAGAATAGGCTACAGTCAGATTTCCTGATATATGGTTAATACTTCCCTGTGAGGTGTTTCATCTTTATAACACAAAACTGATGCAGTTTCTGTGTGACTTGGAGATGCTGCGGTTATTTATACAAGTCATTATCAAGTCGACTGGAATGTAACAAGATTAGGGTTCTGCTTCCTCTCTCACGTTGGGTTAATGTAAGATTAGAAGGCGTACACATGTAACCGTACAATTTCACGCCCCTAATAGTCAGCACATTTCACGATGGGACCAATCATGCTGGTCAAAACAAAGGATACTAAGATTTACCTTAAGTACGAGATAAGGGATTGGGCTTTGATTTAAAGATCGATGCATCAAGCTCAGCTACCACGTTTCAGTGCTACCCTGTGGGGCTCATTTGAAGATTTACTCGATTAATATGCGACATGATCACGTGCACTGCACAACGGTCGGCCTGTCAACATCCACCAAATCGAGACTCGTTGCACGTCAATGAACTCAACCAATCTACTGATTCTCCCCTTAGACACATCGTCTGACCTATCACTCAATCCGCAAATCGCTAGTTACCTCGAAATGGTTTGTCGCACACATCTGTCAACCCGTTCATATCTATCCTTTTCTCACTGAAACTTTAAACCTTCTTTGTCCTTCACCGCTTGCTCTTAAGCCTACTCCGTATTTTATTCTCTTTGATTACGTAATGGAACTTTTGCCTTTCCATTTTCGTAGCCACAAC
The DNA here is from genome assembly GCA_034190875.2 of Urechis unicinctus. Lineage (NCBI taxonomy): Eukaryota > Metazoa > Annelida > Polychaeta > Xenopneusta > Urechidae > Urechis > Urechis unicinctus. The sequence continues at coordinate 44,913,996 of CM067349.1, read as the reverse complement.
CCGTCGCTGTTAATCTAACTGACATAAACAAACCACGCCTATGGCCATGCGCGCTAGCTAAGATTTTTTTGCTGTAGTCTTTGGTGGTCGAAGGCTTGTAATTATGCATGCTAGCTAATCATCCGGCGATAATATTTATCATCACTGCAAGGAATATGCTGTAGAAAGCATATGGACTCATTTGTCCTCTTTCGTTTGCAAGAGTCTCCATACATGAACATCATTAGCCTCGCAACCAGAGAAAATCGTAAAGCTGGTAAACTGAGATATTTCAACCTGACGTGTGGACTGCACTGTGACCTGTTGTCTTGGTTTTCATATATATTTACCCTGCCCAATGCTCACGTAAACTACATCAAATCATCGCAAAAGCGCAGCCAACCTTCACCATCAGATTTATAGCGAGGATGTGGCTCATTCCACACAGGCTTATCACCAAGTTGATTAATTGGATATAATCTGCAATATATGGACCACTCATCATTCAGCCTATATCCCTGCCTGGTGTTGGTGTGTTTGTTTGAGCACTATTCTATGAGTGCATTCGAAATTCCTAATACTTTGGCGTATCAATAAATTATATTAAATTTCAAGAAATACAATGCATATCAACGGAATGTGAAGCAAGGTAAGACATTCCGGGCTGTTTTATTGGAAAGTGAATATTGTTTGTTTTCGAAAACCAGTCCGCCAACATGCAGTCATATAGACGTAGTTTCTATCCTGTGGTTATTGGATACACTCATAAGTTCAGATGACTCCATAGTCATTGAAGATTATGGATGAACTGTTTGCCGAACGTTACAATGATTCAGCATCAAATTTGTATGATACGTTCCTGCAGAAACATCTAGCTTCATAGCAAGAACCTCACTCGGTATTAATTGTGAGTTGTTGATGTGCTATCGGTTAGTAATGCAATATATATACTGCATTGCAGCAATCACTCTCAGAAATTTTTTAATAAACTTCAGCAAAAGTATTGCTATTGAAGCAACGACATGATGGACTGCTCAGACCACTGAATATTAATAACACAAATATTGAGCAACACATCTAATGCATTCAACCATCATTGTGCGTGTATATTGTACAACAACTTTAAATTGCTAACATAATTGACACTGAATTGCACTCGAAAGTGCCATATCATGCAGTTCGTCTAGTTGGCAGACCGCATGTCATGGATCACTTACCTTTGCACTTGCCACCTGTCGTGTTCTCTTGCTATATGTTCACTTAGAACGGCACGTTATTCGTCATAAGGGCTCATCCGATGGTCATTAATTCATCTTCCGTAATCTGGCTAGTGTCATGCGACCAATTTCAAAGTACGTAGATATACTGGGAATCATGCCGAACCACACCGAGGCTCTATCACTATACTCTATCGATTAGGTGTCAAACATCCAACATAATATATCAACCAAGCAAAGTACAACATTGCTTCCACTAATTTGAGATAAACGCCCGAAGTTTTTCATTTCGGCAAAATATGTCCCCCTCGTTCCCCTGTAGCTGGAGACTCCATCATTACACTTGATCGATTGACGATACATTTATCACGTAGCTGATAACGTTCAGAGCTAACATATTGATATTTCGTAACTCCGTGCCTGGTATAAAATACTCATGAGACTTAGAAGCGATCTAATTGCGATACATCATCTAACATACAGGCCGTGTCACCCGTGATTTAGTTTTATAAAAACGGCGCCTCAATTGATCAGCGCAGGAGGCCTTACAGAATGCCACGTGAAGGCGACGCCTCATCTGCTGATCGTTTCATGCACTGCAAAATAGCAACTCTGTGAATCGCCAGTAGCGTTATATAACTAGCAGATGTCGTGCACTAACTATTACAAACAAGAAGACGGAGTAAAACGGGGGATAGAAATATCGATTTAACCATTAATGGCCGCGATTGTGTAACACATCATCATGTTACACCTGTAGGCATTCCCTTTTTCAGGTAAAATAGTCTTTCCGTCCCTTGTGCAATCTTTATGACATCATTATTTGCTCATGTAAAACATCATTTATGTAAATACCGTCAAGTTTTCAAGCTTTGGTTCGAAGAACGCTTCCGTTTACCACTTCAAAGCCCAGAAAAAAGATGGCTACTTTTCAGATGTTGCCCAATAATTTCCATTCATTAACGACATTGAGAATGCTCAATGTGTAGTTACGCATACACTGTTTGTTTTGCCCTAATCAAGTTGCCTTTGTTCCTCTACATACTGGGTCCTTTAATTTCCCGAAAGAGGAATTGCCAGCTCTCCAAGTCACACACAACAACAAAGCAGATATTAAGAACTTAGTAAACATGTGTGCCATGATAATTCGTTTTATTGCTTTCGGAATGCTGTATGCTTTTGTATCCAAGTTAAAACTACTGTAATACCGCCCTTTGAGATCAGCCGCCCCTCAATGGGAATCGGAATTCTATCACAGGAGATCCGCTGTTAAGCACTTCTAATCCCTTTTAGTCAACCATGTGTCATTATGTTAATACTCATTCGATGAATCTAATCAAAGAACACATGTGTTCAATGACCAACGACATTAAGTTTGGATCAACTTTTTTTATCCAAGCGGCATTGCTCGATATTGTAGTGAATGCATGCTTCGTCATGTTTCTTACATAGTAAGCAATGCTAAAAGAAAAAAAAAGATATCAGTTAGGCGGGTCAATTTCCCCCACTGTCTTATATTAAAGAAATTACAAACTTATTCATAGTCCAATTCATGTTTGTTACGAGTAGATAAGATAGGATGTTTATACATTTGGAACTTTAGGCAATGTTGCCAGAGATTCAGAGAGACAATCAGCTGTAGTCTCTGAAATGTTCCGTGGAAGGCATGTGCCCAGTCAGTCAGCTTCGCACACTAAGATTGGTCCTTCTGTGGTCAATCAAAGCTTCTCGTCAATTGGTGGAACAATATTTAAATCAGAACCATGTTTCAAAGAAGCAAATAGGAAAGACGCCAATATATCATAATCGCTGGGATTTTCGTTTGGAGGCATGAGCATACGCATAGAACGCATTGAGACACAGGAACAGCAGGAAAAATGTTCACCATGTGTCTATAAACAATAAAATCTCATCGATGTTCCTTCCATGGAATGAAGAGAGCAATATCAACAACAAATGGGCCATACATACATAAATAAGGACGATATTATTAGTAAGTTATGTGAGCAAGTACCGATCCTTCCTTGGCCATACCTTGATCAGCAACGTCACCGTCTACGCCATCTGAAAGACACAACACGTAAGGCACGCTTGGAAAGCACGTTAGGCAATTCATCAAGCAAGGTTGGTTGTGATTGTGGTAATGACTGCTCAGATTTTAACAAAATTTTACTAGATCTAGAGCAACTGGCTTTATACAAAACACTTGCAATCTCCCCAGAAAACGCGTCATAAAAACCGATTGGAAAAACATATTTCGCCTTTAAGTGATCATCTCAGCATGTTTGTGAGTGTCGACGGTCAACAAATTTCCCACAATTTCGGTCCGGATATGTGCGATAGGCGCGTTGACACAGCTATCGGAACATTACATTTCTGGGGAGACAGAAGATGAAATACCAGGCAAATCACTTGTGAAACATAAACTGCTATCTATTGTTTCCTTGCCGACCAACCTTTGTGTCTACAACCGGAAATCTGCCGATCGATTGTATGAGCTAACCACCAAAGTGCCTTTCTGATAACTTAGCACACTGCAGTATATGGATTTTTGTCCGCTTATTCGAGGCGATTAAATGTTTGACTCAGTAAAAGAAAGTGACTGTTGACGTTCCCTGTGTTCCCTAAATCTTGCTATTTAGGCGACATAATCCCGTTTTGAATACTCATGTTAATCATGAACCATCACAGGTGAGTCCTTTTTAGACGGCCAGTCGCTAGAGCAGGATGCCATATGTATGACACGCACTCAAGTCGTATTACGCTCCTCATCTCTGGTTACAAATATTCTGGAAGCTAAACAGGATGGGCGTTTTATGGCTCGAGTGTGGGTCGTTTTGCTGGAAGTTGTATTCGCATTAAACTATCATAGTAATGATTTGACAAACTGTGCGAGCCAAACGATAAGCAATGTCGGCAAGGTTATGTTTATAGCACCAGGCGACAATATGAAGTGTCTATTCTACGGACGCGAATTTACAAGTAACAATTATTTGGCGTATTCATTATGTAATAGTATCGTTGAACAAATATCGATATGTTGAAAAAATGATTAGGATCCATGGTAGAAGCCATCTAAGTTTATGTGACTTCGCAAGACCGTAAAACTTTCCAAAGGGAATAAGATGGTGAAAATATTTACTTCACTAGTTGACCCAGGGAATGTGATGCGGGACAACAACTCGCGTGCTGCATACCCAGATATTCGGCTACATGTCTCGCCTGCTGTCCATCCTCCCTACGCTGATTTACCATAGTGGAAAAATAACGATGTCAAATATTTCAAAAGCGACATCACTTTAAGTATATTTTCTTTACGGTGGATTCATGTATATTTTGCTGAATGCACGGTTAGTTTTAGCCAGTTATTGCATTGATAAATTTTTGGACATATGGCAGTGGCTCTGCTGAACGCATTGTACCCAGCCAAAAACGTTAATGGATGATTGCGGTTCTGTCTGAAGTAGCAATTGGCAACATGCAATGGAGGCATTCAAGGTAATGAACGCATTGCATATACACAACGAACGAATGCAAGCCAACTCATGATCATTCAGGTGCTAGTCTTTGTAGACAACGACGTCACAAACCCAAAGCCCGCAAGCAGATGACGGTTTAGGATACCTGCACCCGATATTGCTCATTAACTCCTAAAATATGCTTTGGTTAGCATGAACAAATGCAATCCTAGAACCGGAAAAAGTGCAAATATTTAATTTCCAGCCAGTTGACTGACCAGCAAATGGCCAAATAAATTCGCTAATAGATCACACCATCAGCATATCCTAATATATCCTGACGTTTTCAATACCATCATTTACTGTGGTCCTTTGTGTGGGAGTCACGTTAATATGCCGAGACCGGTCCTCCTATTCTAGGCAGGAGGAGATTGATCATGTTCTTTCTGCTTTGTGGATGATGATGATGATGATGATGATGATGATGATGATGATGATGATGATGATGATGATGAAGAAAATGGTAATAATGTTGAAGATGATGATACAGATGATAATGATGTTGTTAATGATGATGATGATGATGTGTTGTGTGTGTGATGATGATGATTATGATGATGATAATGATGACGATTATAATGGTTTTGATGATGATGATGATGACTGATGATAATGATGGTAAATGATGATGATGATGATGATGATGATGATGATGATGATGACGTTGGTGAAATTTGAATGATGATGCTCATGATGATGATGATGATGAATGAGCCATGTTGGTATGATGATGATAAGTTTAAAACAATACGTTTGTGAATTCGTCAAGAATATCGCAGTTCTATCTGACAAATCACGTGGCCATGTTTGGTAAGATAAGATTTATTATTGGCAACAAGAAATGTGATCATGGCAATAAACTTCCTTCAGTGGATTGTGGCAATAAGAACTATTGCAGGTGATCATGTTCTTGTCAGTGGACCAATTGACACAGAAAAGGAAATGAAGTAGTTCTAGGTACCTGGAAAGAGCAGCATATTCTACTGTTTATCTATCTTAATAAGCCAATCAATTCGTCGCACTCAATTAGCACGACAGAATAGATAGTATGAGAAGTTTCCATACGACCCTCAGTGCGTGACATGACCCCATTTAAGAGATGACCGACGAGATCAACAACCTTAGCTTCACTGTGGGAACAAAGCAATGCAGACAATATCGGTGATAGCCATGTTCCAATAGACATCCATATCTCTCCTACCTGAAAAGGTTGTGCATAAGCCCATGGAGATGTGAAGCATACGCCGCCTATTTGGCAAGTTGTAATTAGATGTTGCGGTAAGTGCTGAGGTTAATGTAGGTAATTGGATAGTATTTTTTGAAGATATCGCGCCTGCCTTTCCCCCGGTAGTGAGGAGTTTGGCTAAGCCAAGGATGGAATTTCCGATGATCTGTAAGCTTCCACCTGTAATACATAAATAAAGACATTATCGGGTTTGTTGACTTTCTAATCATAGTACAACATGGAGCTTCATAAAGAATTTTATCATCTCCATATTATGCGACACCGAGCGTGAAGCGCCAAATCTTTACCTGGACAATGCAATAATCTATTAATTTGCTGCTTGTCAGAAAATACAATACATGCCGCCATAATGAAAAACATCAACGCATGAGCTGCCGATATTTAACTCACGAGCTGCATGATTGGATGTCATGCTCACAGACTAATCATCGATTCTATAGCAGTTTTAAGAGTATTGTATATTCAAACCACTGACGAGCAAAGCTAGTAAAATATTATCCAACGGGTCGGCCATCTGGCAGTCAGAACGATACCGCTTGCTTACCTCCTCAAAGGGTAGGACCACAATACCAATACAAATTGTTTCACTTTCATCGGCTTCATAATCACATTTAACCCATTGTAGTCTAATATCAAGATTTACTCCATCGTTTTAATGCTGTAGCAGGTGATCGCTTTGTCATCATTGTAACATGAATTAAAGCTATCATGATAACAACAGCAATGATATTTGCTGATATGTGGTCATGGTAACGTGAGGTTTGTCAAGATCACGCGTAGAAGTTACCATGTGTCCTGGTACAATTTTCTCAATCAGTGCTTGTGATATACCAAGGTAATCAGTTGCCGGCATATGTCCTGCTACACCTTCATTGTTGTAACAAATAGGAAATGCTGATTTCATGGCCAAACTTAGTACTTTATTATCGTATTTAGTAAGCGGTGTTTCCATTTGATAAGCAGATAGCATTATGAACCCTTATTGTCAACAGCTATGGCACACCAATCCGTCGCTGAACTGTTCTGTAGCAAACTAAAATTGTCCATATGTAGAGGGAATCATAATGGGAGAAATTGGTGGCCTTTTTCCTGCTGCCATTTAGCCTTTCGTGTATTTGTGTAGGAAACTGGTATAACTGAAGTTACTCGCTACGCAGAATGATGGGTCAAGAGGACAAGAGGTGTGGATAATTGTTAAACAACGCGTTCGAGAGCACAGCCAAGAAAAGCCCAGTTCCTTCCATTCACTCCCCATTGTGATTCGAGCACGTTTATAAAGATGAACGGTCGTAATTTTGGCAACTTGATAAATGCCCTTTGTATCGATGAATATTGAAACACGTTGTGCGGATGTCAAGTCAATTTGGCTGATGATTGGAACTCATGCGTTCATGTTTTGCATTGATTTAGTCAGTAAGTGGACGTTAATGAGTCGTGTCGACATTTATATGTCTAGGTGGTGAACAGTGATTGCACTTTTTTATGAACTTGACGGTTGTCAACATTGATCGAATTTTTGTTTATATTCAGGTTACATTCAGTCGATGTAAACATTCAGTCGGTGGGACAGTACAGCTCAGCCAGGGTTTGGTGATGTATTAGAGATGATAGGTCGGCAAACAGTCTAGTAGTTATCTGATGACGGATTAAAGCGACTTGAATATGCATCAAAGAGTACCGATCTGCTTGCAAAGTTAATGAAGGTGTACGTGATGTATCAGAAAAACTTTCGTTAGTAAAATCAGTCCCACGAGTAAGCTTGCCAATGACAGCTCTCAGAGTATGCAAATCATCTTATGACATCATTGGATGCATTTGGCGAAAAAATGAAGTCATGTCATTATTGATTTCATGCAATATAAGCATATGAGAAAGAACGCATGAAGATCAATGAGAACTTGCTACCTGTTATTATCAGAGGCGTGTCGCTGATGTAGCTGATAAACATGCCGCACAAGCAACTGCTGACGGACGAAACGCTTTTTTAATTCCGCATTTTTACAGGTGAAGGTGCATTTTTTACATGTGAAGTTCTCGACACGATAGCATTAGTTGAACAATAATCTAGGACAGCACAGACAAAATAACGGCGCGATTTTCTGAATCCACATTCACAATCTTCAGTGAACCAAAGTACATACGTAAACCTTTCAGATGAAAAAATACGGCCCTGTGGACATTCAAAAAAACTCATTAGAGCAGGTCATATGATTCGCGTAAATATCTCGTATTGTTTACACGCTATTTGGATATGTTCTTGACCATTTGCCCCAAACGTACAAGATGAATAATGAAGCAAGCTAACGGAATCATCTTTAATGACCGCACATTTGGCTAGATGTTATTGGTGCGTTAGTCATTATTAAGAAAGGCAGGGCCCGATTCCTGAAGATTACCAATCGGAAAAGTCTTTTGCACACTAACAATGTGCGATTTTAGAAAAACACTTTGTATAGATATAACCGATTGTTCTGTGCCATTGCATACTATCATGCTTAGGTGGTTTACCGACGTTATATTGTATACCACTCATAAAGAATGGCAGGTCTGTGATTGCATACATAACTATTTGTGGGAACGCACAACTGCCTGGTGAACCTATTTCAATCTGACTTC
>CM067349.1:44760420-44902920 GCA_034190875.2 Urechis unicinctus | reverse complement strand
CATTAAAACCCATGTTGGCTCAGTCCATGACAGGACGCTATCATTACATCTAATTCTAGCTACAATTATGGTCAAGTTCGATCGTTGCATCACATTTTACCTTAATCCATGCCCAGACAATAACATTATATAAGGCCAACCATTAACCAGGCGTTATCATAACATCTCATGTTAGCTCGACCCTATGACAATTACCCTGCCATAAACACCACATCTATTTCAAACCCTGAAGCTTCATCATCCTCTCAGCAAGCCACGATTCGCTTTGTTGAGCGCTATGTGCTTCTGCTGTGATGCTTTTTGGGCCATCATTTAAAGCATTCTTTGGCGTTTTCTGTCACTTTATTTTAATTTGTTTGGTTCGCAAACGTGAAGACCCATTGCGCATGTGTAATCTGTCCCATGTGGTCACTCATACACCGCGGTCATTGTATACACCAGGGGCGGGGGTGGTGGTCCATGGATACTCTCTCGCTTGTGAGTGTACTAGCAATGAGCACACAGTATCTCATTTTTATATATATACACTCCTCTTCGTATGTGTCATAGGAGATTTACAATACCGAATGCGTTACAAAACGTAGGTTGTACCTACATGACAGCGTCAGAAATGTTATCTTTATGGCATGATAAGGTGCTTATGTTTCCTACATTTAATTAGCATCTCGCCATTTTATTTTCGCTAAACATCAGACTCCGGAGGTGCTTTGGTTGCTTGGATTAGCAGGCATCATATCCGGTCCCGGAAATCAACCATATGATTGGATCGGTAGGTATGCCCGAGATGCGTCGCAAGAACCGTGCTTAAGTGCCGAGGGCTGTAAGATACATGCACTATTTGCTTAGCCCTTTTTATTTTGCTGACGAATGATCAACTAGTCCATCGGGGTGACTAAAAGTAACTGATGCTTTGTTCTTTGCGCTGGCCTAGAGAACCATCCAACACCGTCTTCTGCCAACAGAGGCGCTTAGTATTACTCGTGCATGAATCGACTGTTAAAACAGATGAGTTGACTACTTTAAACCAGCATCATACATTGTGGCTGTCTTGTGGTTCCATTATATTCACACTATGTAAGACGACCTCATCATGTGTGACCTCGGGACCGACCTACAAAAGAGTGCGAAATCCACCAGAATGGACATAATTACTGGGGGGTCCCAATATCATAAATGTTTAGAGTAGAACATTTGGTCCACCGCATCCGCTCTCCGCAAAATGCTTGTATTGTTGAATCATCCATATGCCACTGTCCCAATGTAAATAACCATGTAAATTTGATATTCATACCTCTCGTAGCCCGAATGATATTGCCACTGTGACATTAGTAAATTGCTACAGACAACACAGTCTGGAAGAACCAAAGAAAAAAAGTATTTACGATGTAAATTACCACTTTGCATCCCTATAGACGACAACAATCAGGCAATATGCGAACAATATATCAGGTTAACACCATTCAGGCATGTATACATTTACTATATAACATTTTTCTGACCTAACACTGTCACTCACATATATCATAATTACCAGCTCGTTGGATCACTGTACAGACATTGTTACCCCATCCAACCCGATGCTGTACATGAGAGCGTGTTGCGATGAACCGCTAATGCGGCACAGTGTGACAAACAATCATAATATTTATGTATTCATAAAGAGCAGACACCTTAATATGTGACAAAAGTGGCGATGGTGAACGTCACTAAGTGATCATTGTTAAGGCAGCAGCAGGGACCATATTATTAATTAACATACCTCGCCGAGGTAGAGAAAACGAATCAATTAAATTAGCAATGGCTCAGCATTTGAACTCACAACTCAGTGATGCAAAAACAAAACTACCTGAAAAACATATGCAAAACCTGTGTTTTTATGTCATTAATCAAATGTGCTATGGCCGATGTAGGCAAATTATCAATTGTCCGATAACTTCGTTATTTTGTGTGCATAACAAATTTACAATCCTTTTGAGAGACGCCCGGCTAGGACAATCTCATGCAATGACGTGCTTGTGTATGAGTATGATTGTGAATGCTCTACAGAAGCATTCATTTGAAGGACGGTAAGTCCGTCCCTTAAATATATATCTTGTCACGGAGCAATATAGGCACCCACTCGACTGTGTTACATAGCCACGTACCGCTGTACTGCCGTTATGACTTGACAGAGAACAATGATATCTGAGTAACATGATTATGCAGCTGACGTTCAACAGAAGGCTGATATTACATATTTCTTATCTTACAGCTGCATATCGACACCGAGTGCAATTGACTTAGCATGCTGAGGCAAACGAGCCTAGTCAAAAGGATATGCGTAGGATAAGAACAGAGAGTGGCCTTAAATATGGTAAAATAACAATGACTTGGTTTGCAGCAGCACAGACCGTTTTGTACATTTTACCATTGACAGATTTCGCCAATGCAATATGCGCTATATCAAATATTGTTGCTGAGGATATGCAATCAACTAAGACTTGGCACCTTTTACTCTACTTACCACAATTGGTTTGAGCACGTCATCGGAGAGGCTTCGAATCTAATGAAGGACAAAAGGTCCAGACTGGCGCGCTTACTTCGAGAAAGTGCCCATTAATATCTTTTCATAGCATTTTGGTTAGACTAGTCAGTGTACATGCTTTTTTTTGCTTCGCCCCATGCCGTTGCTTTTTGATCTGGTATTTCCTTTTATTTTTCCAGTGATGCATCAGTATTGGTCTAATTCACGAGAAGCAAAAACGAATCACAGACAGTGAGACCTGCTTGGATAATTCGTTTCATGGCTCTGATTATCAATGACCATGCAAATGTTTCGGCAGTCAACCAGAAGTCTGCTAATACACTCGGGTATCGGCTTAATGGGACTCATGTAAGTTTAAACAATGACCACCTCATGCTTGATGTTCATAAATAGGTTTTTTTAGCTGACATGTATTGTAATGAGGGAAGTCGAGTTTGTTGTGACGTGCGGCAGTGATTGTATAGTGGAGTCAATTCGTCGCTACAATCACATTCCAATGTTTAGCGAGGGTGGTATTTAGTCATTTGTTTGCAGGAAGACAGCGTAGATGCCATTGTTATCGGAAATACTACACAGGCACTGCCAAAGAGCTTAAGTCGTGATTATGGGTATTCGAAGCCAGGCACATCATATATCTTACCATTGAACACTTATTGGAAATTGAAAAAAGAATTTGTGGCCTTTACTATATTTGAGGGGATATCACATGGTTCCAGGAAACATTTATATACCGATGATAAATGCAATAACGTTAGTTAAAGCATTAAGACTAATGACTTTAATAAATGAATGCAAGTCAACTGAGGTCTGCAGGCTAGGCAATGACGGTATGTATCCAAAGTAGACCAGTATATGCCGTCAAAATATGCATCCAACCATGGATATGATGTCATCAAACTCAGTACGTTTTGTTTAAGAGTTAATGATGAACATCATCAAAACTATATTTTCAAACTTACCCTCAACCGTTCCCACTACGCCATGACCTCGACAAGTTCTCATATCTACAACATCACACCATCAACTATTGTCTCATCGGAATCAACTCAGTATTGTTACCCCCAGTCTGTTGACAGCAACTTTGCCGAGGTTACACTTGCATCGAACGTTATGGCTTAACTAATCTGATATTTGCCACTGAAGGTGATACGTTTCTTGAAGAATGAAGGTTAAAAAGACCAAACTTCAATGCACTTGAGTCGGTTTGGACTTGCAGTTAGCTATCGGGTTATCGGCAGTTAATGGCAACAATTTGAACTGTGGTGCTGAAAGGCCATATATTTGCTTTCACTAACCGAATCTATGAATGCTGTGAATACTAGCATCGTCAAAACGAAATATGGCAAATGCGCATTTAAGGCTGAAGCGAGATGAATCAAGTAATGTCACAAACACAGTACTGTAACTTGCAAGGCATATAGGTCTTGTATGCTTAACCCATAACTCCGCTCATAATAGATGATCTGACACCCTCCCTATACACGTCCACCATTATTTCAAATAGCGATGTCTTCGGGGCAATCTTCAATCTTATGTGTACATGGGATGAGTCGCGCACGTTCTACATTATGCATCCCCCTCTTATACCCTCATCCGTAACACAGTGACAATAAACAGCGAATGGCAATTAACAAAATTTGCCCAACACCATCACTGTAAGGGGAATAAACGTCCTCAGCTGAGATATCACAGCAGTTTCAAGGGCACTATTTGGTATCAAGTTCCTCTTTCTTTAATCGACGAAGGCAAGGTAGGTTGTCTACTCCCTCTGTTAGCTAGGTGCTAACTATATGCTTCCTTGCAGATATGACAGTTTCAATTTGGATACTGGTAATGACGATATTTGGATCAGCAGCAATTTGTTTGCTTGCATAATAGGCCACAAATAATTTCCTTATTTAGACACACGCAGTTCTGTAGCTAACATCGTATGGATATATTGAGAGTGACTTAATTACCTTCTGTTGACATATGCCCTGATTGTAAGATGATAACGTAGGTCATAAACGCTATTCGATATTTGAATATCTAGCCAAGCTGCAGTTTGATTGCTATTCGCACAACAAACGATAATGTACATGAACTGATTTGTGTATAACTTTATCAGAAATGATAAGCAGGTGCAGCTGCAATAATTGTTACATGTTTCATTTTGTAAATGCTCGAGTGGTTAAGCCACGGCGAAAACGCTCTGACGGAAAAGCGAAACGTCAAGCACGTCAACCATTGTATCAATGCAGTGATTGGTTGAAATTCGTTTGTGATTTGAGTCTTTATTCACGACCGCAACACAGCAATCCACAGGCTCTGCTGCCCATGCGACCACCGTATACTGCAGTATATATTGCGTTGATGATTGTATACGCAGGAACAGTACCATCGGATATTATGGTTATTGGCACATCAATAGATAAAACAAATGAATTGAGGCACCGAGAACGCTGGACTGCTCCCACTTTGAAAACGATAATTGGTAAGTATGCTGACAAAACAGCATCTACAGACAGAAATATTCACTCGCAGTTGACTAATTATAACCGGTCTTGAAAGAGACATTGATATTGGAAGACCTCCTCAAATTGCTAAACGCTTTAGGTATATGTACTGTACGCCTGTATTGCGACAAGGCGATTCATTACAATGGCCTCGACAAGCGTACGTGTGCAAATACACTTTGCTTCGAACGTTTCAGTTGTAACGCACAATGGGTGCGTGGTATTTTCTGTGCTTCCGATGATTGACTGAGGAGATTCTGGCTTCATTGTTGATGCCACTAAAGCATACAAACCCAAATGCTTCAATCTGTCCCTCTTACTCGCATCTGATAACGATAACAATACCGGAATTAAATGTTCTTATCAACGCAATATTGAGTGAGGTCAAACAATCCCTATTATATTCTCGGCTAAGTGAAAGATGTTCAAGAGCGTTCACCACTTTGCTTACATTCACCAATGAAGGCACAGTTCCGATTACCTTCGTGTTGATATTGGCATATACCATTCCATATGTATGGGAATAGATGACTTGGGGATGAGAATAGTAAGATGTTGAGGTGTTCTTAACGAAATGATTCGTATGCCAGGACATTTATCCAAGATAATGTATACAGCGGATTAACTACTAGCAGCAAAGAATAGTACCCGTCTTAATTTGTTGCTTCTGTGAACGGGCAGCTTAATAAAAGGGAGGTGACTTTTAGGAACATGATTTAACGAGGCACATATCTCGTCATTTGCTTAGTGGATGTGCTGCTGGGTTGTTAGCACTCTCCTGAAAATAGGAGCCGCAAATGATTTATTTGTTGGAACATATTGCTGCTAGCTGAGCCAGTATTATTCTTACTAGCAATTGCCATTGCGCACGTTCTTATCTTTTGTTGTGTACTCTGTCTGATGATATGCACGAAACCATCATTATGTCAGTTGGCTTGGAGTCTGTCTCATTGAAAATGATGATAGCAATGGATGGTGTGTTGACCATCGCAAACCTGTGCACTTAATCCAACAAATATAATACCTTGTATTTTTGTCCCTTTTGTATCGCTTTGTAAGAATCCTTTCGCAGTAGTTTGCAAAAACAGATGTCTCCCATACACTCATTGTTGTCAGTGATGGTCAGAGTATGTCACAATGTATGAACGTACCGCTCATAGCTAAGTTGGTGAACTTACCCAATACATGGTCGGAGTATTGAGGCAACAATATACTATCTCTGATTATACTATCTCTGAGTATACTATCTCCGAGTATGCTATCGCTGACGAGACCAAATTGATTCAACGACAAGCAAGCAGCGACCTTGAGTTAACCAATCTCTCAAGATGCTTGGAACCCAAGTTTGACTGACAAATACTACGATTTACATAGCCATCTTACAACAATAAACCTTATTTACCCAATGTCGAATACAGAAGGCAACAAACATAACAGGTTTTGTGTTGCCCCCAGGTCGCTGTAAATAGAACCATAAAGACTCAATATTTATTGACTAATGTCAGAAGTAGTAAGCAACACATAAATATGTTCAGATCCGCTTTCCATAATTGTCTTCAATCAGACAATGCTGTTCCAGTATGTGACATTATGCTTTGTTAATGCATTATTTGCAACACCAAGTTCGGCCGACTACGAATATCATGATAACAACGATATTCATTGATTCCCTTTTCTCGTGGCTTACCTCTGATGAAATAATGTTGTTAACAGTTCCATATTATCAACAGTGTTCCCCTCGTATGCCAAAGGTAGACTCCCAACAGTTTGACAAGCCCAAGACACAACCATTAGCGTGCCTGTTGGTCTTCCGGTGTTTAAATCCGTAGCTTTTGTATAATCTATAAGCAATTATCACTTCATACAACCTGCTGACAGATTACCTTGTCAAATCATGGTACGAATACGCAACATGGACGTCAGCGCGTATCTAACCTATTGGCTGCCTTTAGTAGGCATCATATGGGCCTAGCTCCGAGGCACCTACGCTGTTGCACCTGAACCGCGTGGGTCGCATTTAGGGATTGGCAATAGTAGATCAGTGTTAAGCCGCATCGGGGATCACCTAGTTAAGGTAGCTCTATTTGATCGATGGCTGGTAAGACTTATATATTGAATTTTTATGTGGATGTATTGCAATGCATTTATTGGCCACGAGAAAATTTTGCACAATCGTACCAAGTCTATAAAACAAATTGTGTGCTGATGATACTTAGTGGATGGCTGTGACAAAGTGGCCCCGATAAGTATTATTTAAGTGTTGATGACTGTCTGCTTGAAGAGCAGGAAAGGTTTCTCTTTCTCTCTCAACACGTTATGAGACACGAAGAAGCGGATTTTCAATTGAAAGTGTGATTAATGTCACGGATTTTATCGAAGGTTGGTGTGCTTTTCTCTAGAAACATTGATTGTGATAACTTGCCTGAAGCACACTAAACAGCTGGACAATGCTTTCATAGTACCATAAACACCTCTCAGCCAAAGCCTCACTGTCAACCTACCAACACAGAATTAGCACATTGAATGGCTTCTGGTCACTCGTCTTATCGAGATATATTTACACAAGAATCCGCGCTGTCACCCAGTTTAGGCTTCAAGGTAGCCAACGTTCCTGGATTTATGGAAGAGGCAGGATGTGATAATAACAACATTGGCGTTCGCCGCTATAGATGAAAGCTCATTGCTGCATATGCGCGTCCAGTATATCTGCTGATATATGTTGGATTATTTAGGCCAAGATGATAATGATGCTGCTGCTGATAATGATGCTGATGCTGATGGTGCTGATGATGATGATGATGATGATGATGATGATGATGATGATGATGATGATGATGATGATGATGATGATGATGATGATGATGATGATGATGATGATGATGATGATGATGAAGATGATGATCAGCATGATGGCTAGAAACGTCTGCTCAGCATATGCATAGAGAGCACCTACAGTGGAGGCTGTACTGAATGCCGAATCCGAACTTCAGACAGCAGATGTCAGATGGTTTTTGCATAAAGGGGAAAGTGCAGACAACCTATGAGTAAGACTAGGCATGGCTGTCCGACTTACAGCACCACAAAAACATGAAGGTAGCAGCGCATTACAGCTTGATGCTGGTTGGTCAACAATACATGATATTCACAGGGTCAAAGATGGCGATGCAGCGTTGTAACCATCGTGCCATCTCGAGCTCACAGGGCAATTACACCCCGCGCCGTATGGAGAGCACCCGTGGGTATAGGGAGATGGGTGATTCAGGAGTTGAGGTCTAATGCAAACAACTTTTGACCGCTGGTTATCTATTCTTTTCTATAGAATGCGCATCTTCAGAGTGAACCATCAATTTATCTCTCTTTCATAGGTTCAATGTGTGTGACCTCAGGGTACAATGGACATATCAGTAGCCTGATAACTGATAGGCAACATTGGCACAATATGGTTGACATTCGTTTGCCTTTTGCGATAAAAGGAACACAGTTACTCAGACATATACGCTGAATGGCGGAGGTAGGGTGTAGGCGTTGGTTGATAAATAGAGTACGATAAACGTTTAAACACCGCAGTTTATGAGCGTACAAACACGTGAACAACATAGGTGGCCTTTTTCTCAGCAGAAGGAATTGACTCAACGAGGATCAAATTTAGCATTGACTGGAGACTTGTCTGAAAATACGTCTATCAATGCCCATCTACGGACTGATGCCAAAATGATAATACGTAATAACATGCGGTTTTTTCGCATTTAAACGTGGCCGTAGTACTCAGCATTAGTTAATGATGAATATTATTGAGGTGGCATGCTGAGATTGTATGGTGCGTGTTGAATAACGAATATGAATACCAAGCTTCCTGCGAGAGACATAAAGATTTATAGAGTGGCTCTTTCTAATGAGGTTTACCTGTAACCTTTCGGTTAGCCGTATTTTAAATCTGCGAGTTCTCGGCATGGGACATATGCAAAGACTTATCGAGTGTGGCAAATTCGAGAAAGGTACAGTAGTACGGGGTTAATCTACATAGCCGTAAGGACGGATTGGAAGGGTAACAAACATTTAATTCTAGCTCGGATCTGGGTGGCTGCAATTTTCACAACCAAACTATCCCAGCCTATCCACTCTGGCTATTAGATGCTGCAGTATTTAACCAGAAAGTTTACATAAGATCTCATATTGCGCGAATATATCACGCTCAAGGGTCTGAGCAAAACTCGACCAGACCATTGAACCATTGTAGCCGCACTATGTTTGGTCAGAATAAATACCATTAAATGGAAGTCCACTTTTCTGTGTCAAGCATAAGTAGCAGCATTTTGGCGCTTTCTTTATTGTTAACGTTTGAATTCCTCACCGGGAGAGCTCTTTTATAATTATTGTCTTGCAATAGGTTAACAAGGTAGCGTTTTCATAATTGCCTGCGCCACTACAATGAGCGTTTACTCAACTCAATGGTGCCTTTTATCAGCAATGTCAACATCAAGGGCTTGGTGATAATCAGATATGTATGAATGATTTTTGTGATACATGTGCTGTCATTGTACGCTCGAATAATGACTCACCAAGTACCTTATTTTCTCTCATGTTTTGTTGGTTCTCAATCGACATCGTTTTCAAAATGTCAAGGCACTTCGCTGGCGTCATCTTGACTGCAGACGATACGTTTCATCATAAGACCCTACGTCATTGTATAAAACTAACGTCGCCTGCGAGGTGGATAGCGTGCAAATAAACCATTACCTTGCAGAACCAGGAACCTCATCTTCTTCAAAATATATCCACTGATAAAGTAAATAGAATGATACTTTTATTACCAGAATCATGTTTTTGCATGAGACCATAGTTTGGCCTATCACTAGGTTTCAAAGACATCGTATAAACTAAAATGTATCTGTTAATGCCACCAATAAGTAAGACAACCTTTTATATACGGAAGCAGTATCTAATTCTCTGGAGCAAATGCTGAATTTTAATGGCAAGATATCTTTCATTGGGTTGGTGATGATTAGGCAAATCGATATGATTACATAAAGTTAAGGCTCTTTGCTAGCGTATCTTCTCCACAGCAGACCATGAATTCAATCGTAAGACCTTCAACATTGTACGACATTTACGTCGTCTGACGGCTTGATGGCGAGACTAGCCAACGCTTCAGTTAAGTATTAGCCCACCGCATTACCACGAATCCTCTGATGACGTATATACACATCATGTACTTCTGAGAGTCTATATATGGGAGACGGCTGTGGATACATCATGGTCTGCCTCATGCCAACATCTGAAGGCATAGCTAGTAAAATATAGTTTAGTTTAGTGATGCCTATGTTTCATGTTCGCAACTATGACTAGCTCACATGACTCGTGTGTTACCTCTGTGGTCAATAATGTCACTGCCTGGAGTGCATACAAGCCTAAACAGCATTGAATGGCTCGCATGTGATCATTAATGACCAGGTCGCACGTGGTGAATAACATCGTTCCCATGCAGACTTGCCAACATAAATTGAAAAAAAAAAACCGGCTCTCATTGGATTATATTTTATGCGTGTTTTCGCCTTTATGCGTTCGCTAACATAATCACCGGCTAGCTCGGATATAACCAACTGGATCGTTGGATGACTAGCTTGTGTTTACTTACTGCATTTGTTTCGTCGTATCCATTCCAAAATGACATTTGGAGTCACCACCATTTCATATCACTATTCCTTCCTATAGGCGCAACAAATGTTGATATGAGGCTATTGTAGGTTGACTGTGATTACGTAACATATACAAGCATGGTCACATGATATGATATTCGGGCCCGACTCTCGTGGGGGATAAAGACCACTATCTGACAGCCAGCTTGACAAATGGACAGCACCAGCTGATCTATTGAATACACACGCTTGCTCTACAAAGCGCGTGCTACGTTGATAACAATAGATTAAGGAAACTTCACTCGATTAAAAATATCACTCCTTGAAATGCTTTGGAAACTGGATACGTAGAGCTGTGCTGAGCATGCATTCACTATCTACAAAGCATGTGTCGATTATATTTAATATGGTGTGTCTTGTGGAATCTGCGGAGACTAAGGGCTTTACGCTGATAATCGCCCGACACTGAGTAAATGAGATCTTTTTTTTTAATGCTACCACCGCACACAAACCACACGATGGAATTGAAACCAATCGCAGCATTGATAAAAGATGACGTACTAATCAACGGTTCAACAAAGTGGGTTTGATGCGTAGGATTAATCTCCAGGCAATGCTTCTAATTCTGACCGGCTACTTCAAACCACCTACGCAACACGATTCGTTGCCTAATTGATATAGCGGGTCGCCTGGAGGAAACAGATATGCTGTATGTATACAGACATTTGTCATTTACTTGGAATAGAAGTATGTAAGGAGTCATAAATGACACAGAGACTCTATTTCCGTAGCTTCACGCTTCCAGAACAATACAACAAGACACAAGATAATACGGCTGGTGTTTGCATCATCAAAGATAATAAAATAGTTTTACCTACAGATATCAACCTTTATTAATTGTGTGCTGACAACGTGACTTCAGTTACCGAGAGTATTTTTGATGGTATGCTTAATAACCTGATATGCTGTCACTAAGCCATACTGCTAATTGTCGGTGTAGTAGATAATCTGCAGACAACGCTATATATCTAAGTCGTGACAATTACAAACTGTAGTACTACCAAGGCAGCGTAGCGTTATTACTCCTACAGACACGAATGTCTATTGTAACTGGACCTACATTGTAGCTGTCTACCTCGCCTTTTTTCCCAGAGAGCAGATGAGAATTGTGAACTTGATCAGTCATCCCGTGAATGAAACACTGTTACGCTGTACGAACCGATAGGTAACCACTCTTCGGATGCGCTCTGGCCTCCGAATGGATTCATTCAGTGGGAAAGATAAATCTTGAACTTGTTGCTAATAATCGCGCTCCGGCCCATTCAGACCTTAGCTTAGCTAGATCGACGTACTAAATGTCGATCTGTAACAATCTGTCCGCGAAGAATTTTTTTTAATAAGGCTTGTTTTGCCCTCGATCGGCTACATATGGATTGTCTGCATTTTGCAAATGTTGGACTATGTTCACCATAAAGCAACCAAATCAAGATAAATGCCGTGAACTGGTTTCTTAACATGAAGCCAACTCAGCCAACTCGGTATGTGTTTTATTGACACAATCAAAATGCGTTTTGCCAACTAATTTTAAACTAGACTGGCTCAGCTTTATGTTGATAGGTTAATGTTATTGTAATCATCTTAATCATATACAACCACTGCACTATGTGACTTTTTATTATACTTTTGCGTGATATGCACATTAAGTCTTTCATGTAAAGTGACGACTGATGCATCTCTAGAGAAATAAAGACAAGCATCAATTCCCATCTGTTCGACGTCACGAACAAAGTTCGTGCTCCAGGGCTGCCTACATCACGGACACTTGTAAAAGAGCATTATGATACAAGCTGCCAGCCCGAATCAGTGGTTTCACGCAGAAGGATGGGTAGGCAACATGACGCAATTATACCTCACATATGCGCTCTAGGGATGCCATCTGGGTCCAGGTACAGCAGCTGTGACATCCAAACCAACTCATGATGCTATGGATACAGACCATGTCGTTTAGGCGGCACACACAAATACATGCACATATGGACACGCATTCACGCACTCACATACATGTGCCTTACATACATGCACGCACACACACAGCACATGCCACTAACCTTATCAGTCGCCACACACGCACACACCTACACATACTTACTACACACACACACATACATACATACACACATACATACATACACCCACGCATACATACATACATACATACATACATACATACATACATACATACATACATACATACATACATACATACATACATACATACATACATACATACATACATACACATACATACATACATACATACATACATACATACATACATACATACATACATACATACATACATACATACATACATACATACATACATACATACATACATACATACATACATACATACATATACATACATACATACATACATACATATACATACATACATACATACATACATACATACATACATACATACATACATACATACATACATACATACATACATACATACATACATACATACATACATACATACATACATCATCTTACACATACACGCAAACACACAAACCACACACAGATATATACATATATGTTCATATATTTTTTATATATACATATATACACACAGACATATATATGTCATCAATATATATATATACATATATATATATACAACATATATATATAATATATCATATATATGATAACGCTCATTAATGAAAGCAGCATATATATATAAATAAGATAGCGCTACATAAAGCAATATAGCATGTATATAACACTACCCAGGTAATGCACTATATATATATAATATTATATATATACAAATATATATATATATATATATAGATATATATATATATATGATATATATATATATAAGGATATATATACACAAGAGTATATATTGTCGTGGAAGGAAGACTTATATACATATATAATATATATAGATAGGTTACGGCACATATATTGGGCATATATATATATATTGCTCTATATTCAACCGCTTCTATATATATATATATATATATATATATATATATATATATATATATATATATATATATTATTATTCTTGTCAAGATCCGGTACAAGCACACAAGTCAACATTGTTTAATAAACCAATAGGCGAAATCACCTCCTTGTTTCAAGTTGCATAAAATCCACTTTTTACCTATGACCTGTGGTTCTTAATATACACTGATGTACAACTGAAATAATGTTGAAAAATTCTTCACTAAGCTTTAATCCAACGTTTGGTCCGTTGAGCATTTGAGCTCTCTCCGGCTCGCCACCAAGACGAAAATCAGTGTACTTGATCCGCTGAACACCTTAGGAATGACGCCATGTTACGAATAGCATGACAATACTGCGGTCTTTTAGCAACTTGTTCGGGATACCTGCGCGCCATCTCCCATGCAATAACCCATTGATTATTATAGGCTTCATTCTAGTTAGGGTATTTTTCTGAAGCAAATACAAAGTTTAACACACGTGTTAGACTGTTTGGCCTGGACCCTGGGCTTATTTTTCACCAGAGATTTGCTTAGATTTTGTACAACACATATAGTGGTCGGTTGGAATGGAGGACAGATTGATAATCGCAAAGTGAGCCCGTGTTACCCAACAACCAGGGTCTATATGTGGGAGGATCTAAAGATACCAGCAACACCATCTGCTACCCCATGTGCAGCTTAATTAATATTTCGGCATAACCATGCTGCTTTAATCCATACAAATGCTCTACAAATGCAGCTAAATGTACACAAACACACATTATCAGATATGAGTCATATGAGCTTGCTTTATTTAAATGAGCTTGAGTAAAGAACAAGCTTTAAAAGCACAGCATGATGGTTAAACCCCCTTTGTAATTCAATGCCTTATCATTATACGCAAAGCCAGGTATGTCCATAATCCAATATTTTGTAAGTTGGTGCGAATTTTATACTTGGTGACATCACATGGCAAAGATACATCGTAGTAGCAATGCATTTTCTTCCAAGTGTACTTAGTTATGTTTGCAATACTATTTATTTGTTGGTTATACTATTATGTCTTCGTGTTCCAAAAAATAAAACACCATAAAGTTAAGCTATCTATTCTTTCTTCATGTCTGCTATTCACAATTTTAGTCAAATTCAACTTAACTATTGAAACGGCATTACTGCAATATTGTCCTTGTCATTGCAAGCTGATCACGATAACGATAAGTCACGGACACGTTTGCAGACACGGACATGGAATGGATTCATGCAGGATTTTAAACCATTTCTCCACGGTCGCAATTTTTCACGAACATGGACCACGTTTCATGGAAGCTTTTTTAGTTAGCTTTAATATGCACCGGGATTTGTGTTATGACTCGCTGATACGCGAGTTATGTAGAGGGTATCTTTTTTCGATTGGTTATTCATAGTTTAATATGATAATTATGTTTAATTAACGTCACCCAATATCGGCATATCCAAATATATCACAATCATGAAGGACAAATATAATTACTTAAACCATGTATCCGTATTTCAAAGGCTTTTCCTATATCCGGAAAGGCTTATTTATATACATTATGAATCCCTACCGTCATCTTCAATAGCTGCTACAGCCTGACCTTGTCATTTTAGACAGGACCATGATTAAGCCTTAACAAGGTAAGCCAGAGCAGATGGTATTGTGATCAAGATTATTGTAGAACATTCTTAAAATAGGTTTGACGGCCGTGAGGCATGTTGATATTTTGTTGATGAACGCTTGTTATACACGCCACTTGCATTTATGACACCGTGGTTTGGTAGGAATAATATGACCCCTAAATGTTACAGTTATATGTGCTACATCTGACTGATTATTCATTTATTAGCTTTATAGTCTATATTAATGTGCCCAAAATTAACTTTACTGACATAAAACGTTTTCTTAAAGAAGATATGTAAAGTACAGACGTTGATTATGACAATGAAGACATTTATGAAATCTGATGGGCAAAAGGGAGAAATAAATGCTATCAAACTATCTTAGTTAGTAAACTGCGTGGGTCACAAAACAATTGAAAAAGCTGCTTCTTCTTAATTCTGTGCCAGCCTTAGGTAAAATCGTCCCCAAAGTCTTGAGACATCCGCTCAGTGAAACTGAAAAATCCCCCATGACAAATCAACGCATATCAGTGCTGTTCTCATGGATACGCCGTGCTTCAAGAGATGTCAGTTTCAACATGTGCAATCTGTGCTCTCAATCTAAATCAAACATACCCAAGGAATGGTGACCACGCCTGGAATACGAGTTCAAGATTGGGCATAACAAGTGTCTTATAAAGTTTGAAATAATCTCTCTTAGAGCATCTATTGAACGTCGGATAATCCAAATAACTCTGCTAGCCTTAAAGGTATTCCGTCCAGTTGTTCCTCATCGCCACCGATGCATAATATAATTTGTTCCGTGAGTCCTGCTGTCCCGTAAATAAATACGTATTTAAAATTACCTTTTTGGATTTGTTTTCATGTAATTTGCTACAGTGTCCTCATATGATCCTGAGACTTTTCTTATTTCTTTTTACCAATGCGTTGCTGTTCTTTAATATGTTGTTGTTATTTTGTATTCCTAAAGAATTTCCACAGCTAATTTGTCAACTCTTGATCACATTTTTATCTTCGCCATTATCAAGGTCTATCAATTCGAAGGCGTTTCTAAATGGAATATATTTCCTGATTGCATCTGCAATTATATCTGTAAATGCATTCCTATTTTGGTGTACGCTTTTCTTACAGTATTCGTCCAGTCGACTTGACTAAAAAATTGCCTTAGACCCGCGGAAAATCGGGACTTGTTCGTCGAACGGTTTATGAGATACCTCCGATGCAATATCGTTTTCAAGACTGTAATGATGACTGGACCTAATGGTGCTCTATGGCTGAGATTATTAGCCATGCCATCCTGAGACAAAATGATTAGGTCATATTGCTTATTTTAGTTAGTTCAGATATACGCTGGCACAGAACGTTCTTTTCGAATAAAGTAGCGCTCTGTAGGTCTACAGAATGGTACTTACTACCAGTTAGTATCAGGAAAGCTAAAACACCAACAATCATATATGCAGGAAATGACAACAATTGTTGACGTTGATCGTTTTTCTCGGTTGAGCAATTTGGTGATAGGTAAACTGGCGATTTGATACCATGTATACAATGCAAAGTCACAGCACTAATCAATGGTACACATGGTGTTGCACATAAAGATTCTGTTGTTCCTCAAGAGCTGATAACCTGCAAATGTGATTTCAGTATCTGCATTACTCCACTGTGTCCAGCTCTCATGTAAAGCTGCTACATCTGGTGAACTAGTAAAAACTGCTGCTTAATTCTAACCTATTTACTATGCTCCGTGCATTGTGCAGATGACACATATGCGTGTGCCTGGTTGATCCTTACTATCTGTTTAAAATATGTTGGAGAGCTACTACCCTCAGCGCCATCACCTTATTTAAAGGAACCAGTTGCCCGCTACACTCTCTGAGGCACATATGCTCAAGTGCTAATGCACCCCGAGGAGTAACATGAAACGTGTCCGTAAATAGTTGTGGATTATCGATGGAATAAGAGAATGTATCTATGAAGCCCCCTGTGCTGACTTTCCCGAGTCTTAGATTCAGTGAACCGAGACTTGTCAAAACGGGGAAGGACTTCCAGTACAATGACTTGCTTACAAGGGGTTTATATTCTAATTTCAATCGGTTTAACCGCAGGGGATCAACCCTCATCTCACCAAACAACTCCGCCGGTTCTGTGCATTAACGGCATGCAAACACAGTGTGATTTTGTCACTCCCCCCTAACAGGCACTCACCAGCGCCACCATCCACACCTCCCGCCACACACTGGACGAACATTTGTCAGCCTTGACCCCCTTGTTTACTTTCTTACCTGTTGTCTTACCAATATTGGATGCTATTTTATCGCCCAACTGCTTTCACATTCACAAGAAAAATAAAGATTCCCCCACAAATATATGAACTTAGATAAACATAGAATTAACCTGCATATTAAGCCCAAAGCTCTAAATATCTTCCATCTTGCGCTGCTTTGGTGAGGATTTCGAGGGAATAGCTGAGCAAGTAAAGGTTAGCTTTGGGTTGAATCAAAATCGTAAGCTATATGATAGTATATGCAATAAAAACTTCAGTGACCGTGGTAAAAATAGCTAAACCTGATACATCTCTCACACCCATGCAGGAGTGAGCAGGCGGCAACACCCTTGCTGGCGTCGTTTGAAGTTTACATCGCATGTCATTCGCAAGCCACGTCATTCTGCATAATTCAATGCCTCATATATGTTGCTATTATTGTAATTTACGATTCAATGAAAACAAAGTACAATAATAATGCAGCGAACATGCTAAGGCAGCGTACGTTCAAACTAGCCTACATTGAGGGAACTGTGAATAGGTTATTCCCATCACTTAGGTCAGCAATAAATGGCGTAGGTGAAACCGACACACCTCGTGCCACACTCCCTTAGCGTCTGTGTTTCGTGATCAGTCTGAGTGACGTAACTGAGTGCCTGCGTTAATTGTCACAAACTCTCTTACATTGTCAAATTGAATTGAGCATTTTGGGGATGCTGGTGCAGCTGCTGCAGCCTCGTGATGAAAGAATAATGGTACAACGTTTTGTAGTGTGTGAATAGAGTCTGATCAATGAGTGTGAAGTGGATTGCTGTGTGAGAGGATGTCAAACATGTTGGAGTCATAACAATAAGCTAATTACTTGACATGCACTGGAATGATAGACTGTAGTCACATTCCTGATGTGCTGCTTTACTTACCCAGGCATAAGGTAAAGCAAAGTGTACAACCTAATCAACAACAATGCATCAGTCAGCATGAAGTGAAGGTAAGAGACAATGAATGATGAATATCAGTTAATTGCCTTCCCTGACATGTTAGAAAGGGCTATTGTTTGCACAATGCGGACATCAATTGGGCCAGGTGTCAAGTATCTAGACCGAGCGACATTATAATCTCGCATGGGGATATGTCTGGATTAATTGGAAACCCATAAAAAACAAATGAATTTGAGGGTGCTTGGAATGCTGGCACGTTTGGTGGGCATGTGATGTCTATTAGTCGTGGGCGGTCAAGTTTTCCAATGGAGACGAGAGTTGTTGGTGGATGGTCTGATCTCAGTATGCAATGTGAAGGTTAAGGTATGATGGCAATGGACAATGATAGTGTGAATCACGTTTGCTGTACGTTATATGTATTTGAGCGAGTTAAATAACAATGGATGATGAAAGGGTGGGTAAGCGTGGAAAAGTGAAGACGAGGTGAGGTTAAATCACGAATGCATTGTTAAAGTAGCGTCACTGGCTGGCTAACATTCGTTTTAGCGCACTTGGCACAACCCCATTGGTTTACATACATTGCTCGATCTGATGTCATTGGCTCATATGCATGAATAATTTACCCATTGTCTTGCTAACATTTGTTGACAATGTTTCATGCATTCACTAACGTCATTTGTCTGGACACACGGTTACTAACTGAACGGTTCATGGTCTAGCAGTGAAGGCGTGTGACTTCACCAACTTGCTAAATTGCTTAATTGTGTCATATGCGAGTAACCGAACCGTAACGAAACATAACACGTGCACTGTTTGGTGGTGTGTTAAATCCATAATAGGCTCGGACACTCCGATTGGGAACATGAGGCGTCTAAGTTAATGTGGGCGACGTGAGTGGAAGTGGGGGTCTCATGATACTAGCCAGAGTAACATACACAAATAAAGTCATCCATTCGCGATAAGTACCATTCGTGATGGACGCAGTCTGCCATGTGACCCTGGTAATCTGCTCGTTGTCTACCCCGCCTGGCGTACATTAACAGAAACAGTAAATAAATGGCCATATTGAGCGGATGATCCGCTAGGGCTTAGCGTGGAGTCATGCGTTGCCATAGCAACACAGCTACAGGTAAATTAATTCTACCAAAACAAATCAGCGAGAAGAAAAGCTTGAATCAGTGGAAGCACATGTTAGAACCTTATATTTTATGGGCAACATGGTTCAGTGCTATTGATATATTTGTTGATGGGGTATTGTGGCCGGGCTACACGGGTAGGGGGTTTAATGGCTTCTAGTTATTGGTTTAGCATGGGGCAAAGTTAATCAATGGTTTGTATGTACTACATGCCCTCATTGCTGGCAACATCTACTGGCGATGTCGACCTGTACAGCGGAGCAACACCAACAACAGGCTAGTTGATATCTTTATTGAGATCACTCGTAAGGACCTTGATTAATGCTGCAACGGGAAACAAACAAAGCATTTCAAAGTATGATGGCATTTACTGTCTCAATATATACCTAGGTAAGTCATTGATACGTTTGCCATGATTCATTGTCATTGTAATTTCTGGGCTGCAGTCAAAGATAACGGCATCCGCTATTTTACCTTGGTACCTATATTGCAGAACAAAAATGCTCACAGAAAAAAATGTCGTGAAGTTAATGCTGGCTTATCAACGATATTATTCAACTGACTTACTATCGTTATTAAATTATTTCTCTGAAATTCTCACAAAATATTCATTCCTAGTTCCGTTATTTAAGAATCGACCCTGTTAAAAGCTATTTGTATTCAGAGTTGTTGTGTATAAATATCTACGTCATATTCTTAAAAGAATGCAGGTATAAATGACTACATTGGACAGATTAAGATTGGCGTTCTCAACCTGCCCAGCTTAAGAGGAGTAATGCCTTTAACTTACTTCCTCGTGCTTATCCTGTCTTACACTTTTAATTATTTTAAAACACATTCAATCTGTTGCAAAACTAGCGAGAGGGAAGGATAATTGATTATGTATACTTTACACTCTAGTGTCGACAGTGTGAATTCGAGCCTTCTGATTTCGAAGCCTCATACTGCTTTGATCTTCTCACAGTAGGCGAGAAGATCAAATATATCTCCGGCAGAGTCACAAGGTGACAGAATGTAATGTGTGCAAATGTTTAGAGGTTGTCGGCTAAGTATGGAGTCAATAATTAACATATAAT
Organism: Urechis unicinctus; assembly: GCA_034190875.2. Lineage (NCBI taxonomy): Eukaryota > Metazoa > Annelida > Polychaeta > Xenopneusta > Urechidae > Urechis > Urechis unicinctus. The sequence continues at coordinate 44,882,203 of CM067349.1, read as the reverse complement.
GAGCGTGTCTATATATCAAGCATGATATGGGAACAATTTGAGGACGACTGGTATGTTTGTCATCGCTTTGTTTCCTATTTTGCTCTAAATAAACTAGCAGGTTCGTTGATTTATGATTCTCATTGCAAACATCCGTTGGTATTGCAAATGTTTCGTCGTCAACGTTATGGGCCATCATAAGTTAACATTTAGCTGCACCAATAAACATTATTCTGCAGTCTTATGACTATTAAGCAGATTATACTGTTCAACATGCAGCGTCCACTTGGCACAATCCCATTGTCTACGCCGGGTAGCGAGCCGAGTCCAGCACCATACCATTGAGCCAACGGCTTGGGCATTTCTCCTGTCAGTGATGGCACCGCTAATCAACGAGCTAATGTACGTCAAGAGCAACTGGTCAAAATGTAACTATGTGGCGCGTTGTAATGGAAACCAGGTATCGTGCAAAAGGGATTGCACGCGCGATCAATAATCATCTATCCTGAAAAATGCAACATTCTCGTCTGCCTTTCTTCTATCTCCACAGATCGCCTATTAAATCAGTCAGGTGCAAAACCTACACCGTATTGTGTATGTGGTAGTTTGTAATAGCCACATACCGCGTCTTGTATCGATAAATTTTGTTGAGCTTAAACTAGTAATTACATTGAGAGTGCGATAGGCAGCTTCAATCGGCTGGGGCCCTTCTCTGAAGTATCACGTGGGCATTAACAAGCAATCGTTCTATTTCTGGGGCTGTTCTGTTGGTTATATCGCTAAAGAATCAACTTCTTTTTGCATGGTTCATCCTATAAACCAGAAGAAATAATTATACATAAATCAATCATAGTGGTTATCAACTTGATCAGCACGTCATGTCAAGAATGGGTGTAATCAGTTTACGTCTCACCCGCCGTTAAGTGGGCGGGCCTGATTTCATTCTCTACATCCCACATTGTGTGTTACCTTTAAATAACTCAAAGTGTACGACAGAGGTAATAGTCGGCAAAATGGCAGGGATGAAAAGGAAACACAGTCTTTTATATACACAGAGTAATGATGAAGACGCGTTCATTCAGCAATATTAGAAGGATTTATGTTTTAAAAAACATCAAGCAACGTATAACGATTTTGAAGATACGCATGCTAGATGCTTAAAAAACAGACCTTGAAGTTTTAACATGAAATAGTTGGCTTTCCGAGAGGGTCGAATGCCTGGTTGATTGCCCGATCCGAGTACCCAGAGCGAATGACAATGCAATTTTGACGCGTGGCAATGCCTGGGTACCCAGTCCGCATTTCAGAACTAATTGTAGTCGAACCTGGTGCTTTTTTTAGCGATATTATTTACAGTAGAGGAAGTTTATTTCTGCGAGGGTAGTTGTTGGACGGTTTGATCTCCCTGCGCATTTTGAAGGTCACGGTATGATGAGAAAAGGGCGATAATTTGGTGGGTAAAAAATGCTTTAGACATTTCGTTATATGTATGTGCTTGAGTTAAATAGATGAAATGCGCTGATTGGTCACATACCGGCACTATTTATGAATCGCTAGGAATTTATTTACTTACACATACATTTTTTTAGCTATTGTCTCGGTAATGTCCGCTCATTCATATCACTCACTGGGTCGCATGCGATCCTTAACGACATTTATCGGGAAGCATGCATTCACCAATAACACATATTTAGATGCATGCATTCATTGATGTCATTTGTCATTAATGCTGGAAGGTTCACAAACATTAAGCTCCGACACTGCCTCTGGAATATGAGGCAATCAACGTCAGTTACTGGCTTGCTGATTGATAGGCTAAACTGGCAACAGACTCAGGGAGTTGGCCGTTATTTCATCCCCCATCTGCACCTGCACGTCAGCGATAAGGTCAAACATGTGATGGAGCTGACCATCAAATGATGGATAAGCGTTCTCGCCAGCGTAACATCACAAGACAAGGCGGCGCGATGGTGTAATTGGCTGACATAGTTTTTCTATCTTGGACACAGGTTGCCTTTGAATCATATTCAGCTCGCTTCCAAGATATCACCTATTCTACCTGTGACATCGCGCTGCTTAGCTAGTTTATGCTGTAAAAGGTAACGGCTTTCGCTATTCTGTCTTGGTGCTGGTTGGGAGAGAGAAGCAATTCTCGTAGGACAAACAGCCAGGCAGTCGAATATTGCAGATTTTCAACGCAATCATTCTACTCACTTACTTACATCATTCAATAATCTCTCTTAACTTAGTACACAACACACATTTGTATTTCCGCACTGGCAGAATTGGCTGACAACGTTTTTCAATATTAGACGCGCGTTGCCTTTGAAGCATATTCTGCTAGATTACAGATATCACCTCTTTTACAGAAGACATTGCTAGTGTACTCTGTCAAAGATAATAGCTTCCGATATTCTGTCTTGGCGCTGGTTAGGAGAGAGTAGAAACGCATACAGGGCAAATTGTCAGACAGTAAAATATTGCAGACTTTCAACGCCATCATTTTACACATTAACTCTTGTTATTCAATTTTCTCTCTTAATCTAGTACACAAGACGCATCTGTATTTTTGTTTGCTTTTTTGTAAGAACAATCCCAGTTAAAAACTGGTGTTATTTCGAGTCGTTGCGTTAATATCTAGCTCATAGCAGCTTTAGTTGAGTGATACCTACCACGAGCAGTTGCAGTGGAATGATGCCTGTCACTTACTTTCACGAGATTTACCTGTCTTAAGTAGATACATTCTACCTGTTAATGAATAGCCTCAGGTACGACACAATCATTATGTTTACCTTGCGTCGAGGAACCATCTGATCAGCATGTTAGTTCAAGAGTGTGCATTACTTACACGATCAGTCAGTCTGACATCTCTCTAGTGTAGACTGTGCGACATCTGGCCATATTGCTTCTGACTTCTCAGTGTAGGCGCAAGAACATGATTCATCGGCAAATGTAACTGAGTGAGAAAGTGTAACGTCGATTTGCGGAGGATGTGGGTTAGAGAAAGAGGCGAAGATAACGATATATTTCACTTGCTTGCACCAACTAAAAAGCCACTACAATAAGACTGCCGCGGATCCCATCGACGGCACGCGGGGTCACATTTGTATAGCTGCTCGTCCATAGGTGGGGGATTGATGCACTAATTCCTACACGACACAGCGACGTCCAAGGTACTGTGGTAAGCACATTCGAATTACCTCTGTCTCCTGTGCCTTACTGCAGGAGGGGGTTGATTGAAATGATGTAAATATAGATATGAACACGTGTGGATATGTACTCTCAGGCTCTTTTTGCTATTGTACTTCGCAATGACCTTTATAGAAAGTTGATTACGTTAACTAAGTGGAGAGTCTGTTCTGGTATTGTAATGACGACCTGCATTTTACTTGGCGCAAGGTAAGGTGTCATTCAATGTTACATTGAAATAGATTAATTGTTAGTTCAGAGTAAATTTGAAAAATTGAAGGTGACGAACTCATCACCGCACCTCTTTCCTTCATGTAAGCGAATTCATTCCTACCACTCTATCCCACATTGAAGAGTACTGTCACTAAGGACGCGCTAGAGACATCAGGAAGACCGCTCGTCTCTATATCTGCCAAGAGAACAAAATATGGAAGGTTGTAACTGATCATATAAAACTAGAAAACTGAGAGTTCGTATGTAGCTGTTGGTGTTTATGAAGCTCCTGGGGTGAGGGAATAGGTACACAGGTGATGGTGTTCATTAGTGAAGGCTGATACAGGTTAAAGGTGTAATTGGGAGTAGATACAAAAGATACTGATGTCCGTTATGTAATCAGTGTTAACCTTATGGGCAAGGGTATGTGGGAGTTATTATGATTTATGATCTTGTAGCTGCAATTGGAATGAGTATATTAGCAAATGGTTGTTTAAACAGTATAGGGAGACAGGTGCATTACTGTTATGTTGTAACATTGAACCTATTCACATGTGCAGAAAGCTCCGACTGCAGTTACCCAAAAACCTTCTGCGTATCAATGTTAGTTCCAGAAATGAGACATGAATACCAAACAAACATTGTGGTACACTGTGAACATTAGTCGGTGACTTGGCTAGGACCATGACTAAAGTTAAGCTTCACTTTGAAGATGAAGAAACTTTCACGTATGATAATATATTTGCAGAGTGTTATTTCTCATACAAAGATAAAATTAATCTGCCGAGGAATGAAAGGTTGAATAGAGAGGGTGGACGAGGAGGAGTTATTGCTTTTCCACGTAAATGATAAGGGAAGGATAAAAAAACAAAAGTGAATGCTGAGTTTACGTCATTATAAGCAACAAAGTGATGGCGCGATGGTAATCCATGAGGATAATTTGATGCATGGATAGCTCGCATTAAGCACCTATGGCATCTTGATGCCTATCACGAGCAGCTGTAGTGGAGTGATTCAAAAGTTAAAATTATAAATTAAATGCTGGAGTTTAGAGCCATGTTTAACACCGACGTGAAGTCATTTCATGTCTTCCGACGTTTTAGACGGGCATTTATGTACTCATTTGCGTCATGTATCATATTAACTTCCTAGTGTGCGTAAGTTTATCTACATCAATATCTGTTCACTTGATACGCTTTTGTGGAAATCGACGATACAAGACCACAAAGGAAACAGGAAAACGGAAGTTAATAACGGCTTACCAATTTACGTTATCGACGGTGATAGAACATCGACTTTAACAGACACGCCATACTGGCTACAAAGATGAGTCACTTAGGTCCTCATTATTTTCGATAAATTGTACTTATATATATATATATATATATATATATATATATATATATATATATATATATATATATATATATATATATATATATATATATATATATATATATATGTATATATGTATATGTATATATATATGTATATATATAGATATATAAATATACATATATATTATGTTCTTCTCTATAGACTTGGGAGATTGTTGTACATACGTCATGGTCTGAAATCAGATTAGAACTATTAGGCAGTGTTTAGCCTTTAACATATTGTACACAATATATCTTTGTTTTGATGCGACTGACAGTGTTTGACTAATTCATATCGAATCAACGTTTTTAATGCATTCGTGGCTTAGGATGGAATTACAATCTATGGCTCTGACGGCAATAATGCGGGACGGTATTAATGTAAAGAATGGATGTAAATGCAATAATTTACTATTGATATGCAAATACTTAAGTTCCCCTTCAATTTAAAACCAATTTATTCAATGACAAGCGTGCAGCGACCTATGGCAATAGCATACCATATCTAGGGATTTATCAAATATCAAGACCAATTTATTTGATGACAAGCATGCAGCGACCTTGAATCACGAAATGTCAAAATTCCTTCGCCCACTGCGAGCATGCGCATGATACTCAAATAATCTTTTTTTATGAACAACCTCCACAATTTAGTTGACCTATCAACCTATATCATCCGAGAAGTTGCCAAACTACTTCACATACTGATAACGCAAACAGCCAGAATCAGTGACGAAAGCTGCTTTAGTGTTTGCACTGTTTGAACAATCTTGAAAAGATGTATTTGTACAAGGGATAAGGGACCAGAACTCTGACTTATACTAAAATTTACTTATCACAATAAACCTTATTCACGTTGTGTCTAAGTAACAAAGCAACACATATAACAGGCTAATGAAAGTTACCACTAATGTCTGTTGTCTGAAGAGTTGAGTGTCACATCAACGTGATTAGATCAGACAATTAGTTCGGCCGGTGACGGTGATAATAATAACCATTAAATCAATTGTGCCTCTTTCTTCCGGTTTGCCCCTGATGAAATAATACTGTTAACATTTAGAACAGGGTTCTCTCACATATAAAGGCTAGGCGCCCCACCGGCTGACCAGCCACAGACACATCCATTGGTGAGCATGTTTACCTTCCCGTCTTTCTACCTGTAGTATTTGTATACTCTTTAAGCGATGAACGCTACTGCTCAATCCCACGGTAGCCTCCATAAACAATTGTGGTACAACAACTGCCTTTACATACAATTTACTCTTTATGTGCAAGCTCCGTGTGACCGATAGAAGTAATTACCAGAAACTAGAATGCTCCCATGGGAATCTTTGTGTATCTTCAAATCAATAATATAGTGCGGCTATGTATGCAACAGTGTGACAGCAAAAAGCTTGCTGCGTACAAGATCATATTGCACCCTCTCTCCATCCCAAGGATTCGTCTGCCATCCTATTAATAACGGAGTAGGCTGACATATGTTAAGCTTGCGTGCATTGGCGTGGGATGAAGGAAACTTTAGACAAGCGGACATTACGATTACCGTATTTTTGGTGCAGTGTCCTTGATTGTCAGCTTCTACCGACGATGTTCAGTATTCACGGCTCACAACAAGTACCCATATAAATTCGCGTTGGACAGCAAATTGATGTAGTTGGACTGTAGCCGGATGTATATGCCGGATGCAAAATGACAGATATAAATCGCTTACCATTGTAAATGATATAAAAAACCGGATCATCCTATGTTGAGGTGATAGCAGGGATATGTACCTTTCACGTGTCTTAATTTGTATGGTAAGGACGTTCCAGTTCCAGGAGACCCCATATGTTATTGCCAAAGCCTACCTTTTAGCTTGTTTAGGTGAAAAACACCATGCCCAGTTTCACTTTCTGTATTGTTATTGCCTTTGATAAAACAAAATGCTGAACAGTCCGCTGGTTTTGTGTTCTTCACCCCACAACCCCCAAACCCCCCCCTCCATCACCTCCATCCACAAACCAAACAAAAACGCTCATTAAAGACGCCAAATAAATTTTTTACATGACTTCTCATAATAAGAACACATATGTCCCACATGTACCTTCATCCTACCAAGTAGCGTCCCCTGTCTTATAAAGATGCACTAGAAACTGTCAAGAAAGGATGTCCCTGTTTACCGGGTGAATTGAATAGTCGTTAGCAAATTTATAATGCAGCAGCTTGTCATAATATGCTAACTACAGTGAGGCATGCGTAAAGTAATAACTCTGTGGTATGCTTGAATTTCAGCCTTTTGTAAGGGTGTTTTCGACGTTTCGATGACCAATATTTAAACTGGTGATCAGTTACTGGTAAAATAATATACACAATCCCTACTGGCTTCTGCTCACTGGTGTATCATTAAATGGGATCTTTGTTTTTTGGAACATGATTTTAACAAAGCATATTGTACAAGCAATCAACAGGCAGGTGATTACGTCATGTTCACGTTGCCTACTGACGTCACCTCATTTGATACTCTTTGTAACAGTTTGAAAGGTTTGGATTTGGTGCATTTCAAGGAAGTAGGATTATCAATGGTTTATTTGTAGGAAAATACAAAAGCTAGCTGAGTTTCTATCACTTTGCCATTGCCCACGTTCGTATCTCTTATGTGTGCCCTCCAGTACCGCCATTTTGTATGCTGGGTTAGAGGCTGCCTTCCTCTAGACGAGTATAGCTGTCAGAGCATGGTATAACTTACGTGCTAACCGTTACAACCTAGTGTACCACACACTAACAATGTGCTATGCGCTTATCTTGGTATGTACTTATTTGAATAGGCGAAGCTAGTGGTTTATCAGAGATATGGTACAATTGTTTGTTACGTATATTTAGCCCGTTGACAAAGTGGTACAGATAAGTATCATGTTAATGTTTATGACTATTTGCTTAACGAGCAAGGTAGGTTGGTCTTTATCGTTCATTTTTAGCATACATTGCTTAACGGGACACAAAAAAGCGGTACTAAGATAGGAGTGAGTGATTAAAGTAATGGATTGCATCGAAGCAAATGTGCTTTTCCCTTGAAACACTGATTGTGATAACTTGCTAGATGCACTGCTGAACATGATACCTCCGAAGACTAACATACACCCGCGAATGAGTATTGTGCGGATGTTGGAAACATTCCTCCGATAGGGTACCGACCAACTTACCGACATCAGACACATAAGCTGCATCGAGTAGAATCAACATTTAATTAGCTCAGCTTTCGAGCGAGCAAGCAATTGAGCCACATATATGTCATTTATCTAAGCACTAAAAAATGACTCGAATAGGGTCGCGTTCAATATAGTCGAGCTCGAGTGCAACTACCCTTGCTAATATCCATCTAAGGATTAATGCCATACTGTTCTTATTTAATCACATGGCGTTCGATGTTGCTTTTGCAATTGTTGACAATTATTGAGTTGGCATGAAACAGAACAAGTTGACCACTCTGCAAACGGTCATGGTGCGCGTTGTGTCACGAATATGAAAACCAAGCGGAAGTCGACTGCAAGGGTAGGAGATGAAGCAGTAAGTGGTTTATATACTTAAACATATTGCGAGGATAAAATCACATTAAGTTCATGTTGGATCTATGTGTAGCTGCAATTTAACAGAACCAAATATTCTTCTCCTATTCAACCTGGCTATTAGATGCTGCAGTATGCACCCGATAAGTTTACACAGCTTCTCATATTGCACTAATATATCAAGCTCAAGGGTATGAGCAAAACTCGACCAGACCATTAAAACATTGTAGCCGCACCATGTTTAGTCAGAATAAATACCATTAAATCAACGTCCTCTTCTCTATGACAGATGAAAGTAGCAGTATTAGTGTCACTTTGGATCTTTGTGCCTGTGACATCGAGAGAGGGATTGGCACATAGTCATTTATGCTCTTCCACTGAGGCTCGAAACGAAAGTGTACTTGCTAACGGCCTCATTGCTTTTGTAACGGATCGCCTAGAAGATAGACAGGCGCATGTTTAAAGCGATCAGCATTTTTTTACCATTAGAAGGGCAGGAACTAGTGGGAGTGAGATGCAACATTTGGGCGTTTGAATAAGTCATTATATATATATATATATATATATATATATATATATATATATATATATATATATATATATATATATATATATATATATATATATATATATATATATATATATATATATATATATATATATATATATATATATATATATATATATATATATATATATATAAGACACGTGAAATCAGAATGTAATAGCTGCGGGGTCGCCTGTGTGAAGAAGGCTGGGAGAGGAGCAAAAAATATCGATTGATAGAGCTCTAGAGATAAATTATCGATTCATGCGACACGAACTGCAATATTTGCATACTATCTTCATCTCTAAATAATGTTGTTTGCTGTGGATGATTGTGAACCCTGTTGACTCACATAGGAGTGCTCGTCTATAGCATGCTTTATGAACACAGTCTGCTAATGTTTTTAATCCTGAACTAATACTGTTTGTTGACTGTAAACTATGTTGACTCACATATGATATCACCTTGTAAAGTTTGTATATATATATATATTTCTCGCTTTGGTTAAGTGATAACCTACGCACCAATTCATATACAATGACCTGACAAACATTTGTTTCATCGCAACAATATTAGTCTCGTGTCACGTGCTGTCATCTGGAGCTAGATAGACTGATGAGGCAGCGTCATGAAGACACGAGAATTTTTCCCATGAGGATAACTTAAATTTGAGATAAGGGCGATATGAAATCTAAAACCGATGACTGCATTAAAAATTGGAGCTACAAAAATGATTCTATTTCTCGTATGAGCAGCATATGCTACGTCGCGAAGAGTATGGAATAATGCCTCATATGGCTTGCGAGACAACAAAACCTCGGAATACCGTGTGGCTCTCTGCTTGTGTTGCAAGGCCGCGTGTTGAACGTGTTCACAACCAGAGGATGCATAAATGGTTCGTCATCAATAAGACACCGAATGAAGAACACGCATGAATTTGCCCCGATGATTGCCAGCGCGTATTTCGTATTTTTTACACTGCTCGCTGTTTCGCCCGAAATCATCATTATATTGATTTTTGTAACAGCGCGTGATAAACCACCAAGAAAGCAAATGATATTGACTTTTATAACAATTGTGAGTCATCATTACATCGTCTATTTCTTCTAAACTATGTTTGTTTTACGCCATACTAACATATAATTCATCATTCTCTTACTCCAAATTTTCGATGAATTTTAAGTTTGTCGGTTAACTTTAGAATAGAAGCTGATGACTAGAGTATTTGTGTACTGTGATATAGTTATATTTTAATCTATTTTTGTACCCAGCGTAACTGGACTTTGTCACTACATCGGAGTTACAATAGACGCGTGAACGGGTCGGCCAGAAAGCCTTTGATGAAAATTTGATGAATTCCAGGGCTTGCGATAACAAATAAGCTATGCCAAAACCATTTAAGAGAAGCTGCTCTATATAGCCTGTATACATGGTCACTGAGAGACGACCACTATCGGCTACACTGATGCTGATCACCAAGGAGAAGTAAACTGGCGTTCTGCGCGGCCACATAAACGCCAATAAGCTTATTGTAGGATTGTTCTTACAGACCTGGACATAATAAGTTTGACAGAGTGCAATTTAGTAGAAGATGACATGTGTAATGGCATCATAGGTATATGATTAATTACTTTAATAAACGACAATCGAGGGTTCATGCAGGCAATTATTGCAGCCATTGACATGATTCAACCATAAACACCGTGCATGCCAATACATTGCTTGGCACGTGCGCGCTATCCAAAGAAGTTGATACACGCACGCGGCTGATGGAATGATGCCAATGAACGCATAGCAACCATCCAACGACGTGAATGACCTCGTACGATCCACGTGATTACCATACTTATCACGTGCAAGCCAATTGATATTTCATTGGGTAGTAATACGCTGGTATGACACCCGATTCTGAAACCTGCAATGCCAAGTAGCGTGTGCAGGTCTCCAACTGCTTATGCTAATAGACATTGCAGCTGGTCTTATCGTACCATGTGAGATACCTGCATTCGCCAATCAGCGTTGCAGGTCGAAATGCAACCAAAGACATGCAAGACCGGTATAGCGCTACGCCAATATCAGTAATAAATTTTAAAAATATGGGATGTGGTCAATTATTATTAATTTATAATTGAATTACGAAACGATTATAGAAAGAGCATTCTGGGATGAATTGGATTATAATTGATTGATTCAGGCCAACACAAAGTCATTAACTCTTGATATACGATTCCCATAACTTAGCTATAAAGTTTTTAGATGTTACATGTTTTGAATCATATTCAGAAGCTCGTTGCTTAGGTTCTTGGACGGGGATGACGTTAGCCTAGTTTCAGTGATGGGTACATTTTTAAAAAGCATCATTGATCCAAACCCCTTCGACTTTTCAGGGCGGTTCGCCGCGGAAGCACCGTTACGAGCTAGTTTAATGATCAACAAGCCTGTCGCATATCACGTGTGGACGCAATGCACTGTCTGTTCTAATGGACTGTACGAGTTACAATTCAGAGAATATTCATGGTATATGACAAGTACCTTACTCGCATTGTTTCATATATACTCATTGTGTGTTGGTCTCTTGCATGTAGGTGAAGCCAGAGAATTACACTTTGTAGTGATATGAGCGATAATATAACAGTGGCTTGATAATTTCAGGCGAGTGATGTGGCCCGTGTGGCCGTGGGTAAGGACTAGGGGGCGATGGTGTGTGTAGGTCGCAGGCCTAAGCCCCGTTGGATGAGGTCGATTAAGCTTAATGAAAAAATTAGTCCTATATATTTATTGGTTACCGTCACATAATAATGCTGTGTTGCCACATTTATTTACTCTTCTTGCTCGAGTACGTTCAAATAAAGCAGGTAGTTGGTAGTGGGATGGTCTCTTCCTCAATCTGCACTATCAGAGGGTCAACTGAGGTTGACTCATCAATGGCTTTTGTTCTTTAGTTTGGGTCGACTGACAAAACTTTCATGGCTAGAAAACCCTAACAGGATACACATTGTCATTTTGCGGTTTGTCAGGTTAGCATTAGCATAATTATACATCCGCGTAGATTTTACCGCATTGCTATATTTAAGGACACGTTTTGTGTTTTAATAAAGCAGCGGTATTAAATCTAGCATCGTTATTTATATTATACAACTGATTAATTCATCGTTTTCCAGCAATGTTGTTGCCCTTTGTTAGAACGTAAAATTCTGACGTTTATTTTTAACAAAGTTAGTATGTCAGGGCACGAAATTGGTTATAAAAGTATATTCCACGGACTCATTTGTCACATTTGTCGTCCGCCAGGCCGATAACTTTTCTGTTACCATGCTCGACGTCAAAAGATAAACATGTTGACAATAGCGCGATTGTTTGAAATTGTGAACTGACCCAATTGGCTTGACCTCAGCTTTTATCCAGAGTACTTCGGTTATTTGTGTATTGACAAAAGCACACGATTATCAATGAATTTGTATAACTCGTTTTTTATTGGTCAGTCTATGTCAAGTGCAAATGAGTGTCGAATGTTCCTGGCATTACAAGTCTCTGATTTGATACTTCACACAAAATATTTTTCCCAAGTTTAACAACAATGGACAAGTTTGTCAAACCTTTACCTGACTGCAACTGTGATGAATTGGAAAAAAGTCCACCTTCACTCAGCTTTTTCACTTCTACTTTCAGCATTGTGAATAAAAAGGCCATTGAGAGGACCAGTTAAATACTGGCAGGGCCAGTTCATTTTGTTGAAGGGCCAGTTGAACAAAAATTGAGGGCCAATTCCCATATTTGCCAATTTCATGCCCTGTATGTTTAATCGCCGCAGCTTCTTTTTTATATTGCACCGATAATTAAGCTAGCATAGCTGTTAAAATTACACCTTGGAGACCGGGCAGTGGGGCTACCAGAGTGCTCATCCTAAGCTTGTAAATTACTGCAGCAAGTGTAATTTTAGCATGATTTTTTTTAGTTCCTGATATGGACGTAAGTAAAACAACACTTCGTTAACATCTCCTCATGTTTTTCAATCAAGTCCTGCTAATTTTTACTAGTCCGATTGAAAATATGACTAACAAGGAATTTACCGGAATCGCCGATCACCCGGTGAGTCTTGCAATGCAGTTAGTTTAGACGTTAATGTCGCAAACAGACAATTTAGGTTTTCTTTTTTGGTAAACCGAACCAACGTTCCCAGGTATCGCTGATCGATCTTAATATACTTTGTTTAAAAGAAATTTGAATATAAAAAATGACTTGTCCCATTGTACAAGTTAGATGGCAGCTTCACTTGTCCGATGGCTACCCTATTTGCCAGGGACAATCAGGTGATGGTTAATGTTTCACCCTGTACCTGTAAGTGATATTTTTGTAATGGTTGCAATTATAAATAGTTGATTGATAGCAGACAGGGAGCACCATATAATAACAACACTCACTGCTGGTGCTGTGACAGTACAGATGCACCCTATCGTTGTCCTGATTGCCTGTCTGCAATATGACTCTACTATGGCGCATTGAACACCTATTCATGAGTGGCAGGTATGGCGCCACTGATGTATGTATTATTAATGAAGAAATAACTATTGCTGACAGTTACTTGTGGTCCTTTTTGTATTGTGTTACTCTATTCAGGGCGACCATTTTATCACTGCTGATCTCCTGGGTTCGAAGCAAATCAAGGATCCTCATGAATCCCCGGACACACCATCATCTTTACTAAAATTTAAGTAAGTTAACCGAAATAAGCCAAGCACCTAACCATTGCTTTCTTTCACACATTGATTGAACCTGACACAGCAAAAATGCATATGAATGGTTCATCGATTTGATATAAATATTATGGTAATACAATAACTGAGGTTAAAAATGTTAAGTATATGTACATGCATATCTTATAAGTCTCTCTATTGGTGCATATTACAACTATGCAGGGTGCACCCACTCAGGTGTTGCAGCATGGAAGAGAGGGACCTCACAAATCTTTTGAGGAATGGCTTCTAGCCACTGACCCCTAACAAGCGAGGAGTTATAGCAAGGTAGCTTGACCAACTGCAGTGCCTAACACTTGAGGCACAGATTTAAGTGCAGGCATTTGTCACTTCCACTGATATACACAAATCCTCAAAGTTGGGCAAGGTAATTTGTGATATATCTTTAAAATTGATTAACAAATGAGATAAGATATGTGTGATCAATTCATATTTCCCTTTGTGTAACAAAAGGAATCTTTCACTCTGTTCCGTATCAGTCGCAGTGAAAAGATTCTTGAGTATCCACAACAAGTCAAGGTCCCCTAGCCTGAAGCCTGTGGGCGCTGTTTACATGTTACTGATATTCAATAGTCTCTAGGGCGAGAAGCGTAGCGGAACTCCTAGAGTCTGGGATGCAGACTAATCCACAACTGTGGCAGGAGATGAGGGCTGCCCCAATATCACTTTCATTGCCTGTTTCTTGCCTTATTGAATTTCCAGTCTGTGCTGCTAGACTCAGATGATGCAGACACAACCCTGAGGATCACAGCTAAGCTCACCATGTATGTAACTATCATAAACAGTTTTTAGCTCTTCTGTTCAGCAGAGTTTACTAAGTACCTGTCTGTTTGTAAACTTTTGATGGCACAAATTACACAAAGACCCACCTGTGACAATTGTACCCTGCAGACTAAAAATCTGCCCTGCATGACCTTCGCCGAGTTATTTATGAAAAAATTATGAATTAGTGTTTAACCCTGGTGTGTCGTTAAATACTTTATCAAACCATAATAGTGATTAATTGTCCTCTAGTCATTACTTTAAATTGAAATTCATGCCAAAAGATAAAGAGATCCAAGGTATATTGACCTCTCATTGAATGTTTTATATCTAGTTGTATTTTTTCCAAACAATGTCTGAAATGTATTTGATTACAGGTTTGACAAGAAGCTGACTGAAATTGGCAAGTAACATCAAGGTTGTTTGTTCTCTATTCACTATGCAAGCAAGGTCTACAGAACAAGGCTCGACAACCACCATCAAGCTGTTAAAACATCTTGCACATTCTTTTTTAATTATCTCCATATTTCTGCACTCTTGTCAGCATGTCTGAAATAAAATAACCTGATATTATGAACTTTCTCATTTAGTGTTGATTTATGCATGGCTATCAAGCTTAAGGACTTATTGTGCCATCAATAATATCAATACAGTACCATGAAGATATTAACCGATGAATACACTAAAATACATAGGGGAATGATGAATTATTCCACCTCAAGCTATGTGAACATTGACTAGAATAGCTCTGGCATTTGTGCTGGGTCTGCAAGTGAAATAACAAGAATATAATAGCGTTTTGAGCTACAATATGGAAATTTCTGACGTAAATTTATATGCTTTATAATTAAATCAATCGAATTTGATAGTGAAATAGAGGTCAGTCGATAGAGCACTCGCTAGAGCGTCCACATCGCTTTGCTAACGGAACTATTAGACACCGGATATATCAGGCTACAAAGTGATGCCATTATTATCCCGTGCGAGCCCATGTTGCGCCCCGCGAAGATGCGAAAACCCCCACACTGGACCCAACAACATGAATAACTTTATTTTATGGGGCTACATAATGATGCCGTCATAATCAGCGATGTGACGTCACACTTGTTAGTCCTTTACATGTAAGATTTATATCAGTCTTATTCGTGGTCGTCGATATATAATCAAAGATAGTTCTAGTAGTATATTTAAAATAACCCCCGACATAACTATGTGCTACAGAAGAAACACAAATGCGATGAAGACCATAGTCAATGATTAGATTGACGCGGTTCCGTTGACGTCATGGACACGTTGGTCCTTATCGAAAATTAAATCGTGTTCCCTGATACGCGGCCAGATATAACTCTATATTTTAAATATATCTTGCAAACAGACCTGATGAACGACTCTGACTAAACTTATACATCCCAGGTGGCGACAAATATTAACCTGTGCAAATTCACCACATGCGATTCCTGGTATTGTCGATACCATAGCTCAAGTCCTTCCCCAGACTGAGACGCTTAGCAAATCATGTTAAGCTGCTATAATTTCGCCAATAGGTAACTACTAATTCTATCCCAAAGTCTATGACAATATACTTGATATAAATTGTAACATATATTCATCTTCGCTTTTATATTTTACCTTAAAGGGTTTTCAATGCACTAGCTTTGCAACACAGACGAATTTTGATGGACGTGAGTCATAAGGGGGATGGCAATTGCTTATGCACGATAAATAGGCAGATTCACGCCACCTCTTATCAGTTATTTTGGGATCAAAGGGAGTGGCGTTTATACCCCGGTAAAACTCACATTAACGGATCAGCTGTACACGGCGGAGCAGGAAACCACGGAGTGCATAACTTTACAACACTTTCGGAGTCCGCCACTGTACCCCAACTTAAATCCATATTAAATATTCGAGCTGCCTATGATAACTTATGGTTTTAACAGGATAGATCCGACACAACTAGATTTTATATGATAGATGAGTATATCATATGGATGGCTTTTGATAAAGATAACATTTTACTGCTAATCTGAAAACGCTTCATTTATGTCACATGCTACACCTTACCCTGATTAAACTAACTACCGTAGTTAAATGTTTAGGATTTCTTGTCGGGGATAGAGAATATTCTGGCGTTATTATTAAAGTGACCGACAAGTGAACACAGGCTCCGATGTGTAACAATCATTCCAAGAATTAAATTTTAACGCGGTATGTGTAAAATTATATGCTGGTATTTTTTCCAGAGATTAATTGCATAGTATCTTATATTGCCCTGCTTTGTATATTTTGACCATCATTAGGGTATTCTATCATATGGGTGAACGAGACAATCTTGATTGAAATCTATTACGTCCACCTATAGCGAGTAGACTATTAATATCATGGTAACAGTTACCAGATTCAAATATAATTTGCAGTCCATCGGCGAAATCACCACATACCTAGATCTGATTATTTGCTCTATGTGTAGTGCTTGATTCACTGGATTATCGAATGTCGTGTATTGCAGGGTGGCGATAAAAAATGTGGATAAAGTGCCTATATATGACTGTAATTGACGGGGCCATCACAGAGCCTGATATATTCAGATAGGGTGATCTCAGCGGCCTGGATCAGATGTGTATGTTGAGCACGTGGCATGACTTGACATGTTGACGGCGCAGCAAGCGTCTGAACACCCCTACAAGCGGGTAGTTTCAACTGTCTAGAAGTGGTGTGTTTCGTCAACATTAAGCATATTACCTTGTTTAGTCCATGTCAAAGCGATACAAATTGGGTGCCCGAAATCTAAAGTACATCTTAGTATAATAGATTTTTGCGGCCAGGTCTATTTCCTATCTTTTTAAATGTGGTAATTTGTATAAGAATAGTATTTCAATATATATTTTTTGTATCATACCCAGCAAACACATAACGTTCCGCCAACGTTACTGTTAGTCACAGAATGTTGTTACAACACAGATAGCACTACAACACTGGGCCAACACTGGCTAAACTGCTGGCACCAAGTCAGCATACCAACATAGGCCCACCGTAGTCTTATCCGGCAGACCAATGTAGGCTTGCTAATGTTTTGTCAACGTTGGCAAGCCTACCTAGTCCCAGACCTAGTGTTCCAACGATTAGGTGGACATGGTTGAACTGATTTAGTTGTAGTTTCCATGTGTGTAAATAAATAACAACCAGATCTCAGAAAAACATCTACTTTATTTAGTGTCATATTTTTATTCTGAACCAGAATCTGAGTTCTCGCTGTAATTGCTTGGAGTCAAGTTTCACTGTAAAACATAAGTACAAAATTGTGAGCTAAATAATGTAGAAAAAATACAGAACAATGTGTTTTTCACTGAATAATCATATTGGACAGAAGCTTAGACACTTATATGCTGGCTCGTTTCCTTTCACCCACCCACCCGCACCACAAACCCACACACACACATACAAACAATCAAACAAAATTCGAAGCCTCCTACAGAAATATGGTGGTTACAGTACTATCTACTGACAAAAATTCTTCTTTTCTTCTTCTTCTTCTTTTTTTTACCCTCCATTCCTGTCACTAGCTACCAAAAGCCATTTGTTGATGCATTCCTCAACATCTGCCTCCTTAATTGACAGCATTTTAGCCACATCTGATTAAACATTTTATGCAGGTTATTGATAATTTATGGCAACTGAATATTATCATTAATCTACTAACCCTACACAGCGCTGACAAGACCTTTTCTTGCCCAGTTGGAAGTTCTGGCCAAGCTGTTACTCAGTTGTGAAAGGAGCATTTTCTCAACTGTATCGTTCACCCCAAATCAATGCAGGGAGCATAAATGAGTAACCTAAACACACACAACAACAATCAGACATTTTCCTGCTATGCTGTAAGTAATACACTCATGACAGTATCTAGCTATATGGGTTTTGTAATTGAAAACACCTACATGAAATAAATATTGATTGAATATTGACTCTAAGGTAATGTCCTGTGTGATTTGATATTGGGGTGCTAGTAGAATCAATGGGCTAGTTTACTTAGCTTATTCAATTGATAATAATGTAATATCAAGTATTATATTAATATCTGTTCAGAAGCATACACAAGAACTGAAACGAACCACTAAGATAAAAGAAAGAAGGGTAAACACATCTTTAACAAGGCATATTGTTAGTGAAGCACCATACCTATTTGACAATTACTGTCAAGAGTAACTTAGTGTCTTTAGTATTTATGTCGTTTTATTTACCTGCATTGTACTTTTTTGATTAAGATATGCTATGTTGAATGGTCTGTCGGTAAGTGCATTAGCTGAAACAATAGGGACACTGCGCAAATGTCCAAGGTGGAAGCTGGCAAGGTGCAAGCATTAGAAATGCCTTCTGGGGTTGTCTGTAAGCGACCAGGCAGTTACAACCTGATTGAACTGGAAGCTGTTCTGTCCCACAGGAAAGACAAAGTTTGAGGGTACATACAACAATGTTCCAGACTGAACACTATTATTATATATTGTATTATAGAAAAGATATGCAGCTATAGTAACTGATACCAATATCATTGAAAACAATAAGAGCACATATCATAGTCAGTCAGAACATCATACATATTGATGATTAAATCACCACTGTTTCAGTGGTCACAAGATGCAGTGTAGGTCCACGTTGGAAATAATTCCCTCCCATGAATGAGGTCCAGCCAACTGTTGACATGTAAACAGATGCTGTAGATGCTGTGAAGGACAAAAGCAAGGATACAAACACATGGGAACCATATTCCTTTGTCAAGGGAATTTTGGGGCAGGCGAATATTCTGTTGAGTGTGTGAAAAGCATAAAAAACTTATAGAGAGATAATCAATCATTATTTTGGATATGTGGATCTTTAATGTCAACTCAGTTGAATTTAATAATGTTATCAGTAGCATATGTTTCTTTTGATATGTTATGGTCATTGATAATGGATAACTATGTTTGATTAAACACTGTTTCAGTGGTCACCAACAACTTGGAAGGTGCAGTGGAGGTCCACGTTGGAAATGACTCAATGAATGAGGTAGAGCCAAATTTCGACGACCACAATAAGGTAATGGAAACAGTAGATTCTGTGGAGGACACCAGTACAGGTACAGTTGAAGGTGTTTGAAGAGAGTATTGAAAGAAAGAAGGGAGATATGAAGTGGAAGACATATTGAAACGGATGAAACGAGGACGAGGGTGGAGCTATTTAATAAAGTGGTTGGGGTATGACAAAACCACGTGCACTATATTCTTTTGTGAAAGGAATTTTAGGGTCAGGTGAATATTCTGTCGAGAGAGTGAACATCACAAAAACCTAGTTGTATATAATAATTTAATCAGCAGCATGTGTGTTATGAAACTATTCCAGCTATAAGCCCTTAATTATCTGCATGATGTGGCCTGTACCAAATCCCTTTGATTAATGGCTGACAAGAGACCGTGGACCAATGGCGTGGGCTGTTCAAGGGCCTCGGGGGAATACAACGACCGGAAGCACTATATAATCAGCCCGCTCATATACCCGGGGGGGGGGGGGGGGGTCTCTTGGCCTTATTCTGAATAGGTGTGTGACGCGGGACCTAAAAAACCCGTACCCGCCGAATAGTGTCAAAATGGCCAAAAGCATAGCCCGTCGTACAAGGTATTATGCGAATGTATAACCCGCCGAACAGATTTGAAGCTGAAAAAATTAACCCTGTTGTACAAGTATGAGGCCAAAATAACCCGTTGTACAAGTTGAGAGGCCGAAAAAGCATACCCCGTCTCGCGGCACATATATACTACCTCTATACACTTAAGTGCCCCGCCCCCCGGGTCATATCATTTCAAAATTTATCAACGGCTATGCTTCACACACCAATATTTATGTTGATATTATGATATTACACACTAGTTTCAAACTCACTCACTCGCGTACATTAAACACTGTTGTTTTATTAATGCAGCGCCTGACCACTTCACGTCAATCGCTTTATCTGTTTATTATCGCCCATATCAAGTCACAATGTTCAGACAAAACTCGCTGTAAATTATTAAACAATGATACCGATAAATTGACACTTGACCCCTTTGGATCGAAGAGATATCGCATATGATCTCCAATAATGCTTTCATCCGCAAAACAAAATCACTTCAACAATTCGACAGCCTAAACTCTCCCGTGTTGTTGTTGGTTATTCAGATTTGAGTGGTTTCGGCAGCTTTTGCCATGTACCACCCAAACTCTTTCAACACCAGAGACCGGTATATCCGTCTGGGCGTCGTGGTTATAATATGACTGCGGAGACGTGTGATTGGCCTATAGAGGGGATTCCATGCCAGGATTCCATGACGATGCCAAAAATGTCGCCTTTTGCTGCAGATACCCATTAAGACCTGATACGGATAAGGGGCCAGTCGGATCGATTTTGTAATGAATAAGATGTATGGAAAACATGGATGGAAAAAACAATGTTTATCCCTGGGAAACTACACAGCCAACTGTATATGACAGAAATCTGTCCCAGAAATCACTCCCGCTTGTACACCGGCAATACGTCACAAGATGTAGAATGTTAACGAACCCTCGAGTAAGGCTATTTAGGTTAAAAATTGGCAATTTATTAATGACCAATGTCCGAATTTCAGTATTAAACCGAAAAATTTGCTAGATGTGTTCACCGCGTATAAATAGTAACACCGATCATTTATTAAGGATCATTTAAAAGATTTATCCGGGGCCAAAATTAAGGTTTGAAGTAAAACATGAATAATGAATGATTATCGAGATTAACGAGATGGAGATCACGAGTGTCATTCGCTAGGTGGCGATACTCACGCTGCATCCAATCTCGCAGTTCACCGCTCGCGTCACGAGATCTCGTTCCACCTGCAACGCTGGTTGGCGAATGCAGGTATCTCACATGGTACGATAAGACCAGCTGCAATGTCTATTAGCATAAGCAGTTGGAGACCTGCACACGCTACTTGGCATTGCAGGTTTCAGAATCGGGTGGGTATGATTCAAAGATTGCATAACATCATGCCCCCAGAGAGCAGTGTATTCATGCCAGTTATATAAAGGTTGCCAAACACCCTCGTGAAAGTCAATTCGAAATATATCAGATATATGACTGAATATATAAACAATAATAATAACAAGAATAATCACACAAGATACGAAAACCAAATGCTACACATTGTTCAGGTGCTTATGGTGTGCGCAGTACTAATGTAAAGCAACAAAGACGCCCATGAGTATATTAAACGTGACCCCGGTAAAGCAATATTGACGCCTATGTGTATGATAATGCTATCCAGGTAAAGCAATAATGACACCTTTATGCATGATAATGAGACCGATGATCCATGACTGTAACCATGACTAGTGCCGAAGGGGCGTTGAACTTATGGGAATAATAAACAATACACATTTCACATTTTCTTTGGATTGCTGGAGTGAAAAAATTAAGCCACGCAAAATTCTAACACAAATTTCCCCCCACCCCCCGATCACCGTGCTGGCGGCTGGTAAACCTGCTACTGTTTTAACTCAATTCCACATCTGATTAAACTACCCCATCGTCGCAAACATCCGCGCGTCTAAAGTGACTTTTAGCACAAGCAAAATATTTATTTTCGTGCCAAGTGGCAAAAAAAAAGCTTTTATTATGGTTTGTTTTTATTTTATCTCTTCCTCGTGCTATCTGAATGAACACTTCTTAACCCTCAGTCTATGTCAACCTAAAATGTGGCTTTTTTTTCTCCCTGAGGTTTTGGTAAATATTCATTCTTCACTCTATACTCTCGTGCAAAGTGTGTTATATCATACGAGGCTCCACTCATTGCAATGAAGTGGGGGTGGGGGGGGGATTCATAAATTGTTTAGAACCTTTCTTGATATGATATGCCAATCAGGTGAATCCGCAGCACATTTCATGACTGGCGCTTAGCTGTGCTCCTAGAGTGACAACTAATATATGGCCAACTTCTATTCCAGCTTACCACAAAACGTCGACGCATATTTGACTCCACCGACCAATTTACAAACACAAGACATTTACTGTCGACTGCAAGGGCAGGAGATGAAGCAGTAAGTGGTTTATATACTTAAACATATTGCGAGGATAAAATCACATTAAGTTCATGTTGGATCTATGTGTAGCTGCAATTTGACAGAACCAAATATTCTTCGCACAATCACATTGGCTATTAGATGCTGCAGTATGTACCCGATAAGTTTACACAGCTTCTCATATTGCACTAATATATCACGCTCAAGGGTATGAGCAAAACTCGACCAGACCATTAAAACATTGTAGCCGCACCATGTTTAGTCAGAATAAATACCATTAAATCAACGTCCTCTTCTCTATGACAGATGAAAGTAGCAGTATTAGTGTCACTTTGGATCTTTGTGCCTGTGACATCGAGAGTGGGATTGTAAATCATCGGAAGTTGAGCAAATGACACATAGTCATTTATGCTCTTCCACTGAGGCTCGAAACGAAAGTGTACTTACTAACGGCCTCATTGCTTTTGTAACGGATCGCCTAGAAGATAGATATGCACATGTTAAAAGCGATCAGCGATTTTTGACCATTAGAAGTTTACTTAGGGCAGGAAACTTGTGGGAGTGAGATGCAACATTTGGGCGTTTGAATAAGTCATTATAGAGATAGAGATGTATAGATATATAGATTATAGGAGAGAGATATATATATAGAGAGAGATAGATATATTATATATATATATATAGATATAATATATATATATGAGAGATTAATATATTATATAGATATATAGATATATATATATATATAGATATATATATATATATATATATATATATATATAGATATTATATATATATATATATATATATCTGTATATATATAATATATATATATATATATATATATATATATATATATATATATATATGACATGAAATCAGAATGTAATAACTGCAGGGTCGCCTGTGTGAAGAAGGCTGGGAGAAGAACAAAAAATATCGATTGATAGAGCCCTAGAGATAAATTATCGATTCATGCTACACGAACTGCAATATTTGCATACTATCTTCATCTGAAATAATTTTGTTTGCTGGGGATGATTGTGAACCCTGTTGACTCACATAGGAGTGCTCGTCCATAGCATGCTTTATGAACACAGTCTGCTAATGTTTTTAATCCTGAAATAATACTGTTTGTTGATTGTAAACTATGTTGACTCACATATGATATCACATTGTAAAGTTTGTATATATATATATATATATTTCTCGCTTTGGTTAAGTGATAACCTTCGCATCAATTCATATACAATGACCTGACAAACATTTGTTTCATCGCACAATATTACTCTCGTGTCACGTGCTGTCATCTGGAGCTAGATAGACTAATGAGGCAGGGTCATGAAGACACGAATAGGGAGAATTTTTCCCATGAGGATAACTTTAATTTGAGATAAGGGCGATATGAAATCTATAACCGATGACTGCATTAAAAATTGGAGCTACAAAAATGATTCTATTTCCCGTATTAGCAGCATATGCTACGTCGCGAAGAGTATGGAATAATGCCTCATATGGCTTGCGAGACAACAAAACCTCGGAATACCGTGTGGCTCTCAGATTGTGTTGCAAGGCCGCGTGTTGAACGTGTTCACAACCAGAGGATGCATAAATGGTTCGTCATCAATAAGACACGCATGAATTTGCCCCGATGATTGCCAGCGCGTATTTCGTATTTAATACACTGCTCGCTGTTTCGCCCGAAATCATCATTATATTGATTTATGTAACAGTGCGTGATAAACCACCAAGAAAGCAAATGATATTGACTTTTATAACAATTGTGAGTCATCATTACATCTTCTATTTCTTCTAGACTTTGTTTGTTTTACGCCATACTCACATATAATTCATCATTCTCTTACTCCAAATTTTCGATGAATTTTAAGTTTGTCGGTTGACTTTAGAATTAGAGCTGATGACTAGAGTCTTTGTGTACTGTGATATAGCCATATTTTAATCTATTTTTGTACCCAGCGTAACTGGACTTTGTCACATCATGGGAGTTACAAAAGACGCGTGAACGGCTTGGTCAGAAAGCCTTTGATGTAAATTATTCGGAATTCCAGGGCTTGCGATAACAAATAAGCTATGCCAAAAACATTTAAGATAAGCTGCTGTATATAGCCTGTATACATGGTTACCGAGAGACGACCACTATCGGCTACACTGATGCTGATCGCCAAGGAGAAGTAAACTGGCGTTCTGCGCGGCCAAATAAACGCCAATAAGCTTATTGTAGGATTGTTCTTACAGACCTGGACATAATAAGTTTGACAGAGTGCAATTTAGTAGAAGATTACATGTGTAATGGCATCATAGGTATATGATTAATTACTTTTATAAACGACAATCGAGGGTTCATGCAGGCAATTATTGCAGCCATTGACGAGATTCAACCATAAACACCATGCATGTCAATACATTGCCTGGCGTGTGCGAGCCATCCAAGGACGTTGATACACGCACGCGTCTTATGGAATGACGCTAATGAACACATATCAACCATCCGACGATATTAATGACCTCCTGCGATCCATGTTATTGTCATACTTATCAGGTGCAAGCCAAATGATAATTCGTTGGATAGCGACAGGCTAATTTTCACTATATCAGGTCACGAGACGACGCTGGCAGGAATATATGAACTGTAGCAGATATAATACGCTTGTATGGTTCAAGGATTGTGTCAAATCACGCCATCAGAGAGCAGTGTATTCATGGCAGTCATGTGAAGATTGCCAAAACGCCCTCGTGAAAGTCAATTCGAAATATATCAGATATATGCCTAATATGAGGCTTACGCACACTTTCTTATTACAAAACAATGCAAATAAGACGACAGTGCATACGGCAAGCATCACTGCATTCAGGACTCACCAGCTAATTTCTAATTACCCTTAGACTACGCTTATTGAAAAGAATAATCACACAAGATACGAAAACCAAATGCTACACATTGTTCAGGTGCTTATGGTGTGCGCGCTACTAATGTAAAGCAACAATGACGCCCATGAGTATATTAAACGTGACCCAGGTAAAGCAATATTTACGCCTATGTGTATGAAAATACTATCCAGGTAAAGAAATAATGACGCCTACAAGCATGATAATGAGACCGATAATCCATGACTGTTACCATGACTAGTGCCGAGTAGGCGTTGAACTTATGGGAATAATCAACCATACACATTTCACATTTTCTTGGGTTTTGCTGGAGTGCAAAAATTCAGCCACACATAATTCTAACACAAATTTTATTCCTCCAATCACCATGCTGCCGGCTGGTTAATCTGCTACTGTTTTAACTCAATTTCGCATCCAATTAAACTACCACATCGTCGCAAACATCAGCGTGTCTAAAGTGACTATTAGCACCAGCAAAATATTTATTTTCGTGCCAAGTGGCAAAAAAAAGCTATATTATGGTTTATTTCTATATCAACTCTTCCTGGTGCTATCTGAATAAACACTTCTTAGCCCTCAGTCAATGTCAACCTAAAATGTGCCTCTTTTTCTCTCTGAGGTTTTGCCAAATATTCATTCTTTACTCTATACTCTCGTGTAAAGTGGGATATATCATACGAGGCTCCACTCTTTGCAATGAAGTGGGTGTGGGGGGATGATGATTAAATTGATTAGAACCTTTCTTGATATGATATGCCAATCAGGTGAATCAGCAGCACAATTCATGACTGGCGCTTTACTGTGCCCCAAGAGTGACAGCTTATATATGGCTAACTTCTTTTCCAGCTTACCACCAAACCTCGACGCATATTTGACTCCACCGACCAACTTACAAACACAAGACATTCACAGTCTGTGTTCCTAGGGTTCGTTCCTAGGCAAACAACAAACCCTGGCTTATAAAACAACTACATCCATGTCAATCTCATTTACCCTCTCATGATTCATCTACTTACTATTGGTTCAACAGCCCACATCCTCCTCATCTATCCATTCTTATGTCACAGACTCCCAGATGACTCATCCACCCTACCCTAATCAACCCCACCACGCACTCCTCTTAACAATCACATGTCTCATACAATTCCAATAGCAGCAAGATAAATAAACTCCAAATAATATTAACACCCAGCAGAAAAGCACACCAGCATTTTAACCAGATTCCAAGCTAGTCTGACCTAGCCTCGCCTGTAGCCCACAAACCCTACATTCAATTTTCTCGTGTAATGTGTTCTAGGCTACCAATCTATCTCTTGAATGGCGGTTTAAAACCATCCTTGTCCGTATTTATGCTAGTCATGCAATCACGAATTTATCCTACGTCCAATATGCTGAATGCTGCAAAACTAACGAGTCGGAGTGCTTCAAACTAAGTTACCATCTGTCATTAAAGGAGCACCGGAGGCTGGGTGACTGCAGTCTGCGTTCATATGCTGTACAAGTTGAATATTACGGTTTAATAATGAAGATTATACTGATTGAACGGCCCTACCCGTCAACTAATGTCACTACCAATTACCAGTCTTTATATTACCAGCATCATCTTGCTCTTATACAGAGAGACGGCCGAACAATTGAGATGTTTGGAGACTATGTTTAAATCTGACGTTTACAGATTAAAACATAGACAGATTATAAGACATATATTTGTAAATGACCACCCACAAACATCTCAAACTACCCCACGGTGCCAGGCCACGTGGCTTGCTGCTTATACGTTATTCAACAGCTTCTGGTTGTCGATTTCTCAACCACCGGAACTATATACATGGGAAAGAGGGACAGCAGTTACAACAGTGGCATGTTCCTAAGATGCATCAACGTTGGAATATCCAGGTTAATTCTATTAATTCTTGTGAGCATGCTTTGCTTGTCGCAACAAACGCAGCAAATACATCAGCTGAATAATCGTATCAAGGGCGGGATTTGGTCAGGAACCAATATAATGCCTTGCGATGTTGGGCTTTGTGTCCGTCGTACATGGAAAACTTAAGCTCCGAGCTTAATATTCATGTCAGACGCATGTACAGCCTCAATCTAACCGTGCCATTGATTGGACTACTACTCAGATTCCCCACCCATTGTTTGGGGAAATGAGCAATGAGACACATAAGTCACGTACGCCGACATGTGACATCGACACTGGGATTACTTATTCCTAACTAGAAAAAGCTTTCTGCGGCTAAGCTGGGACAAAAGACGGGGGACTGGTTTTGCCGCGTAGATCAATGGCAGGGACTCACTAGCAATTGTCAGTAGTACTTAGCGTTGCCTTCATTGAGATGAGAACGTGTAGTTCTGTGATTGAAAAGAAAAAAAGTTCACGTTTGCGTCATTAAAGACCACTCGGCGCGCCATACCCCAACTGAACCGATTCTCAAGACCAGTACCTGAGTACCTATAACTATATGCCACTGGTTAGCAGTTTGTCCGTTTGAGTTTGAGTAATCAGGTTCACTATTGCCATCCAGCAAACCTTTGCTAGACACATGAGTAAACAAATATACTGAAATGCACCCACTCTTTACGTTAATCACAACACGCGCGACGTATGTCATCGTAACACATGTGGAGGAAAGAACATTAGTCCATCTTACCTTGTCTATTTGCATCCTTTTGCACAAAGTAGCCAGTACCGGGGAAAACCCGAGCTATTTCGGGCCTGTTAGTTAACGTTCCTCATAAGCCGTTAATTATTGCGAGTAATGGGGCTTGGATCTGGATTAATCACATAATTCAGGGAATAATCTGGAAAGACTCTAGTCGAGCACTGCCATTCTTAAGGTGGTCAATATGTTAGTTGTTGTTAGAAAGGCACTTGTAAGGTTAGTGCGATTAAGTTGTTGTAAAAGCTGGAATATCCTTAAGGAATATCAGATACTTCCGGTGAGTACTGCTGTTGCAAGTGAATTCGGTGAACAGTAAGAGCGGCACCACCTCTCATAGCCATGCAAGTAATCTCCAGCTTGTCTTGTTGTATAACACATTATATTGATTCTATATAGCCTCCTCCTCATACTTTATGAATAAACAATCCTTAACTATCAAACTCTGTGAATCTAAAATGTTAATTTTTTTCTCCCTGAAATTTTGCCGACGGTTGCTGTGGTGGTACACAGTGAGATCAGCCATTCTCTCGTGCAATATGGGGACCAACAAAGGTGAGACGGCTCAATCCTTATAACCACGAGTGAGACGGAAATTGATTAGACCCACTCTTGATCGGAGGTGGCAATCAAGAGGATCATCAGCATTATTTATAACTGTTGGGTTATTGCTGCTGCACCGTGTACACTGAAACTGACGCTACACTATACATTGTGTGACTGTGTTTACGATGTGCCTAGACCGAGCAAACCTGGATAATATACCTGGCGCTTCACGGGACTTCAAACGACCGTGTTAACTGGCGTATCGCGAGCCCAGTGTTATGATATGGCTATCCTATCTCATTCAGCCGACTCCTATTCCAACTCACCGCAGACAGAGTGACACAACTATTTGACATTAATCCACCTGTCTTTGATGATGACTCTTCCTCTGTAAAACACACTCGATTGCATATTGTGGGAATAATCTGGCCAACTAAGCAACACGAGACATTAACACCAATTGATAAATCGCTAATCAGTGGGTAAACGGCTCAGCTAATGAGCATGTCAGCAATGAGCCATAATGATGCAGTCAATCAAAACACCGATGGTTGGCTGATAGTCTAATTATGTATGGGTGTGCGTATCACCATTCGTATGATGTCCTATTGTATATGCAACTGGGTGTGTATATTTATATGGTGGTACAGGTAAACAGCAAAGGTACAATGGGCCAGCATCCTTCCAACATTAGTCGAATGATACCTAATTCATAATATCAAGAGTCCAGCTTGGGGGACAGACCCGTGGGATATGCATGCGTCAAAATGGAAGGTTCACGATTAATTGAGGGTATGTAGATTGCTCCTGCTGTCAGCATCCTATTTTAGAGGGACATTAATAAGTTGAAGCCGATATATATATAGACGGCCGATATTGACGTCGATATTGGGATCAGAGTGCATTCATTATCATTATGAATATAATGACTGTTGATGGGATTGCGTGACCTATCTGTGCTTGCCAAGGTAACAATGCGACGGAAACGGATGTAGGCAGTGAGGGTGAGTTATGGCGTGTACAGTTCGATTTATGGGATGGAAGACTTAAACATGTTAGAGACAAACGTTAATTAATTTCCCTAGTCATTTCGTAATCACTAAGGTATTAAATTATAATCGGTGTTCAAATAGGCACATAGTTACCTGAACGTCCTATATCAAGTCGCTTGGCTGCGGTACATGATGACGATGACGACGACGATGATGATGATGATGATGATGATGATGATGAGGAGGAGGAGGAGGAGGAGGAGGGGGATGCGTTGAATGTGGAGGAGGAGGACGATATATACAGCGACGCACTATTGCTTGTGTATGCTGATTCCATGCTCATTACCATTCATCATCATTTGCCTTTTCGCTATTCTCTATAACCTAGTCCATGAATTATTCTTCCTCGTGCCGGAATAAGTCAAAGCTTTAGCGTAGTGAAGGGTATGAAAAATGAAAACAAGGCCCAACCCTTCACGATGGTAGATAGGTTTTACGCGACACATCAGGCTATTCAATGGTAACTCTCTAATCTGATATTTTATTCTAGTGGATTATCAGCTCAATTGGTGTAATGAAGAAGAAGCCAATTCTTGCCTCAATCATTGATGTGTTCAGATGTTATTGCCTGAGTAAGGTAGATATTGAAACAGTAACAGAATGCCGTCCATTTGACACATGGGCTTTAATTGGAACGTGCTGTCAACGCAATAGGACTGCCAGCTCGGATTATGTACGTCTATAAAGACAAGCAAGCGCAGCAAAACAATGGCGAGAGATTAACCCAAAGCATCGGAGTTGAACTGCAATGTATCGAAGATAATGCGGACCTAAGTGACCCATCTCTGTAGCCAGAGTGGTGTGTCTGTTAAAGTCGATGCTCTATCACCGTCGATAACGTAAATTGGTAAGCCATTATTGACTTCCGTTCTCCTGTTTCCTTTGTGGTCTTGTCTCGTCTACAAAAACTAATCAAGTAAACAAATATTGATCTAGATAAGCTCACGTATACTAGGAAGTTGAGGCCTTCACATGACACATAACAGTCCCCCGTCTCTTATCCTGCAGTCGGAGCTCTTTGCACATGTGAACAGGTTAAATGTTACAAAATAACAGTAATGCACCTGTTTCCCTGCACTGTTTTAACAGCCATTTTATCATACCCATTCCAAAAACAGCTACCAGATCATAAATCATAATAACTCCCACATACCTTCGCCCATTAGGTTAACACTGATCACATTACGAACATCAGCATACGTTTTTGCTACTCCCAATTACACCTTTAACCTTAATCAGCCTTCTCTAAAGGAGGCCACCACCTGTGTACTAAACAGGTGCTACACAAACACGAATAAGTATATACGAACTCTCACTTGGATGGTTTTATATGATCAGTTACAATTTCCTCTTTCTGCAGAAAGTATGCGCGAGTAAGACATTCAGGATTATAAATGTCGTCGCACCCGCTGATTAAGTAAAAAGGCCACATGGCATCTCATATGTATGAAATGTCGGTTATTAAAGCTGTCGGTATGATTGGTAGACATTGGTAGAAATTTCCATTGCTCTGCATTACCTAATATAATACCAATTATTGAGTAACAATTGGAGCTCAGCCTTCTTAAATGTTGTTTGCAGAGTCAATGATAAAACCCAAAAAACGCTAAGCCCTCACCACCCGTCACTACCTGTCTACTCACAAGTCACTGCGGGGCATTTAGACACGGATTGAATAAGATGCGTTATTACGCCACATAAGTGTCCACGTTTGTCAACGTTGTGTATCCGTTAATGTTATGGTAACGGTATTTTGAAACAGTATCATGTCCTAATCCATAAGAACTCGATATTGCTCTATCGCTATACACGTTTCCTATAGTTAATGAAGGTGTATTTAAAAAGAATTATAAATGGCACATATTGTTGAAAGCAAGAGTGGAATCACTGATCTATTGGATCCACATTTGTGAAAATATGCTATATATCACAGTTATCCAAACATGTTGACTACAACATCATAAATGACTTAAAACATGCACAACTAGGGGCCGAAAACTAATTAAAGCAACCTTTAAGCAACGACTGTTTTATGTGAACATTCACTACAACTAGTTAACGGTTCCAATTCCATGTTCACTGAATATCATGTAACACTGATTCACAATAGCGCTGTTCACAACAGCAGCATGACGCCGAAAAGGGACTCTTGCACTTAACATCTCACAATTATCCCGTAGTATACGTGTAATATCAAAGAAATTAAAACATTCCTCTCTGCTGTAGTTGTGTTCCGTAAAGTAGTAAGGTGAGATCACTTGGTCCTCATAATGCGTGATTCTGATCGAGAAGATACGTTATAATGACGGCCGTGCCATAAAACGTCCAAAGATAAGTAGACGAGCTGTCTTTCTCTACACGTAATCATATCTATATTTACATCATTTCAATCAACCCCCGCCTGCAGTAAGTAACGAGAGACAGAGGAAATTTGAATGTTCTTACCACTGTTCCCTGGACGTCGCTGTGCCATGTATCAATTAGTGCATTCGTCCCCCATCTATAGACGAGCAGCTATAATAATGTGGCCGGCGATGGGGTCCGCGGTGGTCTTATGAAAGTGGTCAATGTGAGACGTTGACGTCTTTGACGGCAGCTACTCAACTGCTGCAAGGAAGTGAAATATATCTTCATTAACGCCTCTTTCCATAACCAACAACGTTCTGAAAATCAACGTTACACTATCTCACTCAATGTGGCCAAACTCTACACAGTCTACACTCGAGAGATGCCAGACAAACTCATCGTGTAAGTAATTCTCTCTCTTAAACTGATGGATCAGATGGATCATCGACGCAAAGTATGCCTTATGATTGCATCGTACCTAAGGTTTTTCATTAACAGGTAGAATTCACCGGCTTAAGACAGGTAAATTTTGTGGATGTAAGTGACAGGTATAACACCACTGCAGCTGTTTGTGGTTGACAACACTCAACTACAGCCGCTAGGAGGTATATATTAACACGCAACAACTCGGAATAACATTAGGTCTTGACTGGGACCATTCGTACAAAAAAGACGAAATAACAATGTGTGTTGTGTACTAGGTTTAGAGAGAATATTGAGTAACTAGAGTAAATGAGTAGAATGATGACAGTTTTTTCTGTGATCATTGCTACTCTCACCCAACCTGCACCAAGACAGAATAGCCATTATCTTTGACAGCATATACAAGCTAAGCAGCGAGATGTCACCTGGGGAAGAGGTGATATCTTGGAAGCGAGCTGAATATGCTTCAAAGGCAACGCGTGTCCAAGATAGAAAAACGTTGTTAGCAAATTACACCATCGCGCCGCCTTGTCTGGAGATGTTTCGCTGACGAGAACGCTAATCCATCATTCGATGGTCAGCTCCATCATTTGTTTGACCTTATCGCTCATATGCAGGCGCAGATAGGGAATAAAATAACGGCCAACTCTATGTGTGTTGTCAGTTTAGTTATCCGGGAGCCTATCAATCACCAATTCAGTAACTGACGTTGATTGTCCCATGTTCCAGAGGCAGTGGTAGTTTTTAATGTTTGTGAACCTTCCAGCAACAATGACAAATGACATCAATGAACGCATGCGTCTCATTATGTGTTATTGGTGACTGCATGCTTCCCGATGAATCACGTTACGGATCGCATGCGACCCGGCGAGCGATATGAATGAGCGCATATTACCGAGACAATAGCTGTACGTGTAAGCCAATAACTTCATTATTGCTTGCGATTCATCAATACTGCCGATATGTAACTAAATCATTGCATTTCATCTATTAAACTCACCCACATACATATTACGAAATTCGTACAGTATATCATACCCCTAAGTTATCGTCCTTCCCCATTATACCGTGACCTTCACATTGCATACTGAAATCGGACCATCCAACAACAACCCTCGCAGAAATAAACCTCCTCTACTTTAATATTGCTAAAAAAACATTACCACGTCCACCCACACGTGACTGCATCCCCCAAAAAACCAATTCATCTAGCTCATATAATGCAGACTGGGTCTTTCATTAAACCCAGGCATATTCACGCGTGAAATTGCATTGTCATTCGCTCTGGATACTTGACTCCTGGGATCAGGCAATCAACCAGGCAATCGACCCGCTCGGAAAACCGACTATTTAATGTTAAAAGTTCCAAAGCCTCTGATTGCATGGGTTATCATTCTTGCTTATGTTCTATTAATTAAGAATATATCCTTGAACGATATGATTTGTTTTGATTGTTTCAGGTTTCCCGTCGTGATTCGCCTCAGACGTCAGATCAAATGGGTCAGTCTACTTAGTGCAGACAAGAAAACTCAAGTTAGGGCAGACGCGGCGGGGAGGGTGGTCAGGGGTGCAAGGCTATGAAGGCTTCTGAACCCGAAAGGAGTATAATCTAAACACTATTATTAAGGATGGACTCGCAACCATGATTAACTGATCAACGCCTATCGTTTTAAATATCTATCTTCAAATCGTTTTAAATTTCTTTATATTTGCATAAGATATTTCTTACTAATATTGCTTAATGGACACTTCGTCACAATTAATCTCAGTATATATGTTTTTTTTTCATCCCTGTGATTTTGCTATATCACATATCACTTTGGCAGTACACATTGAGTAAATATAAGGTAACACACAAGGTGGGATGTAGCAAATGAGATCAGGCCCGCCAACTAACCGGCAGGTGAGAAGTGAATGATTTGATGATTTCTTGTTATGACTTACTGATCAAATTGAACATCACTGCATGGAGTTATTGTAATATCACTCTGAATATTTTACTAGACATCCGGTGACTGAGTTTCCAAGCGTATCACTAACTCACTATTGTGGTGTGTCCACCCTATCTCTTTCAACCAGCATCTATCTTATCTTTCTTTGATTATTACACGTTATACCACATGAGATGCATATTCCGACCAGCTTAGCTGCATTAGACATAATTGGTGGATGTCCATATAGAGTGGATCAGCGGCAATTAAATGACTCAGATAATAAGCGTACCAGCAAGGATGGAATCTATCAAACAGTGATGAGTAGCCAGTATTCAAATCATGCATGGGCGTGCCTTGTAGAGCTGAATTTTCTCGTACTAGGGTCCATTTTACCTGATCAAACCAAATCAGAGTGCTATATCTCTGGGGAACGAAATACCTAAACAAATTAAGGTGAATTATATCCTTTTCATGTAATTTAGTGCTGTATCTTAATTTTACGAAAATCCTCAAAATCACTGTTGTATCTAAGTTGTTCTGTATATGAGGCAAGCTACATAGATTTATGAAAGTTCCAGTAATTAGACAAGGTAGGGTTGGCCAATATCCTTACTACAGCATCGATTAGCAGCTGATAATGCCTGGGTCATATGAGATGTGAGAGTGAAGATGCAATAAGAAAGGTTTAGCAAGATGCAAAGACGAGATAACCAAAACTCAAGTCATGATACGACACGTATACATTATTCTATATTTGTAACTGCATGCAGCAAAATAGACGCATTCGATCGTGGTGATAAAGAGCTAAACGTTATCCTACTCTTTCATCAGCGTAGCAGAGAGGATCGCAGACAGTTCACAAGGACGCAGAATGTCTACGTTTATATCTTCCTTTCGATGGTGGGCCAAGTGAATGAGTAAGGATATCTGACGTGAGGGGAAATAATGGGATACGCTGGTTACTGGCTACCTGTGCCCGGTGATAGTAAATCATCTGTTATGTCGTAAAGTAATATATACCTGTATCAATTATGAGACATCTTACTATTGCATGTCTATGTCTTGCAAGCAGGTATTCAATGAAATCGAGTGCACGTAACCCTCATCCCTCTCGAATACGGACGAATATCAACTCATTGATGCCTTTATATAGCACCACAAAGCAACCACTCCAACGCTTCATTACACAAAGTCTCTAATGCATGACCAAGTCAAACTCTTGACCATCAAGAGTAAGGAAAACACCAAATCCGCCGTCTTTATCCATTCATTAATACAAACCGCATTATGTAGCCCTTACAAACGGCCACATACATAAAGAGGTGTAGGTTGTGCACCTGACTGATCTAACAGGCAGTCAGCAGTGGAACAAAGGGGGCAGACGAGAAGGCCTAATGGAGGTTTTTCCGGATAGATGATAGTTGACCGCATGTTCTTTTGTCGTTGCAGAAGACTTGTAGCCCATTACAACGTGTTTGATGGTTACAGTGTGGCGCTAGCAGTAGCTGACGTATACAGAAGGTAGATAGCTCGTGCAATTCTTTTCTAGGACATTCTGCCAGCCGATTCACCCTCACATATTCATTTTCATGCGGGAAATTATGAAGTTTAGGCCGATATAAGCACTGTCGCAAACCAAAGATGTCCCCATTGCAAATTATTTCGCAATGAGGATTATATATTTCTTTCGCCATTAGCGCCTTGCTACGATGTCGTGTCATTAATACTTGGCATTCCTGGGGACCCGTCCAAGCATCACAATGATCCCCATCCATCACCATCTTTCGTAGAGTCAAAACCCGAGGCATCTTAGCCGAGTTATGCAACAACATATAAGTTGGGCTGATGTGGCTTAGGAGAGGCTCATGCTGTAGGTTAAAAAGTATTGCCTGCATAATAGTCATGAAACTGCAGAATATTGCTTATTGGTACAGCTAAATATTAACTTATGTCGGCGCATATCGTTGGCCGAAACATTTACAATACGCACAGAATTATGCAATGAGAATCATAAATCAACCAATTGGTTCATTCAGGGCAGGATAAGAAACTAATATATGCGTTCTATATATCATGATTTGAACATCGACCAATACTATAACTGTCCATACCTTGAAAGTTTAATTTCAGCGATTTGAGCGATTATGAAACAACATTTCACAGCAGTCATTAATTATCGGTGATATGTCGTGTAAAGACGTTGCAGCAAATGTGATGGTTTATGCTCGTCCAGTTATTCAGCAGCCAATCAAAGGAAACGCACTGACAGCTACTACGAACAAGTTATTAGTGTCGCTTAACTTATGCACATCAGGCAGTGTCAACGGTTGGTGTATCGACGAATGGCGGAAATGAACTTATGAAAGCTAGTTAATTACTTATGTGGACGATATCCTGCTAATGACTGAACGGATTCTGGGTGGAATGCGAGGTTGCTTAACTCACTAAACTCACAAATGTTGGAACAGCTATTATTTTGTGGCGCTGATTATGTCTGCGGCAGTCCTATTGTGGTAGTCAATCTGATCAAACAGATTCACTGTGTCTCGACCTCTGACAATCCACGTCGCGCTATCCCACTCTGATAATTGGGCGATGATTCATTTCCGCGCGCTTACACGGAGAAGATCAAAGCTATTTGGCCCGAATCTACACTATCTACACTAGAGAGACGTCAGAGTGACTCATCGAGTAAGTAACTCTCTTGAACTGATATACTCCGCAGGTCGATGCTCAGCGCAAGGTTTACATGATGCATGTGTCTTACCTGAAGCTATATATCAACAGGTAGAATGTATCGGAAAATATATCAAAGCGTAAGAAGGGTAAAGGCAAAGGCAATACTTCACTACAGCTTCACGCGATAGGCATCACTCAACTACAGCTGCTCGAAGTCCAATTTACCAATATACTCCGGCGTACTGACAAGGCTACGAATTCGATATTAATATGCAACAACTCGGAATAACATAAGCTTGTTACTGGGCCATCATAACAATGCAGCGTGAATGTGTGTTTTTCAATAAATTCCGAGAGATCATTGCATTGCGAATGCAAGTCAGTAGAATGGGATCATTGTAAACCAGCGTTGACATTTAGGCCTGGGATCATATTTAATCTCTCCCTTATCTCCATCAGTACCCCCGGATTTGCATCTTGTGGTATAGAGGATAACAATGCATCGCATTGGATGTGTCAGCGACTTAATCAGGAAACATATTGTGATAGTTAATGGCAGTTGCTATTCCAAACCATGTGTGCGTTTATCGAAACCTATCAAGCTTGTACAAGCAGTGAATACCACTACTGCAAATGGGTAATTCCATGGAGTGAAGTGTTGGCAGAGATTTGGCATTTATAACCTTGCCTGATACTTTTGCTGCAACTCTTGGTTTGTGCGCTTGTATTACGGGTTTATATTTCTTCTGACACTTAACCTATTAATAGTATTTATCAAATACTCGTGGTCGCTGTGTTTCCCAACTACGACCTTGAATATCTAAGATACCTGGTGATATCTTGTAGTCGAAATGAAGGTGCTACAAAGACGACCCGGAATGTAAAGCTGTTGTTCAAGATGTCCAAGATAGAATAACGTTATCTGCCTGGTGATGTTAAATGGAAGAGGACACTAATCCATTTTTGTTGGGTGTGCTTAATCATATTGTTGACCTTGTCTTTCTAACGCAGATGCAGTTCGGGGTACAATTATGCGCTAAACTCTCTTGTGTAGCTAGCTGAGTTATGTGGGAGCCTATCAATTAGCAAGCCAGTAACTGACAGTAATTGCCTCATGTTCCAGCGGCTGTGGCGGTGGTTAATGTTTGTGATCCTTCTAGCATCGTCAATGTGTGCATTCATCCCTTCTCAATATGTGTCGTTGGTGAGTGCACTCGTCCAGAAAAATGACGTTAAGAATCGAATGTGATTCAATGAGCGATGTAAATGAGCGCATATTACGGAGACAGCAGCTAACAAACGTATCCATGTACGCCAATGACATCATTATTCCTTGCGACCCGGCATGAAAACAAATTGGCGCATGTCATCTATTAAACTCACCCACATACATATAACGAAATTCGTATCGCATATTTTACCCACCAAGTTATTGCCCTTTCACATTTACCGTGACCTTCACATTGCACACAGAAATCGGACCATCAAACAACAACCCTCGTCTCCGTTGCAAACATTAACTTCCTCTACGCCCGGCCACAAGTGACTGCATCCCGAAAACTCGATTCAATTAGTTCATAGAACAAGGACTGGGTCTTCCAATAAACCCCGGCATCTGCACGCGTGAAATTGCCTCGTCATTCACTCTGTGTATTTGACTCGTGGGATCAGGCAATTAACCAGGAAAGTCGACTATTTGATGTAAAAACTTCAATGTCTATTTTGTATACATCTAGCATGCGTATCATCAAATCTTTGTACGTTGCTTGATGTTTTTAAAACATATTTCCTTCTTATATTGCTTAACGAACACGTCCTCGTCATTAATCTATGTATACATAAGTCTTCGTTTCCTTTTCATCCCTGCGATTTTGCCTACTGTTACTTCTGTCATATCACACTTTTGCAGTACACTTTGAGTTAATATAAGGTAACACAAAAAGTGGGATGTAGAAAATGAGATCAGGTCCGCCCATTTGACGGCGGGTGTGACATAAACTGATTACATCTACTATTGACATGACTTGCTTATCCAGTTAATAACCACTATGATTGATTAACATACCATTTTTGCTGCTGTTTTATAGGATGAACCATGCAAAAAAAGTTGACTCTTCAGCGATATAGCAATCTGAAAAGCCCCAAGACATTACATTTGATGACCTTTACAGATAACCCAGTTAGGTTATGTTATTTGTAGGATGCGTATAATACCGTTATTGTGAGAGATAAAGCTGGCATCCGTGAACCCTGATTTTTAAATGAAACGATAATTTGTCAATGCCCACGGGATACTTCGGAGTTGGGCTCTATCCACATGAGGCTGCCTGTTGCACTCTCAGTGTCATGACTAATTCAAGCTCTGTACCATCAGAAGTAAGGTAAACGCAAAATCCATCTATACAAGTGGCGGTATGTGGCTCCTACCAACTACCACATACACAAGGTGGTGTAGGTGTTAC
Organism: Urechis unicinctus; assembly: GCA_034190875.2. Lineage (NCBI taxonomy): Eukaryota > Metazoa > Annelida > Polychaeta > Xenopneusta > Urechidae > Urechis > Urechis unicinctus. The sequence goes on along the minus strand of CM067349.1, from coordinate 44,842,768 downwards.
ACCTGACTGATCTAATAGGTGAACTGTGGAGATAGAAAAGAAGGCGGACGAGAATGTTGCATTTTTCAGGATAGATGATGATTGATCGCACGTGCAATCTCTTTGCAAAAGACCTGGTATCTATTACAACGTGCTAGATAGTTACATTTTGGCGCTAGCATTAGCTGACTAATACAGAAATTAGATAAGACATTTCGGCCAACCAATTAACCTTCACGTTTTCGTTTTCACGTGCGATATTATGAAGTTTAGCCTGACATGTGCAAGGTCGCGAACCAAAGATGTGTCCATGGGAAATTATTTCAACGCGAGGAACGTATATTATGTTCTCCTTTGGCGACTTGTTACGATGTCATATAAGTAATGCAGAGTACTTGGCATTCATAACACAATGTAAAGCAGGCGTGGTCATGATATGAGAAATCTAAAGAGACCAACACCAATTCCAGTGGCGTTATGATTTACAGCCTTTTAAACCATAGATTGTGTGATTGATCCCCGTGTGTGGAGAGCTGAATAGTTACTCATATCGTACATCAGCACGTTAATTGGCGGTGCCATCACTGACAGGAGATATACCTAAGTCCGTGGCTCAATTGTATGGTGCTGGACTCGGCTCACTACCCGGCGTAGACAATGGGATTGTGCCAAGTGGGTGCCCATAGCCACGGAGGCCTGTCCAAGCATCACAATCATTTCCATCCCTCATAGAGATTAATCTGAGTCATCAGAACTAATGCGCTTCACAATGTTAAGAGTTTAATCTCCTTGATAGTCATGCGACTGCAGGATATTGTTTATTGGTGCAGCTTGATTTTTACTTATGATGGCCCATAACATTAACCACGAAGCATTTACATATCCCATGCATTTATGCAATGAGAATCCCAAATCAACAAACCAGCTAGTTTATTCAGGGCAGGATAGGAAACTAAGCAATGACAAACATAATGTAGCCGCAAATTGCTCTCATATCATGTTCGGTATATAGACACGCTCAATAAATGTTAATTATCGACTCTATCCCTAGCCAACAATCTCTAAACATTTGCACACATTACGCTCTGTCACCCAGTGACTTTGACGAAGATATATTTTTCTTGCGCCTACTTTGAGAATATCAAAACAATATGAGGCTTTGAAATCAGAAAGCCCGAATCAACACTGTCGACGCTAGAGTATACATAATCAATAACTCTTCCCTCTGGCTATTTTTGCAACAGGTTGAATGAATTGGAAAATAATTAAAAGCGTAAGACAGGATAAGCATCTGTAAGTAAGTTGTAAGCATAACTCCTTTTAACCTGTTCAGGATGAGAACGCAAATCTTAATCAGTCCAATGTATTTATTTTTACCTGCATTCTTTCAAGACTGTGACGTAGATATAGATACACAACAACTTACAAATAGCTTTTCACATGGTCCATTGTACAATAACGGAATTAGGAATGAATGTTTTGTGAGATGTTAAGAGAGATAATTGAATAACGATAGTTAGTTAGATGAATAATATCGTCGATAACCAGCATTGACTTCCCGACTTTTTGTTCTGGGAGCATTTTTGCACTCCTAAAAAGGCACCAAGGTAAAATAGCGGAAAACATTATCTTTGATTGCAGCCCGGAACTTACAATTGCAATGCATTATGCGTTTCAATGAGACAGTAAATGGGACCATACTTTACAATGCTTTGTGCGTTTTCCGTAAATCACCCTCATTCAGGATGCTCAAAACGAACCTAATCCATTTGATTCCCCATAGCAACATTAACCTTAACTGTTCAGGGTCCTTACGAGGGATCTCAATAAACAAATAAGCTAGCCTGCTGCTGGTCTTACTCAGCTGTGCAGGTCGATATCGCCAGTAGATGTTGCCAGCAACGAGGGCATGTAGTACATACAAAACTTTGATTAGCTTTTACCCATGTTCGGTCAACCAATAACTAGAATCCATTATATCCCCTAACCCTGCAGCCCGGCCACAATACCACATGAGCAAATATATCTATAGCACTGAACCATGTTCTCCATAAAATGTAAGGTTCTAACATGTTCTTCCACTCAGCCAAGCTTTTCTTCTCACTGTTCTGTTTAGCTAGCTGTGTTGCTATGACTCCACGCCGAGCCCTAGCGGATCATCCGCTTGATATAGCCGCTGATTTACAGTTGCTGTTACTTTACGCCAGGTGGGGTAGATAACGAGCTGATTGCCAAGGTCGCATAGCAGACTGCGTCCATCACGTAGGGTACTTATCGCGAATGGATGGCTTTATTTGTGTGTGGTACTTTGGCTAGTATCATGAGACCCCCATTTCCACTCACGGCGCCATGAATCATCGTTTTTAATACATTCGTGATGGAATTATAAGCCGCGTCTGTTGCGTCTGCCTGCAATCAATATAACTATTTAAATTATGTTTTTGATGGCAATAATGCGGGACGGTACCATTGTAAGCAATGGATGTAAATGCAATAATCTACTGTTGATATGCAAATATTTAAATTCCTCTTCAATTTACAACCAATTTCTTCAATGACAAGCATGCAGCGACCTGTGACAACAGTATACTGTTTCTAGGGGTATATCAAACGTTAAGAACAATGTATTCAATGACAGGCATGCAGCTCCTGTAACAACAGTATAAAGTATATAGGAATATATCGAACATTCAGACTAATTTATTCAATGGAAAGCAGGCCACTCCCTGTGACAACAGTATACCGAATCTACGCATTTATCAAATATAAAGACAAATTTATTCAATGGCACGCATGCAGCGACCTAGAGTCACCAAATCTCGAAATTCATCCATCCACTGCTAGTTTTCGCATGCAACTAAAATACCATTTTTATGAAGCAACCTCCGCAATTTAAGCCTACCTACCAACCTATATCGTCGGAGGTGTTGGTAATCTACCCCAACCACTGATAACGCCGGCAGCCAGAATCAGTGACGTCACAAAAGCTGCTATAGTGGTTGCACTGCTTGAACAATCTGGAAAAGTTGTATTGTTGCAAGTCCTACAGGGATTAAGGATCAGAACCCCTTCGCGTTTTTTTACTAATACTTCGAATTACTTCTTACCACAATAAACCTCATTCATGTTGTGTCTAAGTAACAAGGCAACAAATATAACAATTTTGTGAATGTAACCAATAGCACTATTGACCTGTTGTCTGAAGAGGTGAGTGTCACATTAACGTGATTAGATCTGACAATAAGTCCGGCCGACGGCGGTGATAATAATAACCATGATATCAATTGTGCCTCTATCTTCCTGGTAGTCCCTGATGAAATAATACTGTTAACAGATCCACACTGTGAACAAGTTCCTTTCACATCTATAAGCTAGGCGCCTCGCTGGCTGACCATCCAAAGACACATCCATTGGTGAGCATTTTTGCCTTCCGGTCTTTCTTCGTGCAATGTTTGTATAATTTTTAAGCAGCAATCGCTTAATACATTCTGCTGACCGACTGCATTATGTAACTATGGTACTACTGTGAAGTATGGACGTCAGCGCATAACAAACCCATAGGCTGCTTTTACTACGAATTATATGGGCCTAGCACCGGGGCACCTGCACTTCTGCACCTGATTGTCACCATGGTTATTTGAGTTGATACCATTTAGAGATTAGTGTTAAGCCGCATATGGGATCACGAATAAGCTTGATTAAGGTTGCTCAACGTGATCGTTGGCTGCGGAGCATTATTTACTCACTTCTTATGTGGACGCATTGCAATGCCTGCAAGGTATCGGACGTGAAGCTAGTTTGCACATTTGTAACAAATGATATATATGCCAGTCAGTGCTGATCGTCATGTAGCTGTGATGATACACTCGAGAAAAATTAGGGCCCTGATTCGTCAGCCTCAGATCCATAACCCAACGATAAATAATGTACTTTATACACTAACCTGCTTACATGCTCGTGTACCTTGTTCGCAATCCAATCTTAAAAATGTAGCTGGACGAAGTGAATGGGTACACTCATTTGAAGGAATGCCCGACTGGCACTTAATGTTATTACCATTACCTTCTGATATACAACACGCTTGCCATAGAAAATCATAATAGAAACCAAATCTGAGAACAAATAAGGTCTTATACACGGCATGCCCGAGAGTGAGGAGCACGAGCATCCATTGTTTAGGTAATAGCAAGGCTATGTACTATCCGTGTCTTAATTGGTATGGTAAGGATGGTCCAGTTCCAACAGACCCCTACATGTTATTGCTAAAGCCTGGCTGTAAGCTTGTTTAGTTGAAAAATACCATGTCCAGTGTCACATTCTACATAGTTAATGCCTTTAAATAAAGCAAAATGCTGAATAGTCTGCTGGTTTTGTGATCATCCCCCCCTCCCCACCACCATCCACAAACTTTACATACAAACCAAACAATACCCCGTTTTCAATCCGGCTCAGTCTTTTGCCTCGTTTGTCTGACTATGATACACTAGTCACTTTCAACAAAGGAACTGACATTTTGAGAACCTATATTTTAATTGGTGATCAGCTACTGTCAAAACAGTACATGCAATCCCCTCTGGCTTCCGCTCACTGGTGCAAAATTAAATGGGGTGTCTTTCTTTTGGAACATGATTTTAACATAATATATTGCACATGCAATCAACAGCCAGGTGATTACGTCAGGCTCACATTGCTTACTGACGTCACCTCATTTGATCTTCTTTGTAGCAGTTTGGAAGTTTGGGATTTGATGCACTTCTAAGAAGTAGGGTTATCAATGGTTTATTTGTAAGATAACATTTAAGCTAGCTGAGCTACTATTCCTTTGCCATTGCCCACGATCGTATCTATTGATGTGTGCCGCCAAGTACCGCCATTATATCTGTTGGGTTAGAGGTTGCCTTCCTCTAGACGAGCATAGGTGTGCGCTGTCAGAGCAGGGTATGACTTACGTGCTAACCTATACGGCCTACTGTCCCACATACTACCGATGTGTTATGCGCTTATCTCTGTATATACTTATTTTAATAGGCGAAGCCTGAGTGTTCTCAGAAATATGGTACAATTGTTTGTAACGTATATTAGCCCGCAGACAAAGTGGCACCGATAAGTATCCGTGTTATTACTGTCTGCTTCAAGAGCATGGAAGGTTTGCCATTATCTTTCATTTGCAGCGTGCATCACTTCATGGGACAGAGAAAAGCAGTACTAAGATTGACGGAGGTATTAATTTCAAAGATATCATCGAAGCTTGGTGTGCTTTTCCCATTACACATTGATTGTGATAACTTGCTAGATGCACATTCAACTGCTGAACATTGCCTTTATCTTACCCTAAACACTACCACCCGATGTCACACTTGCAACCTTAAAAGCCGCACGTCTAATGGGCTCTGAGAACCCGTCTTATCAAGTCATATATACACATGATAAATAATAGGTATGATTGACACTATATTGTTGATGTGGTCATGAAATACAGGGAACACTGTAATATGCCGTCAGTTGCTTTGTTCGCCTCTGTGTGGACTTGTGTCACGCTATACCGGCTTATACTGAATAATTGGGCCGAATTATTTATTATGCTCGAAAAAGTTTCTGAGTATGAGACTCTATGTAGAATCCTTGACTTAATCTAGAAATATACAGAACGTACTTTACGTAATAGACTTGGCCCAGAATTCCGTAGGAAATGTTAGACCTCCTTCTAACTTGGGCTGGGTAGAACATGATTACTCTGAAGACTAACATACACCCTCGAGTAAATATTGGGCGGATGTTGGAAACACTCCTCATAAGAACAACATCACTGTATGCCATTTACGTCGCCTGACAGCTTCATGGCGTGCTAACTAGCCAACGGTTCACCAGAATAAGATCCCCAACCGCATAACCATGAATAACCAGGGGCCGTATCCATAAAGAATCTTAACTTGAGCCGTCTTAACTTGAGTCGGCGTGCTAAGCTAAGTCGGTGAACTCTAGCTCCGGTCATAACGGTAACATGAATTTATCGTCTACTGACGTCTTGTAGGGCTAGGTGAACTCAAGCGTATCCACGTTAGCGAACTCAGCTGAGACCGCCAGCTCAAGGCTGGCAAACAGCCAAAAACGATTAGTGGCTATAATTTCATTCATGTACCTTCGCGATCATATTTTATCTCTGTGTTCATTAGACAGAAAATGGAATAAAGTGGCTAAGACTGTTCGATTTAGACGAAGGAATGGAGGTGGTCTAGTCTGACTATTTTATATTATACAGTCTATCAGTTTATCAAGGAAAGTAAAAAGGAATAGTCTTTAAGTTTAAACTGGTTGTTTATGAATATGTCACTCACCTTTATTCAATCCGACTGTACAATATTTTATGGTATCAAGTATAATATACGGTGATATCAGGTATAATATACGAATTTCAATATATTCTCAGCAATCTACGGCACTGTAATTTACAGTGTAAATGTAATGATTGTTATCCATGAACATGACCACAACGCCAGCGGCACGATGAACCATTGTTTCTTATGGAGACGATTTGCAAACTGGCTAGCTCTTATAATCGGCAATATAATCACGGCTAATCCACACGATTGGGAAATAATTCCATCGACCATGCTTGCACTAATAACATTATAATTCCGCGATGAATACAAACAATCCTTGTTGAGTTTTGTTGTTTGACAGTCCGTTGGAATTCGCGCGTTACTGGGTCACTGCGCGTCATTAGTCTATGACGTGTCGTTGTCTTTGACGTATAAAACGGAGTTTTTTTTATCGCAAAATAACCCGTCTTTGGTGTGCTTTGGGGGCACTTTCAATATCTGCCATTTTATCATGAAGTGGATTTATATACTTGTAGGCTTGGCACCTGCTTTTCTTATATTCAATCATACGAAATGTGAATCTTGGCGCCGTTTTTTGATTAATGAAGTTTAAGAAATTTATCTGTAACATGACCAATCGTGAATGGATATTCTATTCACTTGGAAACTCCCATCCACTCAGATTATCCCGCAAAACACTCCTAATTCGGATCTAGACTGCTGCAAGCTGCCTCGCTTTCTAGGAAACAACAGCCTCTCCTAAGCGACCCGATTGTTTGTGAAGAATTCCCCGCTTCGTTTTTACGAAAACAACTTGCTGCGTAATTAGTTCAAATATCCCGATAAAAATTGGTGTGTCATAAAAATCGAACGGCTGATTATGTTTTGGTTCATTTTAGGAACATACATTTTCTTATTTAGATCTGTAAAATGCATTTTTCTGGAAACATTAACGTTGGACCGCCATTGTTATGTTTGAGCTAGCGAACTTAAGTCAGCTACGTAGCTGACTCAGAGTTGAGCACGCTAGGAGACTTAAGATTCTTTTTGGATACGGATAAGACTGCCAGCTCAGCTTGCCGTCCCAAAAACCTGAGTTTGCGGACTTAAGTTTCTTTATGGATACGGCCCCAGATGAACTATTTACATATCAAGTACTTTCTATAGATATGGGTGTTCGCTGGCGATACATCATGGTCTGCAACATGCCATTATATGAAATCGGATTTAAACTAGTAGGCAATGTTTAACCTTCCACTTATTGTATACAGCGGTATATACATTTGTTTTGTTACGACTAACAGTTTTTTAATCGATCAATAGCTTAGGATGACATTCGTTTAGTATAGTTATTAGACGAGGTGAATGCTTAGAATGAGCTTGCGAATTCAAAATGTATCCAATTGTGCCTGTATTTTGCGCATGCATGACTAGCTCGCATGATACCAGCGTAGCCGTTGGCTGTGTCAAACATTGTCGACAGTCATTGCCTGCAGTGCATGCCTGCAATAACAACATCCTATGGATAGCATAGGGCAGCAGTGTCTATGGCAACGTAGCTTCATTCCCTTATTGGATAAGATTGCTTGCGTGTTTGCTGGTGGTGATTGTGAACTTTGTTGACTCATATAGGAATGCTGGTCTATAGCACGCTTATGAACACAGTTTGCTTACGTTTTTGATCCTGCAATAATACTGTTTGTTGATTGTAAACTATGTTGACTCACATATGTAATCATATTGTAATGGACAGGTCAAGGTCATACCAGCCTCTGTTCTTATGAACAAACATGCTGGACATCTCGGTCACCTGGCTGTAATCAGCGTTTAGTAGCAAGTGAATGTAACTTAATGTCATCATGTGCACAGTAAACCCCTTCGATGAAAGTGTCGCGGCATGAGATGGCCACATACTCGCGATCACTTATAGCATTACTCGGTTATCATATTATAACGCAGTTGTAATTGAAATATCGGATGCACTACACCTTCTTCGATCTGTGCAAGATATGATGCATGTTATGATGTTGAGAGTAGTGACGTACCAATCTGAGGGGAAAGTTGATGGTGCATGTAAGTGATTGGGGCAAGCGTAGAAATGAGGTATAAATGAAGCGCTTTCTCAACCTCAACACACACAAACACACACCTACCGGGCAGTCGAACGAAGCTGCTGCCACTCTACAAAGCCGATCAGCGGCGGTCTGTTTATTGCCACATGTCGGGGATTACCCATGTCCGCCGAGAATCTTGAATTTGGTAAAAGAAGACAATTAGCCACAACAGGTACATCAGCTTTACAACTCGGTGCCTATTAACAGTTCCAAGGAGCTTGTATTGGAGTGCTCGTCAATAGCACGATTGATGAACTCCGGTCTTTATTCTGCGAGTTAATGTTTATACCATAGGCAAGTAGTACAGGGAAATTCCTCCTGTCATTGTTGTTGTTATATTTTGAAACTACAGACGGACTTCTCTATACCTCGTGCCCACAGCTATAATATGACTATCCTATCACATTCAGCTGTCTCTTATTCTACAGGCTGAGTGACACAACTATTTGACATTAATCCATTTGTCTTTTTGATGACTCTTTCTCTGTAAAATACACTAGAAGCACTCAATATATTGAGCTCAGGCCAACTTTCAACACCAGACATTTACGCCTAATGACAGGTGTTGATAAGTCGCTGATCAGTAGTTAAACAACTCAGCTGATGAGCGTGCCTGCAACGAGCCACATTAATGCAATCAGTCATAACAGCGATGATTGGCTGATAGTCTACTTATGTATGGGTGCGTGTATCTGGAGTCGTATGATGTCCAATTGTAAATGAGATTCGGTGTGTATATGTACGGCGACACAGGTAAACAGCAAAGATACAATGGGCAAGCATTGTTCCAACAGAAGTCGAAGGATACCTAATTCATAACATTAAGAGTCCAGCTTTGGTGACAGATCTTGGTGATATGCATGCGCTAAATGGAAGGTTCACGTTTAATTGAGGGCATGTAGATTGCTCCTGCTACCAGCATCGTCCCATTTTGGAGGGTCATTGTTAAGTTGAAGCCGATGTATATAGACGTCCGATATTAACGTCAAAATTGGAAGCAGAGCGCATTCATTTCCATTAGGAAGATAATGGCAATTAATGGGATGCTGTGACCTATGTGTGCTTTCCAAGGTAACGTTGTGACGGAAACGGATATAGGCAGTGAGCGTGAGTTACGTTGTGAAAAGTTCAATTTGTGGGGAGGACGAATTAAACATATTAGAGACAAACGTGAATAGGCAATATTAGAGACTGATGAGTTAGGAGCTGTAATTAAAGAGTCCACAACCTATAGCTGCTTAAATAAGATGGTTGAAAATGTTCCATAGTTGTTTCGTAATCCCTGACTTATATCAATCAAAATCGGTGTTCACAACGGCACATAGTTACATATACGTCCTGTATCAGGTCGCATGCGTTTACTTACGTTATCGGTAAGCTCGCCCGAGCTGTCGGTATGTATCCCTTCCAAGCTTCCATTGAACTCGGCGAACATCAATTACCAACGACAGACGCTTGTGCCGACTAATGCCGTCATGCCGTATACGTGTGATATGACAATATGACAATGTGCAACTACAGGAAAACTAAGAAGGACGAACTTCCAGTAATATGCCGTATCAACTTGTGTTGACGGCTATCTGTGTTACCCTTCGGTTATTCAATTGCTCCATGTGATTGGTAGGTCAGTTACTCTATAATGTAGGATTTGTGGAGCAGTATTATTGACCCAAACCCTCGAGCCTAAGATAAACAACCCCAAGTAATGGGCTCACGTGAATCATGTGAATGATTGCTTTGTTGTATTAAGACAGAGCTGATAATAAGGAGTACAGTAATGTGGAGCTGCTGATAATTTAATTCAACACTGAAACATATAATAAAGCACAAAATTCCTCTCGCAAAACTTGTAATCGCAGGTCATACGAAAAAGATTGTGTTCTCAGCCTGCTGTACCTCTCAGCACAAGCACAATAGGTAATGGAATCGTTAGTTTCGTGGCCCGGTCTGGGAGACTGTTCAAGCATCACAAGCATCCTCATCTATCACTATCTCGCACAAAAAAAAACATCTGGGTAATCAGATTCACTGTGCTTCTTAATGTGCTATCAATATGACAAATGTATTCTTCGATTGCATGGCTACTCTTACTTCAGTATCCGAGGAGCGTGGGCGAGTTGTGTCATAACAGATTGGCTAAGGTGACGCGCATGAGACGCAGCTAGATCTTAGCTTATGATGGCACATGACATTCGTTTTCTATACAGTCATATCATTAGAATAAGAATCAAAGACCAATAATTCAATTGCTCTATTTGGTTGATATGAAGGTAATGTTTATCAGTGCAGGATATGTAAATTGACATGAGTATTCGCATGATTCATGCCAGGTATAACAGTCGCCCCATTATTGGTCATTTTTCGTGTTCTACATATAACAACCGACATAACCGATTCGACAGGACGAAAGACCAGAGACATGAAACGCCATAGTGCCGCATAGTCAGGGTCGCCTTAATGACCGCTAGGCCGCGGTACGTGATGACAATGATGATGATGATCATGGTAATGATGATGATAGCAATCATAATGATGATGATGACGAGGAGGATGAAGAGGAGGAGGATAAGGAGGAGGAGGAGAAGGATGACGAAATATACAGCGACGCACTGAGGCCTTCACATGACACATGACTTTAATGACTGCATAAAAGCCAATCTAAAACGTCTGCAGGCATGTGAAGGCCATAACATTACATCACGTCGGTGTTAAACTTGACGTACAACTCCAGCATTTAATTTTAAAATTTTATTTTTGACTCATTCCACAGCAGCTGCTCATGATAGACATCAAGCGACCATAGGTGCTTAATGCGAGCCATCCACGCATCAATTTATCCTCATGGATAACCATTTATCTCTGTATGAGAAATTACACCCTGCAAATATATTATTATACATGAAAGTTTTTCATCTTCAAAGTCAAACTCAGGCTTATGTTCAGAATATACCATAATGTTTGTTTGATATTCATGTCTCATTTCTCAAACTAACGTTGACGCGCGGACGGATATTAGGTGACTGCAGTCTCAGCTCTCTGCACAGGTTAACAGGTTAAATGTTACAAAATAACTGTAATATGCACCTGTCTCCCTGAACGGTTTGAACAACCATTTGCTAATGTACCCATTCCAACAGCAGCTATTAGGTTAACCCAGATCACATAACGAAGACCTGTATACGTTTCCTCCACTCCCTATTACACCTCTAACCTTTATCAGCCTTCACTAATGGACGCCATCACCTGTGTACCTTTTCCCTCTCCCCAGGTGCTACATTAACACCATCAGTAATATATGAACTCTCAGTTGGATGGTTTTATATGATCAGTTACAACCTCCCTTCTATTGTTCTCATTGCTCGTTCTGCAGGAAGTGTGCGCGAGTGGGTCATTCTGGATTATAAATGTCATTGTACCCGCTGATTAAGTAAAGAGGCCACATGGCATATCTTATGTATGAAATGTCGGTTATTAACGCGTTCGCTTTGATATATATTTCAATTATAAAATTCACAAAAGCGCTAAGCCCCGACCACCCATCACTACCTGACTACTCACCAATCACTTTTGGGCATTTCGACACGGATTAAATAAGATGCATTATCACGCTACATTAGTGTCCACGTTCGTCAACATTGTGTTTCCGTTAATATAATGGTAACGTGTTTTTGAAACAGTATCAGATCCAAACCCATAAAGACTCGATATTGCTCTATTACTATACAACAATGCGCATCCGTTAATGTTATGGTAACGGTCTTTTGAAACAGTATCATTTCAAAACCCATAAAGACTCGATATTGCTCTATCACTATCAGGTTTCCTATAGTTAATGGTGCATTTGTAATAATTTATAAATGGCACATATTGTTCAAAGCGAGATCGGAATCACAGATGAATTTGTGTTAAAATTCTCTATTGGATCCATATTTGTGTAAATATGCTATATATCACAGTTATCTAAAAATGCAGACTCAAACATCATGAATGACTAAAAACATGCACAACTAGGGGTCGAAACTAATTAAAGCCACCTGGAAACAACGACTATGTTATGTGAATATTCACTCCAACTAGTTAACGGTTCCAATTCCATGTTCACTGTATATCAAGTAACCCTGATTCCAAATATCTGTGTTTACAACAGCACCATGAAGCAGAAACAGACGAGTTCCTTGAACTATATTTACATTATTTCAATCAACCCCCTCCTGCACGGGAGACAGAGGTAATTCGAATGTGCTTACCACTGTACCTTGGACGTCGCTGTGTCGTGTATGAATTAGTCCCTCATCTATGGACAAGCAGCTATAATAATGTGGCCCCGTATGCCGCGGCAGTCGTATTGTAGTGGTCAATCTGAGACAGATTGACTATGGCTCCTAAGTTGCTGAAAGCAAGTGAAATATATCGTCACCATCGCCTCTATCCCTAACCAACAGCCTTCTGAAAATCGACGTTGCACTATCTCACTCAGTAACTTTGCCGATGATTCATTTTTCTTGCGCCTACACTGAGAAGACCAAAGCGATATGGCCAGATTCCACTCTGTCTACACTAGAAATATGTCAGGCTGACTCATCGTGTAAGTTATGCACACTGTTGAACTAACATGCTGATCAGATGGATCCTCGACGCAAGGTATACATTAACAGGTATAATGTATCGGCTTGAGACAGGTAAATTACATGGAAGTAAGTACTAGGCATCACTCAACTGCAGCTACTCTTGGTAGGCATCACTCACCTACAGTTGCTATGAGGTAGATAGATATTAATACGCAACAACTAGGAAAAACATTACATCTTTACTGGTATCATCCTAACAAAAAAGCGGATATGAAAGGGCGTGTTGTTTACTAGGTTTGAAGAGAATATTAAATAATAAGAGTAAGTGAGAAGAATAATGGCGTTGAAAGTCTGCAATATTTAACTGCCTGACAGTTGGTCATGTGAGCATTTATATACTCTCCCAACCAGCGCCAAGACAGAATAGCGGAAGCTATAATCATGTAGCGTACACTAGCAATGTCTCCTGTGGAATAAGTGATATCTTGTAAGCGAGTAGAATATTCTTCAAAGGCAACGCGTGTCCCATACAGAAAAACGATGTCAGCTAATTACACGATTGCGCCGCCTTGTCTGGTGATGATACGCTGACGAGAACGCTAATCCACCATTTGATGGTCAGCTCTATCACATTTGTGACCTTATCGTTCATAAGCCTCTATATTGCACAAAGTCTCTAAATTAGAGATTATGAAAGACGTTGGGGCGATGGCTACCAGCAAATTGAACCCAACACAATACCAAGACTAAGTCAAGCTCTTGACCATAGAAAGTAAGGAAAACACAAAATCCGCCGTTATTATCCATTCATCCATGACAGCCGCCGTATGTAGCTCTAACAAACTGCCACATACATAAAGTGGTGAAGTGTATACACCTGACTGATCTAACAGGCGATCTGCGGAGAAATAAAGGAGGCAGAAGAGAACGCCTGATGGAGCTTGTTTCGGATGGATGATTGCTGACGGTATGTTCTTTTGTCGTTGCAAAAGACCTGGAGCTCATTACGAGGCATTTGATGGTTACATCGTGGTACTAACAGTACCTGACGTATACAGAAGGTAGATAGACCATGTCATTCTTTTGTAGGACATTCAGCAAACCGATTCATCCACACATTTTCATTTTCATGTGGGAAATTATGCATCAACTCCGTCATGATATGAGAAATCAAAAGTGACTTACACCGATTCAAGTGGCGTAGTGGTTAACTTCGTTGCCTTTCATACTACAGAAGGTGTGTTTGATCCCAATGTGTGGAAAACCGACCAGTTACGCGTGACTTACATTACCACGTTAGTTGGCGGTCCTATCACCCGACCCGGTGGCTCAATGGTATCAGGCTGGGCTCGGTTAACTACCCGGTGTGGGCATGGGATTGTGTCAAGTAGGTGTTCAATGCCACGGGGACCTATCCAAGCATCACAATCATCCTCATCCATCACCATCCCTCATAGAGATCAATCTGAGTAATCAGAACCCGAGGCACCTTAGCCAAGTTATGCAATAGCAGATTAGGTTGGCTGATGTGACTAAAGAGAGGCTCAAGCTGCAGGTTGAACAGTATAACCTGCATAATAGTCACGAGACTGCAGAATATTGTTTATTGTTACAGCTTAATCTATGATGGCGCATATTGTTGGTGACGAAACATTTGCAATACCCTCATAATTATGCAATGGGAATCATTAATCAAAGAACCAATTGTTTTATTCAGTCGTCAGCAAATTACTTACATATTGTGTTCTATACATAGCCACGCTCTATTCTTTGTGCGTGCTGATTCCATGCTTATTACCATCATTTTCTACCCTCGTTCTTTCTTACAATGACTTTGCGAATGATTTATACTTTCTAACGCCAATCAAAAGCCCTCGCTTGGTTCGGGGTATATCAAACACATCAACAACAGCTTCTCGTAGGTGAGTGGTTGTTACGCTGAATCATCATGTTATTGAATGCTGACCCCATTGATTTGAAATTTCATTCAATTGAAATATCGGCGTATTTTGTGAAGACATTACCCAAATCTATTTTCAATTTAACCAATTGTTAATGCATGAGTAAAGTGCGTTTGACAAATGCGTCTACTGAGACTGGTTTAAGCAAAACTGTTATTCACGTGAATATGTCAATTGCATTGCTCCTGGTATAATATAACGGGGGTCTATAAAGACAATTATACAGAGTAACACACGGGAACATGCAACACCTGAAGCATCATTGTAGAGCATCCTATATATTACACATTGCATAAAAGGCATTGCGGACCTTAGCCAAACGTGTTTGTAGCCAGAATTATTGTTTGTAACATATACTGTTCTAGAAGCCTATAAAACGTAAATGGGGGAAATTAATTAAAGTTTAAAGTTTAATTTTTGCATTTGATATACTGTGCAGAGGCTTCGAGCGATTATGCAACAACATTTCACAGCTGGCAAGTCATTAATTATAGGTGATATGTCGTGTAAAGACGTCCAGCAAATATGATGGTTTGTGCTCGTCCAGCTATTCAACAGCCAATCACGGAAAACGCACTGACAGCTACTACGAACAAGTTATTATTGTGTATCCTAACTAATCCACATCAGGCAGTGTCAACGGTTAGTGTATCCGTACCCACTAATGACGAATGACGGAAATGAATTTTGAAAGCTAGTTTATTACGTATATGGGTGAAATCCTGCCAATTACTGAACGGATTCTGGATGGTATGCGAGGTTGCAATCACTTATCTGTAGGAGAAAGACATATTTCTTCAATTTCATGGAGTCGGACATATTGGGAACCTCCGATAGAAAACGTTCGCATAATTACGACTCTTCATTTAAGGGGAAGTTATGCGACTCTGCCACTTCGGCCCACTCACTTCACTCCTTACTTCATTAACACAGCAAAACTGCATTTCATATTATTGAAAAATTTCATGTATTACCTATCAGTTTGTATTTTTTCATACATTACCAACGTGCCAACTTAAGAAGAAACAATTGTATCTACTGCATGCCTCACGTACGATCAGTTAAAATATTTCATTCTTTTTCTCATTGCATTTATATTGGATACAATACAGAAGTACACAGAGCGTGCACGAGCAGGTTATTCAGTTTCAAACTTTCTTCGTACCTGCTGTTTAAGTATATAATATCGCTTATTCAACTTTTCAGTATGAGTGGTACACAATTGTTCACATTTCCATTCATCAATTTAACCTCATATTAAGCCAATTATTGAAGTGGAATGGGAGCTCAGCTTTATAATATGTCAATTGCAAAACCCAATAATACTACACTGCCCCTGCCACCCGCCACAACTCATCAATCGCTGTTGGGCATTTAGACACGGATGGCAACAGATGCATTATAACGCTACACATGTATCCACGCCCGTCAACATTATGTATCTGTGAATGCTATGATAAGATCATAAAAAACAATACCATATCCAAACTCATAACGACCCAGTATTAATTGAGATTCTGAGAGGACCTTTCCGACCTCACAGACCGCTGAATGTGTTACCACAGTCCAATGGTTGCCGCTGCTTCATTCGTTACTCTACAATGGTAGAACAGCTATAATATTGTGGCCCAATGTGCAGCTGATTTGATCTGCGACAGCCCTATTGTGCTGGTCAATATGATAAATCAAATTCACTGTGTCTCTAAATATGCTGCAAGCAAGGTAAATGTATCTTTATTATCGACTCCATCCCCAGTCCACAACCTCTGACAATCCACGTCACGCTATCCAACTCAGTCCTTTTGCCCATGATTCATTTTCGCGCGCTTGCACTGAAAAGATCAAAGCAATTTGGCAAGAATCCTCACTGTCTACACTAGAGAGATGTCATAATGACTCATCGTGTAAGTAATTCACTCTCTTGAACTAACATACTCCTCAGGTCGATGCTCAGCGCAATGTATACATGATGCATGTATCTTACCTGAAGCTATATATCAACAAGTAAAATGCATCAGAAAATAATTCTAGGATACGAAAGGAAAAGGAAGCGGAATAAGGTATAGGTAATACTCCACTACAGCTTCACATGGCAAGCATCTCTCTACTACAGCTGCTCGCAGTCCAATTTATCCATACCCTCCGTGTAAACAAAGGCTACGAGGTCGATATTGATACGCAACAGATCGGAATAACATTAGCTTGTTACTTGCCCATTCCAACAGTACAGCGTGAATGTGTGTTTTGTAATAAATTCCGAGAGATCATTGCATTGCGAAAATGAGTCAGTAGAATGGTATCATTGAAACCCTGCGTTGAGAGTCCGACATTTGGCCCTGTGATCATTTTTACTCTCTCCCAAAAAAAGCCCAGACGAAAAAAACGAAAACTGTCAGCACCACAGGATTTGCACCTTGTGGTAAAGAGGATTACATTGCAACGTTTTGGATGTGTCAGCGGCTTACTCAGGAAATATTGTGATGGTTAATGGCAGCATATATTGTACTACTTTGTTATCTGCCTGGTGATGTTATTCACGTAAGACACCATTAACTCGTCAAATTTCACTGATCCACTAAACGTCTCTCCGTTGCTCCACTGCTATGCTATGATCGTACTTGGTATGCCTCACAATATGAAGGATTTTAACAGGAAATGACTTAAAGATGGACTAGTTTCCCATTATTATCAATCATGGCAATCCTTTATCTCGGCCACTTAGTGCATATGACCCACTGATTATCGGTTATTCTTTCAATTTCTACCAACGGGGAATACTACTACTGCATATGGGTAATTCCGTGGAGTGAAGTATTGGCAGAGAGTTGGCATTTATTCTTTTGCCTCATACTTTCGCTGCAACACTTGGTTTGTGTGCTTGTATTCCGGGTTATATATTTCTTCTGACACTTAACATATTAATAGTATTTATCATATATTCGTGGTCGCGGTGTTTCCTGACTAAGATCTTGAATATGTCAGCGGCACAAGCCTGGTGATATTTTGTAGTCGAAATAACCTTGCTACAAAGACGAGCTGAGTTATGTGGGAGCCTATCAATTAGCAAGCGGGTAACTGACGTTTATTGCCTCATGTTCCACAGGCTGTGGCGGAGCTTAATGTTTGTGAACCTTCCAGCATCGTCAATGAATGCATTCATCCCGACAAATGAATGCATTACCGAATGCTAGGGTCTCAATATGCGTCGTTGGTGAGTGCACGCGTCCCGACAAATCACGCTAAGAATTGAATGTGATTCGGTGAGCGATGTAAATGAGCGCATATTACGGAGACAATAGCTAACCAACATATGCATGTACGCCAATGACATAATTATTCCTTGCGACCCAGCATGAAAACCCATACATATAACGAAATTTGTATAGCATATTTTACCAACCAAATTATCGCCCTTTCTCATTATACCGTGACCTTCACATTGCAAACTGGAATCGGACCATCACAAAAACAACCCTCGTCTCTGTTGCAGAATTTAACTTCCTCTACGCCCGTTCACGTGACTGCATCCCAAAAACTGGATTCAATTAGTTCATAGAATGGGGACTGGGTCTAATAAACCAAGACATCCACGCCTGAAACTGCATTGTCACTCACTCTGGGTACTTGACTCCTGGGATCAGGCAATCAACCAGGTAATCGACCCTCTCGGAAAGCCGACTATCTTATGTTTAAAATTCAAGGCCTATTTTTTATACATCTAGCATGCGTATCTTCAAGTTGTTATATGTTGCTTGATGTTTATAAAACATGTTTCCTTCTAATATTGCTGAGTGAACACATCTTCATCGATAATCTAAGTATATGAAAGACTGTGTTTCCTTTTCATCCCTGCGATTTTGCCGACTATTATCTCTGTCATACCACACTTTGGCAGTACACTTTGAGTTAATATAAGGTAACAAACAAAGTGGGATGTAGAAAATGAGATCAGGTCCGCCCACTTAACGGCGGCTGATTACACCTACTCTTGCTCTGACTTGCTGATCAAGTTGATAACCACTATGATTGAATAATGCGCCAATATTGCTGCTGCTTTATACGATGAACCGTGCAAACAAAGTTGATTCTTCAGCGATATAGCAATCAGAACAGCCCCAAGATATTACATTTGATGAGCGTTAAAGATAACCCAGTTAGGTTATGTTATTTTCATGTAGATTAAAGGAGGTATATATTACCGTTATTGTGAGATATAAAGCGGGCATCTGGGACCCCTGATTTTAAATGGAACGATTAATTGTCAATGCCCACGTGATACTTCAGAGAAGGGCCCCAGCCGATTGAAGCTGCCTATTACACTCTCAATGTCATGACTTATTCAAGCTCTGTACCATCAGAAGTAAGGGAAACACAAAATTCATCTATACCAGACGCGGTATGTGGCTATTACATACAACCACATGCACAAGGTGGTGTAGGTTTTACGCTTGACTGATCTAATAGGCGATCTGTGGAGAAAAGTAGGCAGACGAGAATGTTGCATTTTCAGGACAGATGATTATTGATCGCACGTGCAATCCCTTTGCAGAAGACCTGGTATTATTTACAACTCTCTAGATAGTTACATTTTGGCGTTAGCTTTAGCTGACAAATACAGATAGGACATTCAGCCAACCGATTAACCTTCACATTTTTATTTTCACCTGAGATATTGTGAAGTTTAGCCTCACATAAGCACGGTCGCGAACCGAAGATATCTCCCTGGCAAATTTTTTCACAGTGAGGAACGTATATTTCTTTCTCAATCGGCGACTTGTTACCATATCATACAAGAAATGCAGAGTACTTGGCATTCACGACACAAAGTAAAACAGGTGTGGTTATGATATAAGGATTCCAAAGAGACCAACTTCGATTCCAGGGGCGTTATGATGTACTGCCTTTCAAACCATTGACTGTTTGTTTGATCCCAATGTGTGGAAAGCAACTCCGATTCCAGGGGCGTTATGGTGTACTGCCTTTCAAACCATTGACTGTTTGTTTGATCCCAATGTGTGGAAAGCTGACTAGTTACTTATGACGTACATTAGCATGTTAATTGGCGGTGTCATCACTGACAGGAGATACACCTAAGCCGGTGGCTCAATGGTATGTTGACTCGGCTTACTACCCGGCGTAGACGATAGGATTGTGCCAAGTGGGTGCCCATAGCCATGGAGACCTGTAAAAGCATCATAAGCTTGCCCATCCCTCATAGAGATCAATCTGATTTATCAGATTTACTGCGCTTCTAAATGTGCTGTCAACAGCACAAACATATTTTTGAACACAGGGCATGATAGCCTAGTTATTCAATAACGGGTTGTCCCATGTGGCTTAAGTAAGTCGACGACGTAGCCTTTAAAATACCCAGGGATTTATGCAATGAGAATCATAAATCAACAAACCAGCTAGTTTATTCAGGGCAGGATAGAAAACATAACATTCATCCGCAAACTGCTGCTCCCATATCATGGTTCGATATATAGACACGCTCAATAAATGTTAATTATCAACTCTATCCCTAGCCAACAATCTCTAAACATTTGCACACACTACATTCTGTCACCTTGTGACTCTGTCAGAGATATATTTGATCCTCTCGCTTACTGTGAGAAGATCTGAATATTGTTTATAGAAGACAAAAAATATTTTTTTTGTTCATAATAACTCTCATTCGATGCAGCTCCAATCTTAAGGTACCGGGCACAACAGGACTGCTGTATATCGTCCATCCATCAAGAAATTCCCCAAACAAACTTTCTCATCAGAAACACGTCTACAACGACTGCCATACTTTGAACATGATGACAATTAATTAGAGCTTGTTTATTTTAACAATCATTAGTCAGTTGAATAATAGCGTTGATAAGCCAGCATTGACTTCCCGACATTTTGTTCTGTGAGCATTTTCGTTCTCTTAAATAGGAACCAAGGTAAAATAGCGGAAACAATTATCTTTGACTGCAGCCCAGAAATTATAATGACAATGCATCATGGCAAACGTATCAATGACTTAGGTATATATTGAGACAGTAAATGACATCATATTTTGCAATGCTTTGTTTCCCGTGGCAGCATTAATCAAGGTCCTTACGAGTGATCTCAATAAAGATATCAACTAGCCTGTTGCTGGTGTTGCTCCGCTGTACAGGTCGACATCGTCAGTAGATGTTGCCAGCAATGAGGACATGTAGTACATACAAACCATTCATTAACTTTGCCCCATGCTCAACCAATAACTAAAATCCATTGAACCCCCTACCCGTGTAGCTCGGATATAATGCCCCATCAACAAATATAACAAGAGCACTGAACCATGTTGCCCATATAAGGTTCTAACATGAGCTTTCACTGAGCCAAGCTTTTCTTCTCGCTGATTTGGTTTGTTAGAACTACCTCACCTGTAACTGTGTTGCTATGGCGACGCATGACTCCATGCCGAGCCCTAGCGGATCATCCGCTCAATATGGCCACTTATTTACAACTGCTGTTACTTTACCCCAGCGGGGTAGATAACAAGCAGATTGCCACGGACACATGGCAGACTGCGTCTATCATTGAGGGCACTTATCACGAATGGATGACTTTATTTGTGTGAGGTACTGTGGCTAGTATCATGAGACTTCAACTATCGTTCTCGGCGCCAACATGATCACATACGCCGCACGATCCCAGTCAAAGAGGGTGTCTGAGTCTATTGTAATTGTGTAATGGATTCCACACACCACCAACATTGCATGGGTTATGTATCGTTACGGTTCTGTTACTCGCGCATTACACAATTAACAAGTCACACTTCACCAACTAGCTAAAAGCCACCACATGCCTTCACTGCTAGGCAATGAACCGCTCAGTTAGTAATCATGTGTCCAGACAAATGACGTTAGTGAATGCATGCAACATTGTCAACAAATATTAGCAAGAAAATGGATAAATTATTTATGCAAGTAAGCCAATGACATCAGTTACTTCGCGAGCAATGTATGTAAACCAATGGGTACATGCCAAGTGCGCTAAAACGAATGTTAGCCGTCTTCACCTTTCCACACTTACCCACCCTTTCATCATCCATCGTTATTTAACTCGCTCAAATACATGTAACAAAAATCTTACAGTAAACTAGATCCACACTATCAGTGTCCCTTTCCATCATACCTTAACCTTCACATTGCATACTTGGATCGGACCATCCACCAACAAATCTCGTCTTCATTGGAGAACTTGACAACCCACGACTTATAGACATCTCATGCCCACCACTCCTGCCAGCATTCCAAGCACCCTGAATTACCTTTGTTAATAGAATTTGTTTATGGGTTCCCAGTTTATTCAGGCATATCCGCGCGAGATTATAATTTCGCTCGGTCTGGATACTTGACATCTGGCCCAATTGATATCTGCATTGTGCAAAGAATAGTGCTTTCTAACATGTCAGGAAAGGCAATTAACTTATATTCATCATTAATTGTCTCTTAGGTTGTTGTGTTGTGTTGTCGATTAGGTTGTACACTTTGCTTTGCCTTATCCCTAAAGCAGAACATCAGGAATGTGAATGCAGTCTATCACTCCAGTGCATGTCAAGTAATTAGCTTATTGTTATGACTCCAACATGTTTGACATCCTCTCACATAGCAATCCACTTCACACTCATTGATCAGGCTCTATTCACACACTACATAACGTTGTACCATTATTCTTTCATCACGAGTCTACAGCAGCTGCACCAGCATCCCCAAAATGCTCAATTCAATTTGACAATGTAAAAGAGGTTGTGACAATTAACCCAGGCACTCAGTTTCGTCACTCAGACTGATCACGATACACAGACGCTAAAGGAGTGTGGCAACGAGATGTGTCGGTTTCACTTACGCCGTTTATTGCTGACCCAAGTGAAGGAAGTCACTTCGATATGCTTTGCCGGGCCACCTATTCTCAGTTCCCTCATTGTTGGCTAGTATAAACGTACGCTGATCTAGCATCTTTGCTGCATTAATATTGTACTTTGCTATCATTGAATCGCAAATTTCAACAATAGCAACATATATGAGGCATTGAAATATGCAGAATGACGTGGCTTAGCAAATTAATTAATGATTTTTTATTATAATATCAGCAGGTTAACTTAAGACGACGCCAGCAAAGGGTTTTGCCGCCTCCTCACTCCTGCATGGGTGTGAGAGATGTATCAGGTTTAGCTATTTTTACCACGTCACTGAAGATAACTATTTTACTGCATATACTATCATAAAGCTTACGATTTTGATTCAACCCAAAGCTAACCTTCACTTGCTCAGCTATTTCCTCGAAGTTTGCATCAAAGCAGCACAAGATGGATAATATTTAGAGCTTTGGGCTTGATAAGCAGATTAATTATATGTGTATCTAAGTTCTTATATTTTTGGAGGAATCGATATTTTTCTTGTGAATGTGAAAGCAGTTTGGCGATAAAATAGCATCCAATATTGGTAAGATAACAGGTAAGAAACTTAACAAGGGGGTCAAGGCTGACAAATGCTCGTCCAGTGTATGGCGGGAGGTGTGGATGGTGACACTGTTGAGTGCCTGTAAGGGGGGAGTGGCAAAATCACACTATGTGTTTGCATGCCGTTAATGCATAAAACTGGCGGAGTTTTAGGGTGAGATGAGGGTTGATCCCCTGCGGTGAAACCGATGGAGACTAGGATATAAACTCCTTGTGGATGAGTGGGTAGCTGATAGTGAGTCAGCAGATGGGGTTAAGAAGATGGTACAGAAGGGTAGGAGCAGCAAGTCAGCAGCGCGTATAGCTCAGTCTGTACCGCTGGTTATAGAATTAAGTCCGTTTAGAAGAGTGAAGATGGGACGAGTGTAATAGAGTAGGGCATATCATGTTTGATATTTAGACACGCTCAATAAATGTTAATTATCGACTCTATCTCTAACCGACAATCTGTAAACATTTGCACACATTATACTCTGTCACCCTGTGTCTTTGACGGAGATGTATTTTCTCTTGCCTACTGTGAGAATATCAAAACAATATGAGGCTTTGAAATCAGAAGGCCCGAATCCACACTGTCGAAACTAAAGTGTAAAGTATACATAATCAATTACTCTTCCCTCTGGCTTATTTTCCAACTGGTTGAATGAATCGTAAAATAATTAAAAGCGTAAGACAGGATAAGCATGTGTAAGTTAGTTATAAGCATTACTCCTCTTAACCTGTTCAGAATGAGAACACTAATCAGTCCAATGTATTCATATATACCTACATTCTTTCACGACTGTGACATAGATATTGATACACAACAACTTCGAACGCAAATAGCTTTTCACATGGGCCATTCTACAATAACAGAAATAGGAATTAATGTTTTGTGAGAATTTAAGAGAGATAATTGAGTAACGATATTTAGTTAGATGAATAATATCGTTGATAACCAGCAGTGACTATTTGTACTGTGCGGATTTTTGCTCTCCTAAAAAGGTACCAAGGTAAAATAGCGGAAGCCATTATCTTTGATTGCAGCCCGAAACTTGCAATGACATTGCATCATGGTGAGCGTATCAATGAGTTACTTATATATTGAAACGGTGAATTAGGTTATACTTTGCAATGATCCGTTCATTTCCCGCAACGCATTCTCATTCAGGATGTTCAAAACAAATCTAATCCATTCGATTCCGCATTTGCAACATTTACCTTAACTGTTCAAGGTTCTTGCGGGGGATCTCAATAAAGCCTGTTGCTGGTCTTGCTCGGCTGTGCAGGTCGACATCGCAAATAGATGTTGCCAGCAATGCTCAGTCAACCAATAAATATAATCCATTATATCCCCTACCCCTGCAGCCCGGCAACAATACCACATCAACAAATATATCTATAGCACTGAACCATGTTCCCCATAAAATGTAAGGTTTTAACATGTGCTTCCACTCAGCCAAGCTTTTCTTCTCACTGTTTCGTTTTGCTAGCTGTGTTGCTATGACGACGTATGACTCCGCGCCGATCCCTAGCCGATCATCCGCTACATATAGCCGCTGATTTACAGCTGCTGTTACTTTACGCCAGGCGGGGTAGATAACGAGCAGATTGCCACGGACACATAGCAGACTGCGTCCGTCACGGAGGGTACTTATCACGAATGGATGACTTTATTTATGTGTGGTACTGTGGCTAGTATCATGAGACCCCCACTTCCACTCTCGGCGCCAACATCATAACAGACGCTGCACGTTCACAGTCTGAGAGAGTCCGAGCCTATTGTAATTGTGTAATGGATTCCACACACCACCAACCGTGCACGTGTTATTCATCGTTAGGCTATGGTGATTCGCGTTTGACACAATTAACAAGTTATACTTCATCAACCCTCTAAAAGCCACCACACGTCTTCACTGCTTGGCAATGGGCCGCTCAGTTAGCCATCATGTGTCCAGACAAATGACGTTAATGAATGCATGTAACCTTGTCAACAAATATAGGCAAGACAATGGATCAATAATTCATGCTAGTAAGCCAATGACATCAGTTACTCCGTAAGATCGAGCAATTTGTGTACAAGGTGCGCTAAAACGAATGTTAACCATCCAGTGATGCTTCTTTAACAATATATTCGCGCATTAACCTCATCCCCTTTTCATCTTCCCACACAAACTAATGTATGTATGTATGTATGTCTGTATGTATGTATGTCTGTATGTATGTATGTCTGTATGTATGTATGTAATGTATGTATGTATGTTGTATGTATGTATGTCTGTATGTATGTATGTAATGTATGTATGTATGATGTATGTATGTATGATGTATGTATGTATGGATGTATGTATGTATGGATGTATGTATGTATGTATGTCTGTATGTATGTATGTCTGTATGTATGTATGTAATGTATGTATGTATGGATGTATGTATGTATGTAATGTATGTATGTATGTAGGTATGTATGTATGTAATGTATGTATGTATGGATGTATGTATGTATGTAATGTATGTATGTATGGATGTATGTATGTATGGATGTATGTATGTATGTAATGTATGTATGTATGATGTATGTATGTATGTATTATGTATGTATGTATTATGTATGTATGTATTATGTATGTATGTATGTAATGTATGTATGTATGTAATGTATGTATGTATGGATGTATGTATGTATGATGTATGTATGTATGGATGTATGTATGTATGTCTGTATGTATGTATGTAATGTATGTATGTATGATGTATGTATGTATGTCTGTATGTATGTATGTATGTATTATGTATGTATGTATTATGTATGTATGTATTATGTATGTATGTATGTAATGTATGTATGTATGTAATGTATGTATGTATGTAATGTATGTATGTATGTATTGTATGTATGTATGTAATGTATGTATGTATGTTGTATGTATGTATGTTGTATGTATGTATGTAGGTATGTATGTATGTAATGTATGTATGTATGTAGGTATGTATGTATGTAATGTATGTATGTATGATGTATGTATGTATGTATGTAATGTATGTATGTATGTATTGTATGTATGTATGTCTGTATGTATGTATGTAGGTATGTATGTATGTATGTATGTCTGTATGTATGTATGTATTGTATGTATGTATGTCTGTATGTATGTATGTCTGTATGTATGTATGTCTGTATGTATGTATGTTGTATGTATGTATGTAGTATGTATGTATGTAGGTATGTATGTATGTAGGTATGTATGTATGTAATGTATGTATGTATGGATGTATGTATGTATGTCTGTATGTATGTATGTAGGTATGTATGTATGTATGTCTGTATGTATGTATGTCTGTATGTATGTATGTAGTATGTATGTATGTATGATGTATGTATGTATGTAGGTATGTATGTATGTATTATGTATGTATGTATGTATGGATGTATGTATGTATGGATGTATGTATGTATGTAGGTATGTATGTATGTAGGTATGTATGTATGTATGTAGTATGTATGTATGTATGGATGTATGTATGTATGTTATGTATGTATGTATGTCTGTATGTATGTATGTCTGTATGTATGTATGTTGTATGTATGTATGTTGTATGTATGTATGTTGTATGTATGTATGTATTATGTATGTATGTATTGTATGTATGTATGTAGGTATGTATGTATGTAGGTCTAACCTTGTTATCTACCTAGTAACGGAATGGATGTTTCAGACAAATCGCATTTCTCAGATCATATCTTGAGACAGATCAGGTCAGTGACCTTCCCTCAACGACATGTTATCTGCACTGGCTTAACGTTGATGGACTGCACATACTCCGGAGAGTTTGCGGGAAATACATGACGTCACTCCACTTTCGATTGTTAGGAACATGCGTTGTCCCTAAGATTAAGACCTATTGTGAGAATGCACTCGCAAGGTTGTCTTTAGGCTAGCCTACAGACATCAGGCATTTATTTGTGCATCACCAGGTTTTGATAAATCGCGCGTAAGAAACTGATAGAAAAGCTCATTTTATGCGTGTAACTGTAATTTGCCTTATGCATGCCATCGATCCGGCAGTAAGGGATAGCCATCCGAGGGTAAAGTACGGCCGTGCTCGAATACAGATGGCCTTTCCAGATTATTCCCTGTACTATGTGATTAATCCGAGTCAAAGCCCCATATCTAGCCATCATTATCGGCTTATGAGTAAGGTTAACTAGTAGGCCCGAGATAGCTTGGGTTTCTTAAGTACCGGATTCTGTTTAAGAGCTTGTAAATAGATGTAGTGAATAGACATAGCGAGGATGGTCCTGACATAAGTCGAACGCGCGGTTAAGCATGTGAACAGTGGGCGTGATGCAATATTTAAGCTAATTGGTTTATTCATGTGTCCAACAAATGATAACTGGGTGGCACTTTTGAAAACGTTTTGCAAAACTAAAACGAAAACACTGCGTGGTGTACAGTTAGAGGTACTGGTCTTGAGAATCGAAGCAGCTGGGGTATGGGGCGCCGAGTGGTTCTTAATGACGAATGCGTGCATTTTTATTGTTTACAAACGCAGGGCTACCCGTTCTCATCTCAATGAAGAAAATGATTAGTATTACTGATATTTGCTAGTGGCACCTGAGTCCGTGTTATTGATAACCGCGGAAAAACCAGTCCCCCGTCTCTTATCCAAGCTCAGCCTCAGAAAGCTTTTTCTGGCTAGTAATAATTAGTTCCAGTATCGTCACATGGTATCAGCGTGCGCGACTTATGTGTCTCATTGCTCAATGGGTGAGGAATCTTAGAAGCAGTCCAGTCAATGGCACCGTTAGATTGAAGCTGTGCATCCGTCTGACATGTACGACAGACACGAATCACCAACATCGCGCGACTTCTGACCAAATGCCGACTTTGACATGTTTGTTCCGCTGATGTACTTGCTGCGCTCATTGCGACAAGCATAGCATGCTCAGCGAATCAATAGACGTATATAACATGAATATTCTAACATTGATGCATCTTAGGAACATGCCACTATTGTAACTTGTGTCCCTCTTCCTCATGTATATAGTTCCGTTGTTTGAGAAATCGTTGAATAACGTATGAGCAACAAGCCACGTGGCCTAGCACTGTGGGTTGGTTTATGGTGTTCTTGGCTTGCCATTGCCAAACATATTTGCCATAGACTGTGTATGTACTAATCAGCTCACGTCAGATTAACGCAAAGTCCTCGGCATGAGTTAGCATGGTTGGTCATGACTGACCTTGAGCGCGTGGCATTTCAGTATATACGCTTATTTGCGTGACCAACAACCTTAAATGCTAAACCGTGTGTAGTGTCTGAGTTGGTAGAGTTTCTTCTTGTCAACGAGCGCTAGGATCCACCTGGTTAACAGTTTTTCGAATCAGAATCATGACCACAAATGATCAATGATATATTTGCCAATTGACTCTAAATTGGATGTGTGGTAAGATTAACAGGTCTCTCTGGTCATTGTCATTTCAGACGGTGACGCTAATTGACGCCGTCATTATCCGTTTATGCAAAAGTCGAACTTAAAAGCCAAATACAGCTCGGGTTTTCTCAGCGCCGGCTCTTTGTACAAGAGGGTGAAAATAGATATACAGACTGCAGTGAATGGACAAGGTGAGATATGTGAATGAACATCCTCCGCATGTGTTAGCATGGAAGGTCTTGACTAACATTGAGTGCTTGGTGAATAATGCGATTAACAGTTAATAGAGCATTTTTGTTTATATGATTATTCGCGTGACCAACAACATCAAATGTTGAACTGTGTGCCTGTATTGAAGGCTCGAGATAATAAACTGGGCTAGAGTTATATTTTGGAATCCCTAATGTACCTGTCATAAGTCAGTTTCATTCCATGACAATGTGATGACTAACTCATCTTGTCATCTTGATAGTTAACCATATCCTAAGTCAATGGTCTTCGATTGGATGCCTCACTGCTTTTGTCACCTTCATTTGCTCACGTCTAGTTTTCAGGTTAAACACTATCATGCACATATGCGTCATTATTGCTCTATCTGGGTAGCGCTATCATACATATAGACGTCATTATTGCTTTACCTGGGTAACGGTTTCATACACAGAGGCGTCATTATTGGTTTTCCTGGGTAGCGGCATTATACATATAGGAGTCATTATCGGTTAAGCTTGGTAGCGCGCCCCCCAACACTGACTGTACAATGTATCTGCTAAGTTGCTTGTGTGATAATAACATATTTTTCAATGGGTTTTCTTTTAGTAAACAGTGCCTCTACTAAGGGCTGAAGGTAATTAGACCTGAGCTAGTCCTGAATACAGCGATGCTTACAGTATGCACTGTCGTCTTACTTCATTGCTTTAACATACAGAAAGTGAGCATACGCCTCCTAGCAGGCATAGTTTATATATTCAGACAAATAACTGATGTATCTCGTCTTGACATTGAACATGGTTCTCTGGCAACCTTCACATGACCGGTGTAAATGCACTGTTCGCTGCAGGCATAATTTTATACAATCCTACTATTCCAGCATATCATATCTGCTACCGATAAAATATTCCTGTCAGCGTAATCAGGTTGCGGAATAAAGGGAACAATAGCCTGTCACTATCCAATGATATATCAATTGGCTTGCATGCGATCAGTAACAGTATTATCATTAACGTCTTTGGATGATAGACATGCGTTCAATTGCGTCATTCGATGCGCCGCATATGTGATATAACGTAATGGGATTGCTCGCGCAGGTTACGCAATACAACTGCGTTGGTGTGTACGGCTGAATAAAACTAGCGAAAATGGCTCACACTAGTTGCCCGCAAAATCCTGTGAATGGCATTCATGTAATTTGCTGATTTGGTTTTTTGGCCACGCATAACGCCAGTTTACTTCTTCTTGTTGATCAAAATTCTCAATGTAGCATATATAGGTCGTCTCCAATGTATCATGACTTTTATAGGCGACGTAGCACAGCTTATCTACATGGCTTTGTCAGAGTTAACTTTTCATCGGACGCCCTGGAATTCCGAATAAGTCATTCAGGCTTAGCGTTTCACGTGAGAGGCGTAACGGCTATGCGTCTTTTGCAATCAGATATAATGACTAAGTGAAGTAAAGTTGATGACAAGAATAGATATTTTTTTGTGTACACCTGAAAATGAACACCTGAACATAAATACTCTTGTCAGATTACATACTTTTAATTCATCGAAAATTCACTGCAAGAAAATAATTATTTCCATGGTTAGAGTGGCGTTTAATTAGACAAAACCAGTGTAACAAAAATGCTTTCATCATGGCTTATCGCGTGCTGCTGAGAAATTCAACATAATGCAAACGCATTGTCACTTGGCCCGCCTTTATGTAAATGGAAGCCCGGTAGGCATGGTTTCTGTCGGCTCTTTCTTTATCATGGTATATAGGATCTAGCTGTTACCTCCTCCATAATATGTTGATAGGACTGAACCTGTGCGATAGTGATGTAAATACAATTGGCCCGGGGCAATCTTTCCCTATGTTTTTAGTTCGCCCATTCATGGTAGCTTGGTTATTAACGATCATCTTTTATTCCGGGGGATGACTGATATCTCAAAACGTGGCTGGAATACATATGATCCCTGACACTGCAATTGCATGAAAATGCCTTGATTGATTAATGACACATACTGGGTTGATGGGTTAGAGGTTAAGGAAAAAAGGGTAGAGGGTCCATTAGTTTTCTCATTTTATTCTCCCAGCAATGTTCCGTTCCCAGATAGCAGGGTATGTAGCGACACAGATTCACGTCTCGTAAGTGTACAACATTACAATGTCTCGTAAGTGTACAACATTGATTGACTGCGGAAGTGAGAAACAAACATCTTGTCTGATTCTGACAAACTTAATCATGATGATTGAAGCTGCTAATTGCTCACAGGGACTGGGCCTTATACCTCACTTCTGTGGGCAAGCTGAAAACGAAACCCACGTAGCACACTACATCTCACGAAGCACACCACGGAATACAAAGGTGAATGCACTGATTTAACCGCCTTTAGTCGAATAGCGCAAACTAGGCTGCACATGGAAAAAAGGAACTCACAATGCATCACCACTAATTAACTGAAACAGGCAATCGATAAGACTTATTATACATGCTCTTTACAGGGATTCCTAACAGTAGCTTATAACCACTCCCCTTGACAAAACCTTAACGGCCATTTGGCGCATCAGCTTAATTGAGCGTCAACCTCAATGACAGTATAGCCCATGTTTTACAAGTTCCCCAGTGACATATCGTAGCCGTCATGTACGAGGCATAGATCAATCAACCTGTTATCACTATCAGCAGTAGCAACATCAGCATCACCATCATCGGTGCATCTTGTTTTTGGTATTATAAGACATGCAGGGACAATGTTGCATACGTGAGCCGAATGAATTTATGTAGGTATCTATAGGTTAGGCTAAGAATTGCCGATCACAAACATATGGACGTGCCACTCATTTCGCTATATCTTTATATATATATATATATATATATATATATATATATATATATATATATATATAATATATATATATATATATATATATATATATATATATATATATATATATATATATATATATATACATGTCATAGGATGCATCTT
Source organism: Urechis unicinctus (assembly GCA_034190875.2). Taxonomy (NCBI): domain Eukaryota; kingdom Metazoa; phylum Annelida; class Polychaeta; order Xenopneusta; family Urechidae; genus Urechis; species Urechis unicinctus. Next base: position 44,810,737 of record CM067349.1, on the reverse strand, counting down.
GCGGGGTGTGACAGCTGCTGTACCTGGACCCAAAAGGCATCCCTATAGCACCTATTTGAAGTGTTGTTGCGTCATGTTACCAACCAACCATTATGTGTGAAACTACTGATTCGGGCTGGCAGCTTGGATAATAATACACTTTTACAAGTTTCTCTGTTGTAGGTAGCCCAGCTGCAAAGTCGTGAACGTAGTTAGTTCCATCTAATGATGACGTAAAACACACGAGGAGGGTTTTAGTGGATTTGTTAGGTATGATTTGCCTATAGTCACTTAGTTCGTGATGTCCAACAAATGGGAGTCTTTATTTCTACAGAGATGCATCAGTCGTAACTTTACATAACGAATATGGGATAGGTTTTGGGCGGTGGCGTCTCATAAGACATATTTAAAAATGTCTCGTAGTGCAGTGGTTGTATATGATTAAGTTGATTATAATAACATTAACCTATCAGCATAAAGCTGAGCCCGACTAGTTCAAAATTCGTTAGCAAGACGTATTTTGATTGTGTCAAAAACACACAGACCCAGTTGGCTAAGTTGGTTTCCGGTAAAAAAATCAGTCCACGGCATTTATCTAAATACATTTGCTTATGGTGAGCATAATCCATTTGCAAATGCAGAAAATCCATATGTGGTCTGTCCAGGGCAAAATAAGCTTTATTCAAACAATTCGTGATCTATTTGAGTACAAAGCTCGTTTGCTCCCTTTTGGCGCCAACACCTAACCTCTAACAAAAACATCTTCTAAATTGGAGAGCAATTAGATGAAGACAAATGTGCAGTCCTTGCAGGGACGGTGAGGACAGGTATATGACCTGAATGGGCACGGGCGAGAATATTAGCAGCAAGTTCAAGATTTATCTTACCCACTTAATTAATCAATCCGGAAGCCAGAGCGCATCTGAAGAGTGGCTACCTATCGGTTCGGAGAACGTAACAGGGTTTCATTCACGAGATGACAGACCAGGTTCACAATTCTCATCTGCTCTCTGGGAAAAAAGGCGAGGAAGACAGCTTCAATGTAGGTCCAGTTACAATAGACATTAGATATATAGCGTTGTTTGCAGATTATCTGCCCAACCGAAAATTAGCAGCATGGCTTAATGAAAGAATATAAGGTCAGCACACAATCAGTAAAGGTTGGTGCCTGTAGGTAAAACTATTTTAATATCCTTGAAGATGCAAACACCAGCCGTATTATCTTGTGTCGAGATTATTGCTCTGGAAGCGTGAAGCTACGGACGTTGAGGATCTCTGTCATTAATGACTCCTTGCATATTTCTATTCAAAGTAAATGACAAACGTCTGTATACTTACAGCATTTCTGTGTTTCCTCCAGGCGACCCGATATATCAATTAGGCTAAGAATCGTGTTGCGTAGGCGGTTTGAGGTATCCGGCCAGAATTAGAGGCATTGCCTGGGGATTAATCGTCACATCAAACCCCGTTTGTTGAACCGTTGACTAGTACCTCATCTTTTATCAATGCTGCGATTGGTTTTAATTCCGTCTTGTGGTTTGTGTGAGGTGGTAGCATTAACTACGGCGATTATCAGCGTAAAGCTCTAGTCTCTGCGGATTCCACAAAAAACACCATATTTAATTTAATCGATACATGCTTTGTGAATGCATGTTCAGTACAGCCCTACGTGTCCAGTTTCCAAAGCAGTTCAAGGAGTGATATTTAATCGAGTGAAGTTTTTCTTAATCTATCGTTCTCACCAACTTACCACAAGCTTTGTACAGCACGGACAATCGCCCGAGATCCGTCTGTTGTTGGTGTATCTTTTCAGAGCTATCGTTTATATTCAATACGATCCGTTGGCGCTGTCTACTTGTCAACGTGTATACATGAAACATAGGCATCACTGAATATATTCGAAACCGCAAACTTATTCAGAATTCTTCTAATAACTATACTAAACTATAATTTACTAGCTATGCCTTCAGATGTTGGCTTGTCGCAGACCATGATGTATTCACAGCGATCTCCCATAAAGAGATTCTCAGATGTACATGAGATTTTTATACGTCATCAGAAGATTCGTGGTCATGCTGTTGGGGCTAATACTTCAGTAAAGCGTTGGCAAGTTAGCTCGCCATCACGCCGTCAGGCGACGTTAATGTCGTGCAATGTTGAAGGTCTTACGATTGAACATATTGTCTGCTGTGGAGAAGATACGCTAGTTGAGAGCTTTGACTTTATATAATTATATCGCTATACCTAATTATCACCAACCCAGTGAAAGATACTGCTTCCGTATCTGAAAGGTTGTCATACTTATTGGTGGCATAAACAGATAAATTTTAATGGATCAGTGATATGATCCCTTGGATACCTAATGATAGGCCAAGCTATGGTCTCATGAAAAAACATGATACTGGTAATAAATGTATTATTCTATTTTGCCATCGGTGGATATATTTTGAAGGGGATAGGTCTCCTTGGTCTGTAAGGTAATGACTTCTATGCACGCCATCCAGTTCTCAGGCGACGTTAATGTCATACAATGACGTGGGTCTTATGATGAAACATATCGTCTGCAGTCAAGAAGACGCCAGTGAAGTACTTTCTCATTTCGACAACGATGTCGGAAGAGAACCAACAGAACATTAGAGGCAATGAGGTACATATCTCCCTGGTTGGGTCATTATTCCTGCGTACAATGACAGAACATATATCACAACAATCGTTCATACATATCTGATTATTACGTTCCGTTCGTTCAACATCAGATAATTTACCTATCCATTCCCTCTCTCATTGACACGGGCACAAAACCAAAGAGACTCTAAAACTGCTACTTTCATCTGATACAGAAAAGTGGACTTTCATTTAATGGTATTTATTCTGACCAAACATGCTGCGGTTACAATGGTTATAATGGTCTGTTCGAGTTTTGCTCAGAACCGTGAGTGTGCAATGTTTACGGAATATGAGATGCTGTGCATCTAATAGCCCGAGTAGTTTGGCTGGGATAGTTTGGTTGTGACAAATTGCAGCCCCATTAGGTATGAACAGTATGGTATCAGTCCGTAGATGGATATTTATAGTCGTATTTTCAGACAAGTCTTGTTTCTGCTGAGATAAATGCCACCTATGTTGTTCATGTGTTTGCACGCTCAGAAACTGAGCTGTTTAAATGAGCTTAGTAGTAATAAGATATAAATGGAGAGTCACGATTATTGTGATACATGTGCTGTCGTTCCACGTGGATGTTTTTACCTCATTTCCTCTCATTTTTGTTATCTTTATCGACATAGTTGTCAAAATGTAAGGCACTTCGCTAGCGTGTCCTCTCTACTACAAACTATTTATTCCATCATAAGACCCGCATCGCTGTTTGACATTAACGTCGCCTGAGACCTGGATAATATGCTAACAAGCCATTGCCACACAAAAACAGGAGCCGCATCCGCATACAAATATATCCACTGATGAAGCATATAGAGTAATACTTATAGTACCAGAGTTCTGATTATGCATGAGGCCACAGCTGGGCTTATAACTAAGTCGCAAAGACATCGTATCGCCGATCCAATAATAAGGAACTGTTAATGCCGGTTGTTCCGTAGCGGAAATGTACCCAAATTAACCATGGTTACCATCAAACAATCAGTGTGACAACCTTCGAGATTTTGCAACAATAGGTTTCTTTTTGTAGTGTTTACTTCATCATTGACATTACAATCGGAAGCATGATCCGGTGTGTATGATGATCTCATTCTCTCAAGTAAATGCTGCCTTTTAATTGCAAGATCTCATTCATGGGGAAATAAGTATGTATATGGGATTGTACAGCGTCAAGTCATTCAGGAATCGTATCTGTTCCACAGGGGACCATATATTCAATCATAAGACCCACACCACTGTATGACATTTACGTCGCCTGACAGCTTCATGGCGTGCTAACTAGCCAACGGTTCACCAGAGTAAGATCCCCAACCGCATAACCATGAATAACCAGATGAACTATTTACATATCAAGTACTTTCTATGGATATGGGTGTTCGCTGGCGATACATCATGGTCTGCAACATGCCATTATATGAAATCGGATTTACACTAGTAGGCAATGTTTAACCTTTCACTTATTGTATACAGCGGTATGTACATTTGTTTTGTTACGGCTAACAGTGTTTTAATAGATCCATAGCTTAGGATGCCATCGCTTAGTATAGTTATTAGACGAGGTGAATGCTTAGAATGAGATTGCGAATTCGAATGTATCCAATTGTTCCTGGATTTTGCGCATGCATGACTAGCTCGCATGATACCAGCGTAGCCGTTGGCTGTGTCGAACATTGTCGGCCGTCATTGCCTGGAGTGCATGCCTGCAATAGCAACATTCTATGGCTAGCATAGGACAGCAGTGTCTATGGCCACGTAGCGTCATTCCCTTATTGGATACGATTTCTTGCGTGTTTGTATATATATATATATATATATATATATATATATATATATATATATATATATATATATATATATATATATATATATATATATATATATATATATATATATATATATATATATATATATATATATATATATATATATCTATATCATATATATATATATATATATATATATATATATATACATGTATATATATACCTTAGATATATATATATATATATATATATATTTGTTTATTTATATTCTCAGTTGATGCCTTATTCCATAGATCAGACAAGGATAACTGCAGAGTCGCCGGTTTGAAGTAGACTGGGCAAAGAACAAAACATATCGATTGATAGAGCTCTGGAGAAGAATAAACGGTCAATGCGAACTGCAACGTTTGCATAATATCCTCATCTAAAATAGTGCCGTTTGCTGGCGGTGATTGTGAACTTTGTTGACTCATATAGGAATGCTGGTCTATAGCACGCTTATGACCACAGTTTGCTTACGTTTTTGACCCTGCAATAATACTGTTTGTTGATTGTAAACTATGTTGACTCACATATGTAATCATATTGTAATGGACAGGTCACGGTCATACCAGCCTCTGTTCTTATAAAATGCTGGACATCTCGGTCACCTGGCAGTCATCAGCGTTTAGTAGCAAGTGAATGTAACTTAATGTCATCATGTACACATTAAACCCCTTTGATGAAAGTGTCGCGGTATGGGATGGCCACATACTCGCGATCACTTATACCATTAATCGGTTATCATATTATAACGTGATTGGGGCAAGCGTAGAAATGAAGTATAAATGAAGCGCATTCTCAACCTCAACACACACGCACACACCTACCGGGCAGTCGAACGAAGCTGCTGCCACTATACAAAGCCGATCAACGAACTTGGGTGTCGTCAACTAAGCGAATTATAATAAGTTGAAACAATCGGAATAAAGCTTCCGTCTGAATTAATGGCTGTCTGTTTATTGCCACATGTCGGGGATTACCAATGCCCGCCGAGAATCTTGAATCTGGTAAAAGAAGACTATTAGCCACAACAGGGACATCAGCTTTACCACATGGTGCATAATAACATTTCCAAGGAGCTTATTTGGAGTGCTCGTCAATAGCATGATTGATGAACTCCCGGTCTTTATTCTGCGAGTTAATGTTTATACCATAAGCAAGTAGTACAGGGAAATTCCTCCTGTCATTGTTGTTGTTATATTTTGAAACTACAGACTGACTTCTCTATACCTCGTGCATGACGGTTCCGTGGTACCTGCTCTGATATGCCATCTTGGAACTTGCTAAACATTAGGTCATATCTGCGAGTCAATTAGGTTGACGTTCTATTAAGTTGATACGCACCATGGCTGGTGAGGTTTTGTTAAATGGAGCAGTAATAAACCACAGTTTGAATCTCTGTAAAGAGTTGTCGTAATAAGCCACATGGGTGAACTAAAAATAAGTTGCTGCAGCATAATTGTCCGTCTCATGTGGTTATTTGATGGAGAAATGTTCATGGCGGTAGCAACAAGGTGATCATGCATTCACCATCGCACAGGTTCAGTCCTATTGACCTTTTATAGGATAAAGGAGCTAATAGCCATCGCCTTTATCATATTGTAGGGAACGAGCCGAGAGCAATTAGCCTGATGATCGCTAACCCGTATTTCATTTGATTACACTGTTCGCTGTTTTCGCACGAAATCATCATTATATTTATTTCTGAAACAGCGCGTGATAAGCCACCTAGAAAGCAAATAATGTTGTCTTGTTTAACAATTACGAGTGAGCCTTTGGCATCATTTCATCGTTTATTTCTTCTACACTAAATTTGTGTTACGCAATACTAATCCTAGGAATCAATATTCCCTTACGGCGAATTTTCGATAAATTTTTAGACTGTCGGTTAACTTTAGAATTGAAGCTGATGACTATGCTATAGAAATATATTAGTCTTTTTTTGCACTCTGTCATTATATACTAGTTACAAAAGACGCATTGACATTTAGCTTCCCGCGTGAGGCTAAGCCAGAAAGCCGTAAATGCAAGTAATTCGGAATGCCAGGGCTTGCAGTAACAAATTAGCTATACCAAAACCATTTAAGGTAAGCTGCTCTATATCGCCTCTAGAATACATGGTAACTCGGAGACAACCACTATCGGCTACACTGATGCTGACCAGCAAGGAGAAGTAAACTGGCGTTCTGCGCGGCCAAGTAAAACCCAAACAGCTTATTGTAGGATTACTCTTACACACCTGGTCATAATAAATTTGACAGAGCGTATGTATGGTTCAAGGATTGTATTAAATCACGCCATCAGAGAGCAGTGTATTCATGCCAGTCATGTGAAGATTGTCAATTCGAAATATATCATATATATGTCTGAATATATAAACGATGCCTACTATGAGGCTTACGCACACTCTCTGATTAGAAAAGCAATGCAAATAAGACGACAGTGCATACGGCAAGCATCACAACATTCAGGTCTCTTCACTATCTAATTTCTAACTAACCTTAGACAATTCGTAGTGAAATAAATTATCACACAAGCAACGAAAACCAAATGTATGTATTGTATAGTTGACTGTGGGGTGCGCGCTACTAATGTAAAGCAATGATGACGCCCGTGAGTATATTAACCGCGACCCAGGTAAAGCAATAATGACGCCCATGTGTATTATGATGCTACCCAGGTAAAGCAATAATGACGCCTATGTGTATGATACTGCTACCCATGTAGGCAATAATGACGCCTATGTGTATGATAATGCTACTGGTGATCAATGACTGTAATCATGACTAGTGCCGAGTAGGCGATGAACTTATGGGCAAAATCAGTCGTACTCATTAGACATTTTCTTGGGTTTTGCTGGAGTGAAACAATTCAGCCACGCAAAAATCTAACACAAATTTTTGCCCTCCAACCTGGTAAACCTACTATTGTTTGCACCCAATTCCGCATCTTTTGAAACTGCCACATTGTCTCAAAAATCAGCGTGTCCAAAGTGACTTTTAGAACATGAACAATACAGCTGTATGACAAATACAGTACATGTACATCGCAGGTAACGAAGCACCTTGGCTATGTCACTCGCCTACAAATGACAACAACCACGATAAGGCACACACATTTGCTTACACATTGTACGGGACGATCACAGCACTAGAAAATTAATTTATTTATCAACATACCTCAAATCATTTTCTAAGCTTGAGTGGCTTTATACTTTTTCATGTCCAATTGGTGGATGAGGAGAAAAGATTGAACCACGGTTGTTCTTAAGGTAGTCAATATGCGATGTCATATTCACAACGTCGGTTCAGTTGTTTTTAGAAAGGCACTTGTAGAGTTTGTGTGATTATGGCGTTATAAATGCTTGAATATCCTTATGGAATATCAGATCCTTTAGGCGAGTACTTCTGTTGTATTTGAATTCGATGATTAGTAAGTCTCCCATGGCCATGCACAGTTTCTTACCAAGCAATCTCCAGCGTGTCTAGTTGTATAACGCTTTATATTGATTCATTTCTATATTGCCTCATACTTAACGAATGTACAATCCTTAAGTATCAATCTCTGTGAATCTAAAATGTTAATTTCTTTCTCCCTAGAATTTTGCTTGCTGCAATGAGTTGAGTCATTCTCTCGTGCAATATAGGGACCAACAAATGAGAGAAGGCCCAATCCGTTCAACCGCAAGTGAGACGGAAATTGATTGGACCTACTCTTGATCTGACGTGCCAATCAAGAGGATCATCAGCACAATATATGACTGTAGAGTATATCTGGATAATATTCCTGGCCCTCATGGGACTTCAAACGACCGTGTTAACTGCCCCATCGAGAGCCCACAGCTATAATATGACTATCCTATCACATTCAGCCCTATCCTATTCTACAGGCAGAGTGACACAACTATTTGACATTAATCCATTTGTCGTTTTGATGACTCTTTCTCTGTTAAATACACTAGACTGCATATTGTGGGAATAATCAAAAACACTCAATATATTGAGCTCAGGCCAACTTTCAACACCAGGCATTTACGCCTAATGACAGGTGTTGATAAGTCGCTGATCAGTAGTTAAACCACTCAGCTTATGAGCGTGTCTGCAACGAGCCACATTTATGCAATCAGTCATAACAGCGATGGTTGGCTGATTGTCTAATTATGTATGGGTGCGTGTATCTGGAGTCGTATGATGTCCAATTGTGAATGAGATTCGGTGTGTATATGTACGGCGGCACTGGTAAACAGCAAAGATACAATGGGCAAGCATTGTTCTAACAGTAGTCGAAGGATACCTAATTCATAACATTAAGAGTCCAGCTTTGGTGACAGATCTGGGTGATATGCATGCGCTAAATGGAAGGTTCACGTTTAATTGAGGGTATGTAGATTGCTCCTGCTACAGCAGAGCGCATTCATTTCCATTAGGAAGATAATGGCTATTAATGGGATGATGTGACCTATGTGTGCTTTCCAAGGTAACGTTGTGACGGAAACGGATATAGGCAGTGAGCGTGAGTTACGGTGTGAACAGTTCAATTTGTGGGGAGGACGAATTAAACATATTAGAGACAAACGTGAATAGGCAATATTAGAGACTGATGAGTTAGGAGTTGTAATTAAAGTGTCCACAACCGATGGTTGCTTAAATAAGATGGTTGAAAATGTTCCCTAGTTGTTTCGTAATCCCTGACTTATATCAATCAAAATCGGTGTTCACATCGGTACATAGTTACATATACGTCCTGTATCAGGTCGCATGCGTTTACTTACGTTATCGGATAGCTCGCCCGAGCTGTCATTACGTATCCCTCCTAAGCTTCCATTGAACTCGGCGAACATCAATCACCAACGACAGACGCATGTGCCGACTAATGCCGTCATTCCGTTTACGTGTGATACGACAATATGACAATGTGCAATTACAGGAAAACTAAGAAGAATGGACCTCCATTAATATGCCGTATCAACTTGTGTTGACGGCTATCTGTGTTACCCTTCAGTTAATTAATTGCCCTATGTGATTGGTAGGGCAGTTACTCTATAATGTAGGATTTGTGGAGCAGTATTATTGACCCAAACCACTTGAACCTAAGATAAGCAACCCCAAGTAACGGGCTCACGTGAATCATGTGAATGATTACTTTGAATTAATTAAGACAGTGCTGATAATAAGGAGTACAGTAATGTGGAGCTGATAATTTAATTCCACACTGAAACATATAATAAAGCACAAAATTCCTCTCGCAAAGCTTGTAATCGCAGGTCATACGAAAAAGATTGTGTTCTCAGCCTACTGTACCTCTCAGCACAAGCACAATAGGTAATGGAATCGTTAGTTTCGCGGCCCGGTCTGGGAGACTGTTCATCCTCATCTATCACTATCTCGCACAAAAAAACATCTGGGTAATCAGATTCACTGTGCTTCTTAATGTGCTCTCAATATGACAAATGTATTCTCCGATTGCATGGCTACTCTTACTTCAGTATCCGAGGAACGTGGGCGAGTTGTGCCATAACTGATTGGCTTAAGTGACGTGCATGAGATGCAGCTAGATCTTAGCTTTTGATGGCACATGACATTCGTTTTCTATGCAGTCATATCATTAGAATAAGAATCAAAGACCAATAATTCAATTGCTCTATTTGGTTGATATGAAGGTAATGTTTATCAGTGCAGGGTATGTAAATTGACATAAGTATCCGCATGATTAATGCCAGGTATAACAGTCGCCCCATTATTGGTCATTTTTCGTGTTCTACATTTAACAGCCGACATAACCGATTCGACAGGACGAAAGACCAGAGACATGAAATGCCTTGCCTAGAACAGAACACCATAGTGCCGCATAATCAGGGTCGCCTCAATGACCGCTTGGCCGCGGTAAATGATGACAATGATGATGATGATCATAATAATGATAATGATAACAATCATAATGATGATGATGATGACAAGGAGGAGGAGGAGGAGGGGGAGAAGGAGGAGGAGGAGAAGGATGACGAAATATACAGCGACGCACTGAGGCCTTCACATGCCACATGACTTTAATGAGTGCATGAAAGCCAGTCTAAAACGTCTGCAGGCATGTGAAGGCCATAATATTACATCACTTTGGTGTTAAACTTGACGTAAAACTCCAGCATTTAATTTTTAAATTTTATTTTTGACTCATTCCACAGCAGCTGCTCATGAAAGGCATCAAGCGACCATAGGTGCTTAATGCGAGCTATCCATGCATCTATTTATCCTCATGGATAACCATTTATCTCTGTATGAGAAATTACATCCTGCAAATATATTATTATACATGAGAGTTTTTCATCTTGAAAGTCAAACTCAGGCTTATGTTCAGAATATACCACAATGTTTGTTTGATATTCATGTCTCATTTCTCAAACTAACATTGACGCGCGGACGGATATTGGGTGACTGCAGTCTCAGCTCTCTGCACAGGTTAACAGGTTAAATGTTACAAAATAACAGTAATATGCACCTGACTCCCTGAACGGTTTAAACAACTATTTGCTAATGTACCCATTCCAACAGCAGCTATTAGGTTAACCCAGATCACATAACGGACATCTGTATACGTTTCCTCCACTCCCAATTACACCTCTAACCTTTATCAGCCTTCACTAATGGACGCCATCACCTGTGTACCTTTTCCCTCTCCCCAGGTGCTACACAAACACTATCAGTAATATACGAATTCTCAGTTGGCTGGTTTTATATGATCAGTTACAACCTCCCATCTATTGTTTTCATTGCTCTTTCTGCAAGAAGTGTGCGCGAGTAGGTCATTCCGGATTATAAATGTCGTTGTACCCGCTGATTAAGTAAAGAGGCCACATGGCATATCTTATGTATGAAATGTCGGTTATTAACGCGTTCGCTTTGATTCGTACAAATTGATATACATTTCAATTATAAAATTCACGAAAGCGTTAAGCCCCAACCACCCATCACTACCTGACTACTCACCAATCACTGTTGGGCATTTCGACACGGATTGAATAAGATGCATTATTACGCTAAATGAGCGTCCACGTTCGTCAACAGTGTGTGTCCGTTTATGTTATGGTAACGGGTTTTTGAAACAGTATCAGATCCAAACCCATAAAGACTCGATATTGCTCTATCACTATACAACAATGTGCATCCGTTAATGTTATGGTCACGATCTTTTGAAACAGTATCAGATCAAAAACCATAAAAACTCGATAATTCTCTATCATTCTCAAGTTTCCTATTCTTTATGGTGCATTTTTGATAATTTTTAAATGGCACATATTGTTCAAAGCGAGAGTGGAATCACAGATGAATTTGTGTTAAAATTCTCTATTGGATCCATATTTGTGTAAATATGCTATATATTACAGTTATCTAAAAATGTAGGCTCAAACATCATGAATGACTAAAAACATGCGCAACTAGGGGTCGAAATTAATTAAAGCAACCTGGAAACAACGACTGTGTTATGTGAATATTCACTCCAACTAGTTAACGTTTCCAATTCCATGTTCACTGTATATCAAGTAGCCCTGATTCCAAATATCTGTGTTAACAACAGCACCATGAAGCAGAAACAGACGAGTTCCTTGAACTATATTTACATTATTTCAATCAACCCCCCCCCCCCTGCACGGGAGACAGAGGTTATTCGAATGTGCTTACCACTGTACCTTGGACGTCGCTTTGTCGTGTATGAATTAGTCCCTCATCTATGGACGAGCAGCTAAAATTATGTGGCCCCGTGTGCCGCGGCAGTCGTATTGTAGTGGTCAATCTGAGACAGACTGACTATGGCTCCTAAGTTGCTGCAAGCAAGTGAAATATATCGTAACCATCGCCTCTATCCCTAACCAACAGCCCTCTGAAAATCGACGTTGCACCATCTCACTCATCAACTTTGCCGATGATTAATTTTTCTTGCGCCTACACTGAGTAGACCAAAGCGATATGGCCAGATTCCACACTGTCTACACTAGAGATATGTCAGAATGACTCATCGTGTAAGTAATGCACACTGTTGAACTAACATGCTGATCAGATGGATCCTCGACGCAAGGTATACATTAACAGGTAAAATGTATCGGCTTGAGACAGGTAAATTACATGTAAGTAAGTACTAGGCATCACTCCACTGCAGCTACTCGTGGTAGGCATCACTCAACTACAGTTGCTATGAGGTAGATAGATATTAATACGCAACAACTAGGAAAAACATTACATCTTTACTGGTATCATCCTAACAAAAAAGCGGAAATGAAACGGCGTGTTGTTTACTAGATTTGAAGAGAATATTAAATAATAAGAGTAAGTGAGAAGAATAAATGGCGTTGAAAGTCTGCAATATTTAACTGCCTGACAGTTTGTCCTGTGAGCATTTATACACTCTCCCAACCAGCGCCAAGACAGAATAGCGGAAGCTGTAATCATGGACAGCGTACACTAGCAATGTCTCCTGTGGAATAAGTGATATCTTGTAAGCGAGTAGAATATTCTTCAAAGGCAACGCGTGTCCCATACAGAAAAACGATGTCAGCCAATTATACGATTGCGCCGCCTTGTCTGGTGATGTTACGCTGACGAGAACGCTAATCCACCATTTGATGGTCAACTCTATCACATTTGTGACCTTATCGTTCATGCGCCTCCATATTGCACAAAGTCTCTAAATTGGAGATGATGAAAGTCGTTGGGGCGATGGCTACCAGCAAATTGAAGCTGCCCATGGCACCCAACACAATACCAAGACTAAGTCAAGCTTTTGACCATAGAAAGTAAGGAAAACACAAAATCCGCCGTTATTATCCATTCATCCATGACAGCCGCCGTATGTAGCTCTTACAAACTGACACATACATAAAGTGGTGTAGGTTATACACCTGACTGATCTAACAGGCGATCTGCGGAGAAATAAAGGAGGCAGAAGAGAACGCCTGATGGAGTTTGTTTCGGATGGATGATTGCTGACCGCATGTTCTGTTGTCGTTGCAAAAGAGCTGATTACAAGGCATTTGATGGTTACATCGTGGTACTAACAGTACCTGACGTATACAGAAGGTAGATAGACCGTGTCATTCTTTTGTAGAACATTCAGCAAACCGATTCATCCACACATTTTCGTTTTCATGTGGGAAATTATGCATCAACTCCGTCGCAAACCAAAGATGTCTCCATGGCAAATTATTTCACAATGAGGAACATATATTCCTTTCTCCATTAGCGCCTTGTTACGATGTCGTGTAATTATTAGAGATTACAGCATACAGCATAAAATAAAGCATCGTCATGATATTAGAAATCAAAAGTGACTAACACCGATTCAAGTGGCGTAGTGGTTAACTTCGTTGCCTTTCATACTACAGAAGGTGTGTTTGATCCCAATGTGTGGAAAACTGAACAGTTACGCGTGACTTACATTACCACGTTAGTTGGCGGTCCTATCACCCGACCCGGTGGCTCAATGGTATCAGGCTGGGCTCGGTTAACTACCCGGTGTGGGCATGGGATTGTGCCAAGTAGGTGTTCAATGCCACTGGGACCTATCCAAGCATCACAATCATCCTCATCCATCATCATCCATCATAGAGATCAATCTGAGTAATCAGAACCCGAGGCACCTTAGCCAAGTTATGCAATGGCAGATTAGGTTGGCTGATGTAGCTAAAGAGAGGCTCAAGCTGCAGGTTGAACAGTATAACCTGCATAATAGTCATGAGACTGCAGAATATTGTTTATTGTTACAGCTAAATCTATGATGGCGCATATCGTTGGTGACGAAACATTTGCAATACGCACATAATTATGCAATGGGAATCATTAATCAAAGAACCAATTGTTTTATTCAGACGTCAACAAATTACTTACATATTGTGTTCTATACATAGCCACGCTCTATTCTTTGTGCGTGCTGATTCCATGCTTATTACCATCATTTTCTACCTCGCTCTTTCTTACAATGACTTTGCGCATCATTTTTACTTTCTAACGCCAATCAAAAGCCCTCGCTTGGTTCGGGGTATATCAAACACATCAACAACAGCTTATCGGAGGTGAGTGGTTGCTACGTTGAATCATCATGTTATTGAATGCTGACCCCATTGATTTGAAATTTCATTCAAGTGAAATATAGGCGCAATTTGTGAAGACATTACTCAAATCTATTTTCAATTTAACCAATTGTTAATGCATGAGTAAGGTGCGTTTGACAAATGCGTCTACTGAGTCTGGTTTAAGCAAAACCAGCATTCACGTGAATATGTCAATTGCATTGCTCCTGGTATAATATAACGGGGGTCTATAAAGATAATTATACAGAGTACCACATGGGAAATTGCAACACTTGAAGCATCATTGTAGAGCAGCCTATATATTACACATTGCATAAAAGGCATTGCGGACCTTAGCCAAACGTGTTTGTAGCCAGAATTATTATTTGTAACATATACTGTTCTAGAAGCCTATAAAACGTAAATGGGGGAAATTAATTAAAGTTTAAAGTTTAATTTCTGCATTTGATATACTGTGCAGAGGCTTCACAGCTGGAAAACTATTAATTATGGGTGATATGTCGTGAAAAGGCTTGCATCACATGTGATGGTTTGAGCTCGTCCAGTTATTCAACATCCAATCCCGGAAACGCACTGACAGCTACTACGAACAAGTTATTAGTGTATCTTAACTAATCCACATCAGGCAGTGCCAACGGTTGGTGTATCCATACCCACTAATGACGAATGACGGAAATGAATTTTGAAAGCTAGTTAATTACGTATATGGGTGAAAGCCTGCCAGTGACTGAACGGATTCTGGATGGAATGCGAGGTTGCAATCACTTATATGCAGGAGAAAGACATATTTCTTCAATTTCATGGAGTCGGACATATTGTGAACCTCCTATAGAAAACGTTCGCATAATTATGACTCCTCCATTTAAGGGGAATTTATGCGACTCTGCCACCTCTGCCCACTCACTTCACTCCTTACTTCATTGACACAGTAAAACTGCATTTCATATTATTGACAAATATCATGTATTACCTATCAGTTTGTATTTTGTCATACATTACCAACGTGGCAACTTAAGATGAAGCAATTGTATCTTCTACATGCCTCACGTACGATCAGTTAAAATATTTCATTCTTTTTCTCGTTGCATTTCTATTGGATACAATACAGAAGTACACAGAGCGTGCAGAGCAGGTTATTCAGTTTCAAACTTTCTTCGTACCTGCTGCTTAAGTATATAATATCGCTTATTCAACTTTTCAGTATGAGTGGTACACAATTGTTCACATTTCCATTCATCAATTAAACCTCATATAAAGCCAATTATTGAAGTGGAATGGGAGCTCAGCTTTATAATATGTCAATTACAAAACCCCGCAATACTGCACTGCCCTTGCCACCCGCCACAACTCATCAATCGCTGTTGGGCATTTAGACACGGATTGCAACAGATGCATTATAACGCTACATATGTATCCACGCCCGTCAACATTATGTATCTGTGAATGCTATGATAAGATCATAAAAAACAATACCATATCCAAACTCATAACGACCCAGTATTATTTCATGACGATGCACGGTTACCGTAGTAAATGAGGGTATTTTGTTTTATATGCTATAAATGGCCCTAATTGCTGAAAACGACCATGAATTCACCTTCAAAGGAAGTATATCCTCAGAGCAGGTCATTATTATCAGGCCAGAACAGACTCGCTACTAAAGTAATGCAATGAACTTTTCATAGACTTTAAACCTAATAGCATTGAGATTCTGAGAGGACCTATCCGACCTCACAGACCGCTGAATGTGTTACCACAGTCCAGTGGTTGCCGCTGCTTCATTCGTTACTCTTCGATGGTAGAACACCTATAATATTGTGGCCCAATGTGCAGCTGATTTTATCTGCGACAGTCCTATTGTGGTGGTCAATCTGCTAAATCAAATTCACTGTGTCTCTTAATATGCTGCAAGCAAGGTAAATGTATCTGTATTATCGACTTCATCACTAGCCAACAACATCTGACAATCCACGTCACGCTATCCAACTCAGTCCTTTTGCCGATGATTCATTTTCGCGCGCTTGCACTGAAAAGATCAAAGCAATTTGGCACGAATCCACACTGTCTACACTAGAGAGATGTCATAATGACTCATCGTGTAAGTAATTCACTCTCTTGAACTAACATACTCGTCAGGTCGATGATCAGCGCAAGGTATACATGATGCATGTATCTTACCTGAAGCTATATATCAACAAGTAAAATGCATCGGAAAATAATTCTAGGATACGAAAGGAAAAGAAGCGGAATAAGGTATAGGTAATACTCCACTGCAGCTTCACATGGCAGGCATCTCTCTACTACAGCTGCTCGCAGTCCAATTGATCCATACCCTCCAGTGTACTGACAAGGCTGCGAGGTCGATATTGATACGCAACAGCTCGGAAAAACATTAGCTTGTTACTTGCCCATTCCAACAGTACAGCGTGAATATGTGTTTTGCAATAAATTCCGAGAGATCATTGCATTGCGAATATGATTCAGTAGATTGGTAGCATTGAAAACCTGCGTTGAGAGTCCGACATTTGGCCGTGTGATCATTTTTACTCTCTCCCAACAAAGCCGAGACGAAAAAAACGAAAACTGTCAGCACCCCAGGATTTGCACCTTGTGGCAAAGAGGATTACATTGCAACGTTTTGGATGTGTCAGCGGCTTACTCAGGAAATATTGTGATGGTTAATGGCAGCATACATTTACTACTGTGTTATCTGCCTGGTGATGTTATTCACGTAAGACACCATTAACTCGTCAAATTTCACTGATCCGCTGAACGTCTCTCCGTTGCAGAGTAAGTATATAAAAGACTGTGTTTCCTTTTCATCCCTGCGATTTTGCCGACTATTATCTCTGTCATACCACACTGGCAGTACACTTTGAGTTAATATAAGGTAACAAACAAAGTGGGATGTAGAAAATGAGATCAGGTCCGCCCACTTAACGGCGGCTGATTACACCTACTCTTGCTCTGACTTGCTGATCAAGTTGATAACCACTATGATTGAATAATGCGCCAATATTGCTGCTGCTTTATACGATGAACCGTGCAAACAAAGTTGATTCTTCAGCGATATAGCAATCAGAACAGCCCCAAGATATTACATTTGATGAGCGTTAAAGATAAACCAATTAGGTTATGTTATTTTTATGTAGATTAAAGGAGGTATATATTACCGTTATTGTGAGAGATATCTGGGACCCCTGATTTTAAATGGAACGATTAATTGTCAATGCCCAAGTGATACTTCAAAGAAGGGCCCCAGCCGATTGAAGCTGCTTATTACACTCTCAATGTCATGACTTATTCAAGCTCTGTACCATCAGAAGTAAGGAAAACACAAAATTCATCTAAACAAGACGCGGTATGTGGCTATTACATACAACCACGTGCACAAGGTGGTGTAGGTTTTGCACCTGACTGATCTAATAGGCGATCTGTGGAGATAGAAAAGTAGGCAGACGAGAATGTTGCATTTTTCAGGAGAGATGATTATTGATCGCACGTGCAATCCCTTTGCAGAAGACCTGGTATCCTTTACAACGCTCTGGGTAGTTACATTTTTACGTTAGCATTAGCTGACAAATACAGATAGGACATTCAGCCAACCGATTAACCTTCACATTTTTATTTTCACATGAGATATTGTGAAGTTTAGCCTCACATAAGCACGGTCGCGAACCGAAGATATCTCCCTGGCAAATTATTTCATAGTGAGGAACGTACATTTCTTTCTCAATCGGCGACTTGTTACCATATCATATAAGTAATGCAGAGTACTTGGCATTCACGACACAAAGTAAAACAGGTGTGGTCATGATATAAGGATTCCAAAGAGACTAACTTCGATTACAGGGGCGTTATGATGTACAGCCTTTCAAACCATTGACTGTTTGTTTGATCCCAATGTGTGGAAAGCAACTCCGATTCTAGGGGCTTTATGGTGTACTGCCTTTCAAACCATTGACTGTTTGTTTGATCCCAATGTGTGGAAAGCTGACTAGTTACTTAAGACGTACATTAGCATGTTAATTGGCGACACCATCACTGACAGGAGATACACCTAAGCCGGTGGCTCAATGGTATGGTGACTCGGCTTACTACCCGGCGTAGATAATAGGATTGTGCCAAGTGGGTGCCCATAGCCACGGAGGCCTGTCAAAGCATCATAAGCTTGTCCATCCCTCATAGAGATCAATCTGATTTATCAGAACTACTGCGCTTCTAAATGTGCTGTCAACAACACAAACATTTGTTTGAACACAAGGCATCTTAGCTTAGTTATTCAATAACGGGTTGTCTCATGTGGCTTAAGTAAGGCTTACGCAGCATATTGAACAGTATTACCTGCTTAATAGTCATGAGACTTCAGAATATTGTTTATTGGTGCAATTAAATTTTTACTTATGATGGCCCATAACGGTGACGGCGTAGCATTTAAAATGCCCGCGGATTTATGCAATGAGAATCATAAATCAACGAACCAGCTAGATTATTTAGGGCAGGATAGAACACAAAGCGATGAAAAACATAACAGTCATCCGCTCATTGCTCCCATATCATGTTCGATGTATAGACACGCTCAATAAATGTTAATTAGCGACTCCATCCCTAGCCGACAATCTCTAAACATTTGCACACATTGCACTCTGCCACCCAGTGACTTTGACAGATATATATTTTCTCGCGCCTACTTTGCGAATATCAAAGCAATATGAGGCTTTGAAATCAGAAGGCCCGAATCCACACTGTCGACACTAAAGTGTAAAGTATACATAATCAATTACTCTTCCCTCTGGCGTTTTTGGCATAAGGTTGAATGAATCGGAAAATAAATTAAAAGCGTAAGACAGGATAAGCATGTGTAAGTTAGTTATAAGCATTACTCCTCTTAACCTGTTCAGGATGAGAACGCCATTCTTAATCAGCCCGATGTATTCATATATACCTACATTCTTTCAAGACTGTGACGTAGATATTGATACACAACAACTTCGAATACAAATAGCTTTTCAAATGGGCCATTCTACAATTACAGAAATAGGAATTAATGTTTTGTGAGAAGTTAAGAGAGATAATTGAATAACGATAGTTAGTGAGATAAATAATATAGATGATAACCAGGATTGACTTTTTGTACTGTGAGAATTTTTGCTATCCTAAAAAGGAACCAAGGTAAAATAGCGAAAGCCATTATCTTTGATTGCGGCCCGGAAATTACAATGACAATGCATCATGGTGAGCGTATCAATGGGTTACTTATATATTGAGACAGTAAATTAGATTATACTTTTTCATGATCTGTTCATTTTCCGCATCTTCATTCAGGATGCTCAAAACGAATCTAATCCATTCGATTCCGCATTTGCAACATTAACTTTAACTGTTCAAGGTCCTTGCGGGGGATCTCAATAAACAAATCAGCTAGCCTGCTGCTGGTCGTGCTTGGCTGTGCAGGTCGACATCGCCAGTAGATGTTGCCAGCAATGCTCAGTCAACCAATAAATAGAATCCATTATATCCCCTACCCCTGCAGCCCGGCAACAATACCACATCAACAAATATATCTATATCACTGAACCATGTTCCTCATAAAATGTAAGATTCTAACATGTGCTTCCACTCAGCCAAGCTTTTCTTCTCACTGTTTCGTTTTGCTAGCTGTGTTGCTATGACGACGTATGACTCCGCGCCGATCCCTAGCCGATCATCCGCTACATATAGCCGCTGATTCACAGATGCTGTTACTTTACGCCAGGCGGGGTAGATAACGAGCAGATTGCCACGGACACATAGCAGACTGCGTCCGTCACGGAGGGTACTTATCACGAATGGATGACTTTATTTATGTGTGGTACTGTGGCTAGTATCATGAGACCCCCACTTCCACTCTCGGCGCCAACATGATAACAGACGCTGCACGTTCACAGTCCGAGCCTATTGTAAATGTGTAATGGATTCCACACACCACCAACCGTGCACGTGTTATTCATCGTTAGGCTATGGTTATTCGCGTATGACACAATTAACAAATTATACTTCATCAACCCTCTAAAAGCCACCACACGTCTTCGCTGCTAGGCAATGAGCCGCTCAGATTGCGATCATGTGTCCAGACAAATGACGTTAATGAATGCATGCAGTGTTGTCCACAAATATAGGCAAGACAATGGATCAATAATTCATGCTAGTAAGCCAATGACATCAGTTACTCCGTAAGATCGAGCAATTTGTGTACACCTATGGGTACATGCAAGGTGCGCTAAAACGAATGTTAACCATCCAGTGACGCTTATTTGACAATATATTCGCGCATTAACCTCATCCCCTTTTCATCTTCCCACACAAACCCACCCTTCCTCATCCATTGTTATGTATCTCGCCCAAATACAAATAACGAAAATCTTAAAGAAAACTCGATCCACGCTATCATTGTCCCTTTCCATCATACCTTAACCTTCACATTGTATAACCGGGATCGGACCATCCACCAACATCTCTCGTCTCCATTGGAGAAATTGACAACAAACGACCAACAGACACCACCATGCCCACCACACGTGCCAGCATTCCAGACACCCTGAATTCAATATGTTCATAGAATCTGTGTATGGGTTTCGAATTTATCCAGGCATATCCCCATGCAAGATCATAATGTCGCTTTTTCTGGACACTTGAAAACTGGCCCAATTGTGGAACGAATGACGCTTTCGAACTTGTCAGGGGAGGCAATTAACTGATATTGATCAATCATTGTCTCTTACCTTAACTTCATGCTGACTGATGCAGTGATGTTCATTAAGGTGTACACTTTGCTTAACCTTATCACTGGGTAAGTAATGGAGCACCTCAGGAATATGACTGCAGTCTATCCTTCCAGGGCATATTAAGTAAATAACTTATTATTATGCCTCCTACATGTTTGACATCCTAACACATAGCAATCCACCTCACACTCATTAATCAGACCCTCCTCACACACAGTTATATGGTGGGATGAGGGTTGATCCTCTGTGTTGAAACACATGGAGACACCAATGGGGTCATTGACCCCTGTGGAAGAGCGGTCAGCTGATAGTGGGTCAGCTGATTCGGTAAGGAAGGCGGGACAGGGGTGTAGGAACAGCAAGCCAGCAACACGTATAGCTCGGTCTGTAACGCTGGTTACAGGATTAAGTCCTTTCAGAAGGGTTAAGATGGGGCGAGTGTTAATAGAGTAAGGCTGGAGGTAGACGCGCTGACCGAAGATGGTAATACAGGTATGTTAGTGCTAGAGGTTTGGACGACTGATATATAGAGAAGTGTTGGCTCAGATTTCATACTGGTGGATTACCAGAAGCTGGTCACAGACAACAGATCTCTTGCTAAGCAAGTCATTGTGCTGGAAGTCCTTCCCCGTTTTGACAAGTCTCGGTTCACTGAATATAAGACTCGAGAAAGTCAGCAAAGCACAGGTTGTTTTCATAGATACATTCTCTTATTCCATCGATAATCCGCAACTATTTAAGGACAGTTTGCACTCATCGGGGTGCTTAAGCACTGGAGCATATGTGCCTCAGAGAGTGTGAATGGCAACCGGTTCCTTTAAATCAGGGGGATGATGGCGCACGGAGCATAGTAAATAGGATGCCACCTGCGCTGGCTTACCTTGTTAAGGCTTAATTATGGTCCTTTGTAAAGTGACAAGGTCAGGCTGTAGCAGCTGTAAAAGATGACGACGGGGATTCAACATGTATATAAATGAGCCGTTCTGGATATTATATTTGTCCTTCATGATTGTGATATACCAGTTATTACATTGTGTAACGTTAATTGAAGATAATTATCATAATAAACTCTAAATAGCCAATAGAAAATAGCTACCATCTACATTATTCGCACATTGACGAGTCATTACACAAATCCCAGTGCAGCTTGAAGCTAACCGCATAGGCAACCCTGACATTTTGTCCGTGTACGTGAAAAATCGCGACCCATAGAAATGGTTTGAAATCATTCATGAATCCATTCCGTGCACTTGTATGCAAACGAGTTCGTGACTTATCGTGTCCGTAATCATCATCCCATGACAGTGACAATATTACAGTAATTCCGTTTCAATAGTTAAGTCAAATTTGCCTAAAGCTATGAAAAACGTATATAAAGCAAGTATCACAGGTAAATAGATAGCTTGCTAGCTTTATGGTAAATGTATAGCACTGTTTTATTTGTTTGGTCAAGGAAATACAAAGACATAATAGTTTACCAACAAATAACCAAGAAAGCTTGGAAGAAAATGCATTGCAACTACGATGTATGTTTGACATGTGATGTCACAAAGTGCCAAATTCGTAACACCTGACAAAATATTGGATTATGCGCATGCCTGGCTTTGCGTGTGATAAGAAGGCATTGAATTACAATGGGGACCTCACCATCCTGCTGTGCCTTTCAAGATTGTTCGTTACTCAAGCTCTATTAAATAAACCAGCTCATATGAACACTGGAACTAACCTAACATATCTGAAAGTGTGTGTTCGTGTACATTGAGCTGCTTGGTAGCGCATTTGTATGGATTAAGCGGCATGGTAGTGCCTTACACTTAACTAAGCTGCACAGTGGGTAGCGGAAGGGGCTGCTGGTATCTATAGATCCTCCCACATATAGACCCTGGTTGTTGGATAACACGTGCTCACTTTGCGATTATCAATCTGCCCTCGAGTCCACCCGACCACAATATGTGTTGTACAAAATCCAAGCAAATATCTGGTGAAGAATATGCCCAGGGTCAAGGCCAAACTGTTTGACACATGTGTTAAACTTTTTACTTGCTTCAGAAAAATATAGAAATGTAGGAAAAAGCCTGGAATAATCAATGGGTTATTGCATGGGAGATGGCGCGCAGATATCCCGAACAAGTTGCTAAAAGACCGCAGTATTGTCATGCTATTCGTAACATGGCGTCATTCCTAAGGTGTTCAGTGGATCAAGCACACGGATTTTCGTCTTGGTGGCGAGCCGGAGAGAGCTCAAATGCTTAACAGACCAAACGTTGGACTTATGCTTCGTGGGGAATATTTCTACATTATTTCAGTTATACCTCAGTGTACATTACGGAACAACAGATGATTGGTAAAAGATGGGTTGTATGCCACTTAAACAACAAGGTCATATCGCCTATTGATTTATTAAACAGTGTTTATATGTGTGCTTGTAGATCTTGGACATGACTGAAAGCGAACTTACAATGGTGGCAGATCATATTGGCCACAACCTTAACATCCATACTGACATCTATAGGATTCAATCATCTCTTACAATAATCAGTATTGATAGTAAATTGAAAAGCGCTAAAGACACATTAACTCAATACTTAAATGTAGTTGTCGAGCATATGTATATATATATATATATATATATATATATATATATGTATGTATATATATAAATACATATAAATATTTATATATATATATATATATATATATATATATATATATATATATATATATATATATATATATATATATATATGTGTGTGCGTGAGTGTTTGTGGTGGTGTGGGGTATGTATGTTAAGTAGATTTGAATGTATGTTTGTATGTATGAAGGTTGGTATTTATTAATGTATGCTTTTATGTATGTATGTATGTATGTATGTATGTATGTATGTATGTATGTATGTATGTATGTATGTATGTATGTATGTATGTATGTATGTATGTATGTATGTATGTATGTATGTATGTATGTATGTATGTATGTATGTATGTATGTATGTATGTATGTATGTATGTATGTATGTATGTATGTATGTATGTATGTATGTATGTATGTATGTATGTATGTATGTATGTATGTATGTCTGTATGTATGTCTGTATGTCTGTATGGATGTATGTATGTATGTATGTATGTATGTATGTATGTATGTATGTATGTATGTATGTATGTATGTATGTATGTATGTATGTATGTATGTATGTATGTTTGTGTGTACCGAATTCATTCTAACCTTGTAATCCACACTGTCTACCTAATAACGGAATGGATGCTTCAGACAAATCGCATTTCACAGATCATATGTTGAGACAGATCAGGTAAGTAACCTTCCCTCAACGACATGCTATCTGCACTGGCTTAACGTTGATGGACTGCACATACTCCGGAATGTTTGCGGGAAATACATGACGTCACTTCACTTTCGATTGTTAGGAACATGCGTTGTCCTTGAGATTAAGACCTATTGTGAGAGTGCACTCGCATGATAGTCTTTAGGCCAGCCTACTGACATCAGACATTTATTTGTGCATCACCAGATTTTGATAAATCGCGCGTAAGAAACTGGTAACAGTAATTTCCCTTATACATGCCACCGATCCGGGAGTAAGGGATAGCCAACCGAGGGTTAAGTACGGCCGTGCTCGACTACAGGTGGCCTTTCCAGATTATTCCCTGTACTATGTTATAAATCCGGGTCAAAGCCCCATATCTCGCCATCATTATCGGCTTATGAGTAAGGTTAGCTAGTAGGCCCGGGATAGCTTGGGTTTCTTAAGTACCGGATTCTTTGTTTAAGAGCTTGTAAATAGATGTAGTGAATAGACATAGCGAGGATGGTCCTGACATAAGTCGAGCGCGTGGTTAAGCATGTGAACAGTGGGCGTGATGCAATATTTAAGATAATTGATTTATTCATGTGTCCAACAAATGATAACTGGGTGGCACTTTTGGAAACGTTTTGCAAAACTCAAGCGAAAAAAGTGCCCATGTGTGGTGTACAGTTTGAGGTACTGGTCTTGAGAATCGGAGGAGCTGGGGTATGGGGCGCCGAGTGGTTCTTAATGACAAATGCGTGCATTTTTATTCTTTTCAAACGCAGGGCTACCCATTCTCATCTCAATGAAGACAATGATTAGTATTACTGACATTTGCTAGTGGCACCTGAGTCCGTGTTATTGATAACCCCGGAAACACCAGTCCCCCGTCTCTTATCCAAGCTCAGCCTCAGAAAGCTTTTTCTGGCTAGTAATAATTAGTTCCAGTATCGTCACATGGTATCAGCGTGCGCGACTTATCTGTCTCATTGCTCAATGGGTGGGGAATCTTAGAAGCAGTCACATTAATGGCACCGTTAGATTGAAGCTGTGCATGCGTCTGACATGTACGACAGACACGGATCACCAACATTGCGCGGCTCCTGACCAAATGCCAACCTTGACATGTTTGTTCCGCTGATGTACTTGCTGCGCTCGTTGCGACAAGCATAGCATGCTCAGCAAATCAATAGACGTATATAACCTGGATATTCTAACGTTGATGCACCTTAGGCACATGCCACTATTGTAACTGCTGTTCCTCTTCATCATGTATATAGTTCCGTTGTTGGAGAAATAGTTGAATAACGTATGAGCAACAAGCCACGTGGCCTAGCACTGTGGGTTGGTTTATGGTGTTCTTGGCTTGTCATTGCCAAACATATTTGCCATAGACTGTGTATGTACTAATCAGCTCACGTCAGATTAACGCAAAGTCATGACTGGTCATGACTGGTCATGACTGGTCATGACTGACCTTGAGCGCGTGGCATTTCAGTATATACGCTTATTCGCGTGACCAACAACCTTAAATGCTAAACCGTGTGCAGTGTCTGAGTTGGTAGAGTTTCTTCTTGTCAACGAGCGCTAGGATCCACCTGGTTAACAGTTTTTCAAATCAGAATCATGACCACAAATGATCAATGATATATTCGCCAATTGACTCTAACTTAGATGTGTGGTAGGTTTAACAGGTCTCTCTGGTCATTGTCATTTCAGACGGTGACGCTAATTGACGCCGTCATTATCCGAAGCCGAACTTAAAAGCCAAATACAGCTCGGGTTTTCTCAGCACCGGCTCTTTGTACAAGAGGGTGAAAATAGATATACAGACTGCAGTGAATGGTCAAGGTGAGATATGTGAATGAACATCCTCCGCATGTGTTAGCATGGAAAGTCATGACTAACATTGAGTGCGTGGTGAATAATGTGATTAACAGTTAATAGAGCATTTTTGTTTATATGATTATTCGCGTGACCAACAACATCGAATGTTGAACCGTGTGCATGTATTGAAGGCTCGAGATAATAAACGGGGCTAGAGTTATATTTTGGAATCCCTAATGTACCTGTCATAAGTCAGTTTCATTCCATGACAATGTGATGCCTAACTCATCTTGTCGTCTTGATAGTTAACCATATCCTAAGTCAATGGTCTTCGATTGGATGCCTCACTGCTTTTGTCACCTTCATTTGCTCACGTCTAGTTTTCAGGTTAAACACTATCATGCACATATGCGTCATTATTGCTCTATCTGGGTAGCGCTATCATGCATATAGACGTCATTATTGCTTTACCTGGGTAACGGTATCATACACAGAGGCGTCATTATTGGTTTTCCTGGGTAGCGGCATTATACATATAGGCGTCATTATCGGTTAAGCTTGGTAGCGCGCCCCCCAACACTGACTGTACAATGTATCTGCTAAGTTGCTTGTGTGATAATAACATATTTTTCAATGGGTTTTCTTTTAGTAAACAGTGCCTCTACTAAGGGCTGAAGGTAATTAGACCTGAGCTAGTCCTGAATACAGCGATGCTTACAGTATGCACTGTCGTCTTACTTCATTGCTATAACATACAGAAAGTGAGCATACGCCTCCTAGCAGGCATAGTTTATATATTCAGACATATAACTGATATATCTCGACTTGACATTGAACAGGGTGCTCTGGCAACCTTCACATGACCGGTGTAAATGCACTGTTCTCTGCAGGCATGAATTTATACAATCCTACTATTCCAGCATATCATATCTGCTACCGATAAAATATTCCTGTCAGCGTAATAACAATAGGAAACAATAGCCTGTCACTACCCAATGATATATCAATTGGCTTGCATGCGATCAGTAACAGTATTATCATTAAAGTCTTTGGATGATAGACATGGATTCAATTGCGTCATTCGATGCGCCGCATATGTGACATAACGTAATGGGATTGCTCGCGCAGGTTACGCAATACAACTGCATTGGTGTGTTCGGCTGAATCAAACTAGCGAAAATGGCTCACACTAGTTGCCCGCAAGCTCCTGTGAATGACATTCATGAAATTTGCTGATTTGGTTTTTTGGCCACGCATAACGTCAGTTTACTTCTTCTTGTTGACCAGATTCTCAATGTAGCATATATAGGTCGTCTCCAAGGTATCATGACCTTTACAGCGATGAAGCACAGCTTATCTACATGGATTTGTCAGAGTTAATTTTTTATCGGAAGCCCTGGAATTCCGAATAAGTCATTCAGGCTTAGCGTTTCACGTGAGAGGCGTAACGGCTATGCGTCTTTTGCAAGTCAGATATAATGACTAAGTGAAGTAAAGTTGATGACAAGAATAGATATTTTTTTTGTACACCTGAAAATGATCGCCTGAACATAAACACTCTAGTCAGATTACATACTTTTAATTCATCGAAAATTCACTGCAAGAGAATAATTATTTCCGTGGCGTTTAATTAGACAAAACCAGTATAACAAAAATGCTTTCATCATGGGTTATCGCGTGCTGCTGTGAACTTCAACATAATGCAAACGCTTTATCACTTGGTCCGCCTTTATGTAAATGGAAGCCCGGTAGGCATGGTTTCTGTCGGCTCTTTCTTTATCATGGTATATAGGATCTAGCTATTACCTCCTCCATAATATGTTGATAGGACAGAACCCGTGGGATAGTGATGTAAATACAATTGGCCCGGGGCAATCTTTCCCTATGTTTTTAGTTCGCCCATTCATGGTAGCTTGGTTATTAACGATCATCTTTTATTCCGGGGATGACTGATATCTCAAAACGTAAGTACATATGATCCCTGACACTGCAATTGCATGAAAATGCCTTGATAGATTAATGACTCATACTGGGTGGATGGGTTAGAGGTTTAGGGAAAAAGGGTAGAGGGTGCATCAGTTTTCTCATTTTATTCTCCCAGCAATGTTCCGTTCCCAGCTAGCAGGGTATGTAGCGACACAGATTCGTGATGTGCTTCGTTAATTATACAGAGAAGCACTGGTCAGTGATACTGGAGTCCGCCTCACTTACACAGAGACTTGACAACAGCCTACAATCTCATAACTAAGCAACTTGAAGCTTAAGTCAAGTGCGTATGAATAGTCTCAGCATGAAAAGCGCTTGACATTTGTGGTGTGTCGACTTGTTTTGTCTCGTAAGTGTACAACATTGATTGACTGCGGAAGGGAGAAACAAACATCTTGTCTGATTCTGACAAACTTAATCATGACGATTGAAGCTGCTAATTGCTCACAGGGACTGGGCCTAATACCTCACTTCTGTGGGCAAGCTGAAAACGAAACCCACAAAGCACACCACGGAATACAAAGGTGAATGCACTGATTTAACGCCTTTAGTCGAATAGCGCAAACTAGGCTGCACATGGAAAAAAGGAACTCACAATGCATCACCACTAATTAACTGAAACAGGCAATAGATAAGACTTATTATACATGCTCTTTACAGGGATTCCTAACAGTAGCTTATAACCACTCCACTTGACAAAACCTTAACGGCCATTGGGCGCATCAGCTTAATTCAACGTCAACCACAATGACATTATAGCCCATGTTTTACAAGTTCCCCAGTGACATATCGTAGCCGTCATGTACGAGGCATAGATCAATCAACCTGTTATCACTATCAGCAGTAGCAACATCAGCATCACCATCATCGGTGCATCTTGTTTTTGGTATTATAAGACATGCAGGGACAATGTTGCATACGTTAGCCGAATGAGTTTATGTAGGTATCTATAGGTTAGGCTAAGAATTGCCGATCACAAACATATGGACGTGCCACTCACTTTGCTATATCTCTGTATTTATATATATATAGATATATTTATATATATACATGTCATAGGATGCATCTTGCGGGATGTCACAGCTGCTGTACCTGGACCCAAAAGGCATCCCTATAGCACATATGTGAAGTGTTGTGTCACACCCTTCTGTATGAAACTACTGATTCGGGCTAGCAGCTTGGATCATAATGCACTTTTACAAGTGTCTCTGTTGTAGGTAGCCCAGCTGCGCAGTCGTGCACGTAGTTAGTTCCATCTAATGATGACGTAGAACACACGAGGAGGGTTTTAGTGGATTTGTTAGGTATGATTTGCCTATAGTTACTTAGTTCGTGATGTCCAACAAATGGGAGTTGATGTTTGTCTTTATTTCTATAGAGATGCATCAGTCGTCACTTTACATAACGAATATGGGATAGGTTTTGGGCGGTGGCGTCTCATAAGACATATCACGCAATATTTATAAAAATATCACATAGTGCAGTGGTTGTATATGATTAAGTTGATTACAATAACATTAACCTATCAACATAAAGCTGAGCCAGTCTAGTTTAAAATTAGTTGGCAAAACGCATTTTGATTGTGTCAATAAAACACATACCGAGTTGGCTGAGTTGGCTTCATGTTAAGAAACCAGTCCGCGGCATTTATCTACATACATTTGCTTATGGTGAGCATAATCCATTTGCAAATGCAGACAATCCATATGTGGTCTGTCCAGGGCAAAATAAGCTTAATTCAAACAATTCATGATCTATTTGAGTACAAAACTCGTTTGCTCCCTTCTGGCGCCAACTCCTAACCTCTAACAAAAAATTCTTCTAAATTGGAGAAATTAGATGAAGACAAATGTGCAGTCCTTGCAGGGACGGTGAGGACAGATATATGACCTGAATGGTCCCGGGCGAGAATATTAGCAGCAAGTTCAAGATTTATCTTTCCCACTTAAATAATCTATTCGGAAGCCAGAGCGCATCTGAAGAGTGGTTACCTATCGGTCCGTAGAACGTAACAGGGTTTCATTCACTAGATGAGAGATCAGGTTCACAATTCTCATCTGCTCTCTGGGAAAAAAGGCGAGGTAGACAGCTTCAATGTAGGTCCAGTTACAATAGACATTCGTGTCAGTAGGAGTGATAATCCTACGCTGCCTAACTAGTACTACAGTTTGTAATAGTCGCGACTTAGATATAAAGCGTTGTCTGCAGATTATCTGCCCCACCGAAAATTAGCAGCATGGCTTAGTGAAAGCATATAAGGTCAGCACACAATCAGTAAAGGTTGGTGCCTGTAGGTAAAACTATTTTAATATCCTTGATGATGCAAACACCAGCCGTATTATCTTGTGTCGAGATTATTGCTCTGGAAGCGTGAAGCTACGGAAGTAGAGGATCTCTGTCATTAATGACTCCTTGCATATTTCTATTCAAAGTAAATGACAATCGTCTGTATACTTACAGCATTTCTGTGTTTCCTCCAGGCGACCCGATATATCAATTAAGCTAGGAATCGTGTTGCGTAGGTGGTTTGAGGTAGCCGGTCGGAATTAGAGGCATTGCCTGGGGATTAATCGTCACATCAAACCCCGTTTGTTGAACCGTTGACTAGTACCTCATCTTTTATCAATGCTGCGATTGGTTTTAATTCCATCTTGTGGTTTGTGTGAGGTGGTAGCATTTACTCAGTGTCGGGCGATTATCAGCGTAAAGCTCTAGTCTCTGCAGATTCCACAAGACACACCATATTTAATTTAATCGATACATGCTTTGTGAATGCATGCTCAGTACAGCTCTAAGTGTCCAGTTTCCAAAGCAGTTCAAGGAGTGATATTTAATCGAGTGAAGTTTTCCAAATCTATCGTTCTCACCAACTTACCACAAGCTTTGTACAGCACGGACAATCGCCCGAGATCAGTCTGTTGTTGGTGTATCTTTTCAGAGCAAGCGTATATATCCAATACGATTCGTTGTCTTGTCTACTTTTCAACGTGTATACATGAAAACATGAAACATAGGCATCACTGAATACATTCGAAACCGCAAACTCATTCAGAATTCTTCTAATAACTGTACTAAACTATAATTTACTAGCTTTGCCTTCAGATGTTGGCACGTCGCAGACCATGATGTATTCACAGCGATCTCCCATAAAGAGATTCTCAGAAGTACATGAGATGTATATACGTCATCAGAAGATTCGTGGTCATGCTGTTGGGGCTAATACTTCAGTGAAGCATTGGCTAGTTAGCTCGCCATCACGCCGTCAGGCGACGTTAATGTCGTGCAATGTTGAAGGTCTTACGATTGAATATATTGTCTGCTGTGATGAAGATACGCTAGTTGAGAGCTTTGACTTTATATAATTATATCGCAATACCTAATTATCAGCAACCAAGTGAAAGATACTGCTTCCGTATCTGAAAGGTTGTCAAACTTATTTGTGGCATTAACAGATAAATTTTAATGGATCAGTAATATGATCCCTTGGATACCTAATGATAGGCCAAGCTATGGTCTCATGAAAAAACATGATACTGGTAATAAATGTATTATTCTATTTTTGCCATCAGTGGATATATTTTGAAGGGGATAGGTCTCCTGGGTCTGTAAGATAATGACTTTTATGCACGCCATCCAGTTCTCAGGCGACGTTTATGTCATACAATGACGTGGGTCTTATGATGAAACATATCGTCTGCAGTCAAGAAGACGCCAGTAAAGTACTTTCTCATTTCGACAACGATGTCGATAGAGAACCAACAGGACATTAGAGGCAATGAGGTACTTATCTCCCTGGTTGGGTTATTATTCCTGCGTACAATGACAGAACATATATCACAACAATCGTTCATACATATCTGATTATTACGTGCCGTTCGTTCAACATCAGATGATTTACCTATCCATTCCCTCTCTCATTGACACGGGCACAAAACCAAAGAGACACTAAAACTGCTACTTTCATCTGACAATGTTGTTTATTCTGACCAAACATGCTGCGGTTACAATGGTTATAACGGTCTGTTCGAGTTTTGCTCAGAACCGTGAGTGTGCAATGTTTACGTAATATGAGATGCTGTGTAAACTTCTTGGTTACATACTGCAGCATCTAATAGCCAGAGTAGTTTGGCTGGGATAGTTTGGTTGTGACAAATTGCAGCCCCATTAGGTATGAACAGTATGGTATCAGTCCGTAGATGGACATTTATAGACGTATTTTCAGACAAGTCTTGTTTCTGCTGAGATAAATACCACCCACGTTGTTCATGTGTTTGTACGCTCAGAAACTGAGCTGTTTGAATGTTTATCTTACTCGAATAATCAGCCAAAGCCGACACCCAACATCCAACATTCAGCGTATATGTCTCAGTTGATGTGTTCCTTTTATTGCAAAAGGCAAGCGAATATCAATCATATTGTGCCATGTTGCCTATCTTTTATCAAGCCTCTGATATTCAATATGTCCATTGTACCCTAAGGTCACACACTTAAGTCATTAATAGACGGGCATTCATACCGAAAGTCTATATAGGGGTCATAGTAATCGGAATACGAAGATGACACGTCAACATTGACCTTATCACTATGAAAATGAGCATTCTATAGCAAAGAATAGATAACCCACGGTAAAAAGTTGTTTTCATTAGACCTCAACTTCTCAATCACACCTTTCCCAATACCTACCGGTGCTCTCTTTACTGCGCGGGATGCGATTGCACTGTGAGTTCAATGGTTGCAATGTTGGATCTCCACCATATACCTTGTAAAATATCATGTATTGTTGACCAAGAAGCAATAAGCTGTAATGCGCTGCTACTCTCGTGTTTTTTGCGGTGCTGTAAGTCATTTTTTTGCGGTGCTGTAAGTCATAAGTTGTCTGCACTTTCCCCCATATATGAAAACCATCGAACGCATGCTTTCTCAAGTGAGGATTCGGCATACAATACAGCTTCTGCTGTAGGTGCTCTCTAGGCATATACTAAGTAGACGTCTCTAGCCATCGTCATTGTCATCATCATCATTATCACCATCATCATCAGCATCAGCATCATTTCTCAGCATCATCATCATCTTGGCCTTAATAAACATTCATATAAGGGCAGATATACAGGAAGCGAATATGCAGCAATATGCTATCATCTATAGAGGCTAATGCCTTAAATCCACGAACCTTGGCAACCTTGCAGCCTAAACTTGGGTGAAAGCGCTGATCCTTGTGTAAATATATCTGGATAAGAAGAGTGACCAGAAGCCAGTCAATGTGCTAATTCAGTGTTTGTAGGTTGACAGTGAGGCTTGGCTGGTAGTGTTTATGGTACTATGTAAGCAATGTTCTGCAGATGAATGTGCATCGAGCAATTTATCGCAATTAACGTTTCCAGGGAAAAGCACACCAAGCTTCGATGAATTCTGTGACATAAATCCCACCTTTCAATCATTGTTCCGCTTTTTTTCGTGTCTCGTTACATGTTTAGAGAGAAAGAGAAACCTTCCTTGCTCTTCAAACAGACAGTCATTGACATTTGAATGATACTTATCGGGGCCACTTTGTCACAGCAATCCACAAAGTTACATCAGCACACAGATTAAGAGGTACGAACGAGGGCTATGGTTAATTAGAGTCAAAAAACTATTGGCTTAGTTGGCTTCCTCCAAATAAATCATTGATTACCCTACTTCGTCGCAGTGCATCAAATCCCAATCAACCCGATCGTTACAAAGAAGATACAATGAAGTGACGTTTGTGAGCCACGTGAACATAACGTTACCACTCGTTGATTGCTTGTACAATATATTTCGTTAAAACCATTCCTTCGGCACCCGTAAGCAGAAGCAAAACCAGGTGATGTTTACGATTACATTTTACCAGTAGTTGATCACTAGATCAGCATTGTTCAGTGAAAACACCCTTGATACAGGCAGATATCACAACGTGGCATGGCATTCGTAATTTACGAATTTCGTTTCACAATTGCCTTATTATAAGGTACTGCTGCATTGTAAATGTGCCCAGGGTGGCTCCCTTTTATTGACAGAGACTAGCGCGCCATTTTCAGATAAACAAAGCAAAATACCGATTCCGAGAGTTAACTGGGTACAGTGGAATGGCAGAGGGCTAGGTTAGTTGGTACAGTTTCAGTGGCAGTAAAAATATATGTTTGATGTTGATGAGAAGTAACTGGAAGAGATTTATTTGCCTTCTTTAATGTGCGTTTTTGTTTGGTTTGTGTGTATAGTGTGTGGATTAGGGGGTGTAATTAAGTTCTTTTTTAGCAGTCACTAATTCACTTACACCAAAAACAAAGAGTTAGCCACGGAGACTCCTAGCAAGCTATTTAAAAAGCGAGAGCATTAGAAAGTTTGAAAGACTGGGAATAAAAGCAACATCAACAGACAAAGAGATGCAGTCAAAGATTTCCTTGAACGAAAAAGGCCTTTAATATTGAGTGTTTGCCCACCATACTGGTGCCGAGATGAATTCGCTTTGTCGTTGATAGCGCACAAGGAGTATGTTCACATCTATGTAGAAGCGCTGGTAATCATAATGGGTCATTGATTCCCAATACGATCCTTGTTCCTCTCTCAGCTCAAGAATCTTAGTTCAGGCAAGTGCAATCAATGCATCTCTATTGCCCGAGGGCCCACGATTAGCATTACGGGCTTGGCTGATGTTGGTGGTAAGTAAGTGTACGTTATTCAGGGGGTGTGGAAGACGAAACAAACAGGCAATGAATATACTTAGTATGACAGTGGGTCAGGTTTATTTTCGCTCACCTAAACGAGCTAAAACGCAGACTTCGGCAACAACAAGTAGGAAATCTGCTGGATTCGGACCATCATAACCATGTAAGAATAAGATACGTGAAAAGTGCATAAAAGAAGTGTCTAAACAGACCAAATGAAGGCACATGACTCCCCTTGGATGCATACCCGTTTTTTAATACGTCTTATTGGTCACGCTGAATTGCTTTCACATACAGCGTAAATATCATGAAAAAACAGTTGTTGTAGCATAATTGTTTAAACAGGCCACTGTGAAATGGAGCAAAAACGCTCATCGATGATTAATGCAGTATTAATGTATGTATTTTCCTTTTCCTTAAGAACGAAAACAATAAAGCAAATGGTCGGAAATGGAACAAATTTGAACGCCTTGCCATGAGATTTTACCTGCATACACGCATGTATTTCACCTGCAACATCGTAAACTCATAGAAAGCCAGAAATTCCTTAAATATACTGCTAGCTTTTAGCTACAGGGAATTGAATTACAACAAATAGAAGGCTTTAAGGATCAGAGGGGAATGGGCGAGTAGGGTTAATGAGCAGTGCGGTGTTTATTAAATTACTGACGTTGCAATAGCTTCGCGCACGCAGATGTTTAATAGCCAACCGAGGGTAATAGTAACAACCTCAATTTCCCGGAATGTGGGGATGGCCAATCTGGCATTCCAATAAGTGACTCCATTCACTCAGTGGAAGTGCATTGTCAATTTGGGTTTATGAACGAGGTACACTAGCATGTAAGCGGTTAAGCCTATCAAGCAGTTATGAATTTCTAGGCGCCTAATTGTCTCTCTATTCTTAGATACACTGGTTTTATGAAGACAAGCAGTTGGCCAGCGTATCATCCCAACTGCATGACAATTAGCATTGGCTGACATTTTTGTTGTAATGCGGTACGAGTGTGCAAACTTGCATTACAATAGATCTACATTTGAAATCAAGCTATAAGGTTTGAGTTTTTCAGGGTTGTCCTTATTATTTTTTTATCATTTGACAAAGTCAAGATGCCAAATATGCCTTATGGTCATGTTGATGAGTCAGGTTAGCAAACAACCTAGATTTACTCCGTACATATTGTTGTGTAGGAGAGGTAGGGGACGTATATGTATAGACGCCAAAGTTAACAGATGCATGTGAGATGGGTTAATAATCGCCAGCATATTTTATCATGGCAAGACGTGTTTGGTGGAGAGACGTTGTGATTAATGCATAGAGGATGGTTCAGGGCATTTGCGTTCTCTTTCATTTTCATGTACCTATAAATCGTAACTCGCAAGATGAGCATGTAAGCTTGAACTCTGAACTTTAAGTGCACTGTAAGATAAACGACAGATTGTACAGGGCAGTGGGAGGAAATGACATTGAGTGACTTTGCCTGACGTACATTGTGATGCACGATATGTGTAACACAGAGTTATGGTCATATCAGTCGCGGTGAGTTGCAGGTATCCGTCTTAAAGAAGGCCTTGGGAATGGCAATGCATCCTCTCCATCGGACGTTGCCGCTGTAAATGAAGGTTACTTACTGGTGTGGGAATTAAGGCCATCCTATCAATAAAGCAAGAAGTCGGAGGTGAACAAAATGGCTTACTGACGGGGATCTGGTAAACAATGAGTACGTGGATCACCAAAACATATTCATATTAACTGTCATAGCTTAAAAAACCGTTAATTGCGTTGTTGAAACAAACATGTCATGGATAGCAGAGGAGGTTAGTTACTGCAACGGAGATGAGGGTTGTTGTAGATAGTACGATCTCAGTTTGTCATGTCAAGGTCACAGTATTAAAGTTAGGGATAAAGGGAGGGTCGGGCGATTTATATTATGCATACATACATTATATTGGAGAACATGAAATAAATATATGCGGTTTTAAAAAGTGAGATATGTATGGGTATTTGAATAAGGGGTGTGCTTGATTCAAAAGTGGGTGGTATCCTATTTACCTGGCTTACATCCGTTCAGTACGTACTGCGTTCATTGGTCCGCGTGTGCCAATTGTTCACAGTAAGCTAGATGGCATGAACTCACCATTTTAGCCATTGTGTTGCTAACATTAAAGCATGCAATCCTGAGCATCAATGGTTCGGTGAAACGCATTAATTAATGTCATTCTTTCGTCGAATGCATTTATTTATAACAGTTGTCGGGTTAGTTACTTGCTTGCACTACTGAAGGGCTTCTGTGTAAATCAACGTATGACACACACGAATGTAACTTGCTCCGTCATTATAACCCACTGCCTCGTCATACAAAATGATGTGATCCATCACAGGATTGCATAATATTAATAGCACCCCCAAATTAGCGGTCTCATTAACTTAACATGACAAGGTATCGACGCGCAATGATATACTATCACAGCCTTCCCGGATCGTCCTTAAAGTCTATTCATATCGTCTTCAATGTATTACGGCTTATACGAGCGACACATCACCGCTTAGTTTGTGTCAAAGACATATTGTATTCTTTGTGGCAAGCTTCCGTAAGAGGACCGAAAAATAAACATGGCAGGATTTAAGGTTTCACGTGGGAAGTGTCCATTGCTATGTCAAGCATCGGAAAAGATACACAACCCGAAATATGAGTCAACTGTCAAATGAAATGTGTTAGTTATGTGTGATTCAACCAAGGAAGATAGACAACTCCCTGCGTATACTACCCTGCATGCCTCGGTCATTCGCAGTTGCTGTCATTTGCAGCAGTAGTAGGCTTTAACTTAATGGGTTCCTATTCCT
Source organism: Urechis unicinctus (assembly GCA_034190875.2). Lineage (NCBI taxonomy): Eukaryota > Metazoa > Annelida > Polychaeta > Xenopneusta > Urechidae > Urechis > Urechis unicinctus. The sequence goes on along the minus strand of CM067349.1, from coordinate 44,772,811 downwards.
CTGCCTAACTGAAAGGGAAGTCGCTAGGGGACTTAATACAAATACACAGACACGCATCTATTACAATTAAGCACAAAAAAGAGCAGTTGCCAGAACCGAGCAAGAAGCCGTACGGTAAATACTAGTCATAGATTGATCTTATCTATTCATATCTTCCCGAGCGTACAGAACCATACACTAATATCGTGTTTGTGTGCTGTTAAACCGTACCGTTTCTTTGCTTCACCGTTACATTATATAAGCGGCTTGTCATAAATTAAACAAGCAGGGAAATTAGCGTTGATTCTAGTCATAGATTGATCATGCTTGTGGCGTTTTTGGTAAACCTCATGGGACGTTAGGTTGCGCCTGGTTATGTTGTGAGTTGGCTAGGCAGAGCTATAGAAACCCATTAAGTATGATGCCTCTACAGGATAATGTCGTAGCATGAAGTTGCGATGAATTATAAGCGATGATATCGTTAACGCCACCAGGTGCCGATACGAAGTTTCTAATGTGAGGGCGACAATCTACAAGGACAAATATTTTGTATATTCAATATACAATAGTATCTTTGGAAAATATTGTATATTCAAATCAATAGTCATTGACGCACAGCAATCAATCAACCACTGACGAACAAAATTAGTTAAATGTTATCCAACGGGGGGGCAATATGGCAGTCCGAATAACATCGCTTGCTTACCTCGGAATTACAATACCAAGGCAATTAACCCACTTCCGTCGGCTACATAGTCACATTGAACCCATGATAGCCTTATATCAACATATGCTCCATCGTGTTAATGCTGTAGTATCTGATCACTTTGTCATCACTGTAACTTGAATTGAAGCTGTCATGATAACATCAGCAATGATATCTGCTGATGTGTAGGCATGGTAACGCGTGGAAGTTACCATGTTTCCTTTTACAACTTTCTCAATCAGTGGTTCTCATATTCCAAGGCAATCAGTGGCTGGCATACGTCATGCTACACCTTCATTGTTGTAGCAAATAGATCATGCTGCTTTTAAGGCCGAACTTAGTACTTTATCATCGTAATTAGCAAGCGGTATTTCCGTTTGGTATGCAGCCAAGGAAAGCTCCGTTCCTTCCACTCACTCTTAGTTGGGATTCGAGCACGTTTATAAAGATGGACAGTCGTAAGTTTGGCGAGTTGATAACAGTAATTTGCAAGGATGCATAATAAAACACGTTGTTTGGAAGCCAAGTCAACTTGGCTGACGATTGGCAACGCATGCGTTGGTGTTTTGCATTGATTTAGTCAGTAAGATGAGCAGGTGATGAATAATGATTGCTCGCTTTTATGAACTTGAAAATGTGATCGAGTCTTTGGTCAAATATTAAGATTCAATTCAAGCGAAGTAAAAATTCGGTCGATGGGATAGCTCAGCTCAACTAGGGTTTGTACATATATTAGAGATGATAGGTCGGCAAAAAGCATAGTCGTTACCTGATGATGGTGTCAGGAGATGTAAACATTTAGTCGGTGGGACAGTACATCTCAGCCAGGGTTTGGTGATGTATTAGAGATGATAGGTCGGCAAACAGCCTAGTAGTTATCTGATGATGGAAAGCGACTTGAATATGCATCAAAGAGTACCGATCTGCGTGCAAAGTTCATGTAGGTATATAGGATGTTCCAGGTAAACATTCGTTTGAGAAAATATATTAATGAATACAATCAGTCTCACGAGTAAGCTCGCAAATCACAACTCTTAGATTATGCAAATCATCTTATGACATCATTGGATGCATTTGGTGACAACATCGCCTTCATTAAAGTCATTAATGAAGTCAAGACATTATGGATTTCATGCAATCTAGCATATAGCAACGAAAGCACGAAGGTCAATGAACGCTTGCTACCTGGTCTTATATGAGGCTGTGTCGCTAATGTAATTGAGACTTATGCTATACAAGCAAGTCTTAGCGGTGGATTTTCGATTCTCATTTGCGATTGTTATATGTAAAGGACTTGACACTATAGCATTAGTAGAGCCAGAATCTAGGACTGAACCGACAAAATAATGGCGCGATTTTCAGAATCTACATTCACAATCCTCAGTGAACCAACGTACATGCGCAAACCATTCAGCTGATCAAATACGGCCCTGTGGACATTCCCGAAGACTCATTAGAGCAGGTCATATGGTATGCGTATTTATCACCAACTGTTTACATGCTATTTGGATATGTTCGCGACCACTCTTTGCCATAAACGTACACAATAAATAATGAAGCAAGCTAACGGAATCATCTTTAATGACCGCACATTTGGCCAGATGTTATTGATGTCATTTATTACTAAGAAAGACAGGGCCCGATTCATGAGGATTAACAATCGGAAAAGTCTTTTGCACACTAAGAATGTTCGATTTGTGAACAAACTTGTTATTGATATAACCGATTGTTCTGTTCTGATGCATAATATCATGCTCAGGTGGTTATATTTTACCACTCAGAAGGAATGGCAGGTCTGTGGTTGCATACATTACCAGTAAAAATGGTCAGCACAAGTTTATTTGTTGGAACACACAACAGCCTGGTGAAACTATTCCAATCTGACTCCACATTGCCGTAACCCACCTATGTATTTATTATTGCTATATGCGCTGTAGGGCAGGGGAAGACTTCTATGGTGACCTTCCCAACTCACTGGGCGACATGCTACCGATGTGCCGTGCGCTTATCTCGTCATGCTTTAGCAGAGACATAGCGAAAGTGCCTGCATGTAATATATATTCCCAATCCGATGTGTCAGTAACGTGGTTTGGATGATCAGCATGAGGTGAAATGAAGATACCCGTAGCTGTTCTATTAATAGAATATTAAACCTATCGACACACTAAAGAGCGGAAATAAGATTGATAACTACGCTGCTAGTGTAGATCATGCCGGGTTCAATGCAACATATTCCATCTGGGCTTGGTGTAGTTTTCCTAAGATTAGTTACTTGTGATTGAGGAGGGGTGTCGATAACTCGTGAGTTACACGTTCATATAGACATCACGTTCACACAAATACTGGCAGAATGAGCATCCGACACTATATCCAATTTGCCAGCAAATGTGTTTTGGGTATTCTATCAACCAAGCCACAAGGAAGAGCATTATCACCCAACCTCAGGTGACGAAGGTGGGAGCTTTTGTGAGGTTCCTGCGTTATTTTGAAAGAGGCATGGCTGTAAGCCCAACACCGATATATATATATATATATATATATATATATATTGATATATATATATATATATTAATATAAAGAGATATATATATATAGATATATATATATATGATATATAAATATATATGGATATATATATATGGAAATATAAAGATATATATATTTATGTATATATATCTATATATATTATATCTATCATATATATATATTGATATATATATACATATATATATATCTCTCTCTATATATATATGTATATATATCTCTTATATATATATATAGATATATCTATTTATATCTCTCTCTATCTCTCTCTATATATATATCTCTATATCTCTCTCTATATATATATATATATATATATTTGATGGTGATAGCAGTTGCGAGCCATGTTGACATATATTTGAGCAAAGTCGACATACGGTTGAGCCAAGTTGACATATGGTGAGCCAATGAGACATATGGTTTTGCCATGTTGACATATGATTAAATTTGTCTCCAGTGGTCATTGCTGAAACCCAGTATTCAACTTGAAACCAAAATAAAGTAATATTAGTTCACCCATGCAAGAGACTTCACCACGGACGCCTGGTGCTCGGTATCCGTTCAGAGACCTGCATAACAAATTGACGCAGCTGTTCTCTGATGTGGCTGCAAGTTATCGTTTTTCTATTCTACATATTACTGTAGCATGCGAGTCCAATGGTAGGATCATAATGGTTCAGCCAAAGTGCGGGAAAATATATCATTCAAGAAGCCATTTTATGTGTTTCAACCTCTTTGCCAATGTGCAGTCATCCAGTGAGACATGTGCAACAGCTGTTGATATGTAACATTAAGCCACGTGTGACAAAACTCTTCCTTTTTAATTTAAGTGTTTACTTTACATAATTACCACGATTTCTATCACGTACATCGTTAGCCTCGTGTGATATAAATGGTCTAAGTAATGTGTAATTGTCATTGTTACAAACCCTTACATTGCCACAAATATAACTTATTTGACAATTGAATTATTATCACGCAGCATAACCGGCTAATTGTTGTAACATTAACGACACACAGGAATTCTTGAATGATGTTTTGAGACCATGTCCACCCTGAGTTTGAATCAAGCGCTGTCTGTATATAATATTTCAACATTACATTATAAGATGATGACTTAACCGCTGATAGAAAATACGAGGTGTGACAAAGGAGGAGCATCGACATTCATCTCGTCGATATGTTCCCCCTCATAATAAGTTGATGCTGACAACGTGATATGCACCGCCTTAGGCGATAAACATACTGCCTTACCTTGACGAATCCATTAAATCTTAATGGATGCAATGTCAGCATGGGAGCTATTTAGGTATATATCTCCTGGACATCGGGTCTTTTAGTACGCAAATAACACAACCAACTTTCGCTACACTGATGTACCGACATGGTCAAATATGGAAATCAACAACAGTAACGTGTGTCTTAGTGTCTGTAAATAGCTATGTTATTACGTTGAGATAGCACTTTGGATATTGCGCTTTTTTAACGCTAGAGACGTTTTGAATTGCCGCAATCGTTATTTATGTATGACACCATTAGCATCGCCAGCCCGCTTAAATCCTCCATACTGCTATGTTATGAGAGAGTTGGGAACAGTGTGTCTTCATTGTATGTCCTGCACTAGGAAGCTGCCATTGGGTAGCGATAACACAATTAGACCGACACCTTCACCGTAAGGGGAATAAACGCCCTCAGCTGAGATATCACAGCGGTTTCAATGCAACTAATAGGTAAATTGGATATAATTATCGGTTGTCTAAATGACCTACAGCAATATCATCAGCTTGAAGGTCCTCTTTCGTTTATCGACAAAAAGCATGGTAGACCGTCTACATCCTCTGTTAGCTAGATGCTAACTCTATGCTGCCTTGCAGATGTGACAGTTTGCATTTGGATACTAGTAACGGTATGCAGTTTTGTGTTGCATGTTTTGTGCACACTTTGCGTTTCATAATGACGATATTTGGATCAGCAAGCATATGGTCGCTTGCAAAATGTGAAGCTACATATAATTTCGTTCACGTAGTTTTGTAGCTTATGTCGTGTGGATATATTGATCTTGACGTAACTACCTCCGGTGTACATAAGCCCTGATTATAAGATGATAAAGTTGGTCATAATCGCCATTTGAGATTAGGATATCAACTAAAAATCGACATGAACTGAATGGTTCATAACATGACCAGAAATGCTAAGCAGCCACAGCTGATATAATTGTAACACATCTGATATTGTAAATGCCTGAGAGGTTAAGCTGTGGCGAGAAAGCTCTGACGGAAACGTGAAACGTCAAGCACACTGGGTGAACCATTGATAAGTAATTAAAATATATCAATGCTGTGATTGGTTGAAACTCGTTTGTGTTTCGAATCCTCATTTACGACGGCAACACAGCAATCCACAGACTCTGCTGCCCATGACACCGCTGTATTCCGCCGTATATATTGCGTTGATGATTGTGAACACAGGCACAGTACGATCGGATATCGTGGTTATTTGCACATCAAAACATACAACAAATAAATTGAGGCACCGAAAATGCTGGAGTTATCTCACTTTGGATAAGATAATTGGTAAGTAGGCTGACAAAACAGCATATCCAGACAGAAATATTTACTCGCAGTTGGCTAACTATAACCGGTCTTGAAGGAGACGTTGCTACTGAAAGACCTCCTTAAACTGCAAATCGCTTTCTGTATATGTAGTGTACGTCTGTATTGCGAGCAGGCGATCCATTACAATAGCCTCGACTAGAGGTGAGTGTTTGGTGCAAGTACACTTTGCTTCAACCGTTTGTGTTGTAGCCCACATAGCTGCGTGGCATTTTATCACATTTGATCGACTGCGGTAATTCTGGCCTCATTGTTGATGCCACTAAAGCAACCAAACACAAATGCTACTATCTCTCACTCTTACTTGCATCTGATAACGATAACAATTCCGGGATAGAATGTTCTTATCAACGTAATATTGAGTGAGGTCAAACATGCCCTGTTTTTTTTTCTCGGTTGAGAGAAAGATGTTCAAGAGTGTTTACCACTCCGCTAACGTTCACCAATGAAGGCACAGTTCCGATTCCCTTCGTGTTGATATGAGTGAGGCATATACCCTCAGCTGCATCCATGTAAATGGAGATATATGCCCTCCTTGCCCGTCAAAGTGATTGAAGACAATCATCATCATCATCATCATCATCATCATCATCATCATCATCATCATCATCATCGTCGTCGTCATCATCATCATCAACATCATCTTCATAATCATCATCATCATCATCACCATCATCATCATCATCATCATCATCAATGTCAACGGCATAAGCATCGTCGTCATCATTATCAACATCATCGTCATCACCCTCATTATTATCATCATCATCATAATCATTATCATTATCATCTACCCATGACGGCCATCTTAAAATCCAGGTTTATCTCGCACATCTCTCTCGTGTCACCATCCCGCATCTCGATCTCAGAAACAGTCAGTGGAAACCGTACGTAATCGCTTGTTAGCATATGTGTGATTCGCAATAGATAACGCAAACATCCATGTCTCTGCTAGTTGACACAGATGTTTTGGTTATCTGCATAATAAGGATTTGTCTAGCAGCACGTGATGAATGTCTTTTATAATTATGTAAGGGATGCCGCCTCTTTTAATTTGCTGATAACGATGCGTTAGTCATAGTTACGAATGTCCCATGCTATTTATCCAAGAAAATGTATACAGCGGATAAACTACTAGCAGCAAAGAATAGTTCCCGTCATTATTTGTGGCTTCTGTTTATGTTTCGTAAAACGGAGGTGACGTTTAGGAACATTATTTAACGAGACATATATCTCTTCATTTTCTTAGTTGATGCGCTGCTGGGTTGATAACACTCTCCTGAAAATAGGATCAGCGGATGGTTTATTGGTTGGAACACATGGCCGCCAGCTGAGCTATCATTATTCTGACTAGCAATTGCCATAGCGCACGTTCTTATCTCTTGTTGTTTACTTGTTGTTGTCTGATGATATGGACGAACCAACATTATGTCAGTATGCTATCTCGGACGATTACTCAAATATTTAGACTAATTGATTCAACGACAAGTATGCAACGACATTAAGTTACCCAATCTCTCAAGGTGCTACGAACCCGAGCTCATAAACCCAAATTGACAATGCAGATCTACTGAGTGAATGGAGTCACTTATTTTGATGGATGGCCCGATTAGCCATCCCCACATAGTGTTTTTTTAAATTAAGGTGGTAAGTTTTACCCACAGTTGGTTATTAAACATCTTCGCGCGTGAAGCTATTGTAACGTCAGTGATTTAATAAACATCGCTCAATCTTCTTACTTCCCCGTTCCCCTCCGATCCCTAACCTAAAGCCTCCGATTTGTTCTAGGTAAGTTCTCTGTCGCAAAAAGCGGATGACATTTTCAAGACATGCCTGAATTTACGATGTTGCTAGTGAAATCCAGGCATGTATACAGAAAGAGTCTTTTGGCAACGCATTAATTTGCACGTGAAATTTGTTCCATTTGCTTTATTTTTTTTTTCTGGAGGAAAAGGAAAAGACATACCTAAATACTGCTGATTGTATAAAGCATCGATGAGCATTTTTGCTCCATTTCACAGTGGTCTGTTTAAACACATTATTTATGTACTTTCACATGCCTTATTCTTGCATGGTAATGATGGTCCAGATCCAGCAGATACCCTACTTGTTGTTGCCGTAACTTGCCTTTAAGCTCGTTTAGGTGAGCGAATATAAACCCTGTTCACTGTCCTATATTCATTGCCTCTGTATAATAAAATGATGAACAGAAAACTTGTTTGATGTTCATCCCATGTAGTAAATGATGCGTTTAGCTTTGTCGATGTGTCGTACCCACGAGTAACTCCAATGTACAATATACTGTTGTTAGACTATGACAAGATGGTTCTTTTAATTCGTCTTCCAAAGCCCATGAATAATGTACACTTACTAACCACCATCATCAGCCACACCAGTAATGTTAACCGTGGGTCCTCGGGCAATAGAGTTGCTTTGATTGCCCTTGCCTTTCTTGAGCTGAGATAGGAACAAGGCTCGTATTGAGAATCAATGGCTCATTATGATTGGCAGCACTTCTACATAGATGTGTACACAGTTTTTATGCGGTATCAAAGACAAAGCGAATTCATCTCAACACTAGTGTGGTGGGCAAACATGCAATATAAAAATGCCGTTCTTTGTTCAAGTAAATCTTAACTACATCTGTTTGTCTGTTGATGTTGCTTGTATTCCCAGTCTGTCATACTTTCTGATACTCTCTCGCTTTATACATGGCTGGCTTGGATCATCTCTGGCAACAATCTTAGTTCACGGCGTAAGTTTATTAGTGTCTGCTAGAAAATATCTCAAATACACCCTACAATCCACACACTATACACACAAACCAAACAAAACCGCATATAACAGAAGGCCAATAAATATTCAAGTTACTTCTCATCAACACAACACATAAATTCCGACTGTCACCCACTGAAACGTTATACCTACCAACTAGACTAGCCCTCTGCCATTCAACGGTACCCAGTTGATTCTCCGACTCGACATTTTGCTTTGTTTATCTGATAATGGCGCGCTTGTCTCTGTCAAGAATGGAACCTCCGTATACATATTTAAAGTGCAGCAGTTCCTTATAATAAGGCAATTGTGAAAAGAAATTTGCAAATTACTAATGCCATGCCATGTTGTTTTTACTGAAACAATAGTGATCTGGTGATCAATAGAATCGTACACTGCATCTCTTATGGCTGCTGCTTATTGGTTTTGATATAATATAAATTGTACAATTGTACATTGTAAGCAATCAACAGCCAGGTGGTTACGTCAAATGTGTGGGGCTCACTGACGTCACTTAATTGTATCTTCTTTGTAACGATTAGGTGGATTTGGATTTGATGCCCTACGAGGAAGTAGGGTAATCAATGATTTATTTGAATAAACCAGCCAACTGAGCCAATAGTAATTCGGCTCTTATTGACCATATCCCACGTTTGTATCTATTTATGTTCACTCTGTGTGCTGTTGTAACTTTGTGGATGGCTGTGACAAAGTGGCCCCGATAAGCCTCATTTGAGCGTTTTTGATTGTCTTCTTGAAGAGCAAGGAAGGATTCTCTTTCTTTCTCCACACGTAATGAGACACTAAAAAGCAGAACTATGATTAAGTGGTGGGATCAATGTCACGGATTTTATCGAAGCTTGGTGCGCTTTCCCCTGAATTGATTGTGATAACTTGCTTGATGCACATTCAATTGCTGGACATTGCTTTCATAATACTATAAACACTACCAGCCAAATCCTCACTGTCAACCAACCAACACTGAATCAGGTCACTCTTCATATCGAGATATATTTACACAAGGATCAGCGCTGTCACCCGAGTTTTTACAAGGTTGCGAAGGTTCCTGGAGTTATGGTAGAGGCAAGATGTGATAATAACAAAATTGGCGATAGCTTATTGCTGCATATTCGCTTCCAGTATATCTGCCGTTATAAGTATGCTTATATAGGCCAAGATGCTGATGATGCTGATGATGCTGATGATGCTGATGATGCTGATGATGCCTATAATGGTGCTGATGATAGTGGTGATGATGATGATGATGATGACAATGATAATCACCATGATGGCTAGAGCCGTCTGCTTAGCATATGTCTCACTTGAGACAGCTGGTGTCAGATGGTTTTCATAAATAGGGGAAGTGCAGACAGCCTATTAGTTAGACTAGGCATGGTTGTCCGACTTACAATACCACAAAAACATGACAGCAGCGGCGTATTACAGCTTTTGGCTGGTTGGTCAACAACACATGATACTCACAAGGTCATTGGTGGAGATCCAGCATTGTAACCATCGTGCCATCCCGAACTCACAGGGCAATTGCATTCCGCGCAGTAAGGAGAGCACCTATAGCTATGGAGAGGTGTCTGATTCAGGAGTTGAGGTCTAATGAAAACAACTTTGGACCGTGGGTTATATATTCTTTGCTATAGAATGCGCATTTTCAGAGTGAGTCATCAAGTTGTCTCTCTTTGATTCTCGTCTTCCGATCACTACGACCCGTATATAGAATTTCGGCATGAATGCCCTTCTATTAATGATTTAAGTGTGTGAAATTAAAGCCCATTTGTTATAATTTGTCTTTTTCCACTATCACAAACGGAGATTATGGACCTTAGCGTACAATGGAGATATTAAATAACAGAGGCCAGATAAATAATAGGCAATATTGGCAAAATATGGTTGATATTCGTTTGCCTTTTGCGATAAAGGAAACACAGTAACTCAGACATATACGCTGAATGGCGGAGTTGGGCTGTGGGCTTTGGTTGATTAATCGAGTAAGATAAACATTTAAACAGCTCAGTTTATGAGCGTACAAGTGCATGATCAACATTGAGGGCATTCATCGCAGCAGAAAGAATTGACTTAAAGAGGGTCAAGTTTAACATTGACTAGAGACTTGTCCGAAAATACGTCTATCAATGCCCATCTACGGACTGGTACCATACTGTTCATACCTAATCACAAGGGGTTCAATTGTGTTCTAAACGCTTCAACAAAGTGCGAGCCCCAACAGCATTATCACGAATCCTCTGAAGACGTACATACAGCTCATCTACAAACAAGCATTAACAACATTGAATGGCTCGCATGTGATCATTAATGACCAGGTTGCCAACATAAATTGGAAATAAAGGATCTTATTGTATCATATTGCATGCATTTTTGTGCCCTTACGCGTTCACTAACATCATTTGGAATGCATATAGTTAAAAAATGTCACAGGCTAGCTAACATATAACCAATTGAATCGTTTGACGACTAGCTTGTGTTGATGTACTGAATTTGTTTCGCCGTATCCATTATAAAATGTCATTGAAACGACACGTTGGAATTTAAACCAATCGCAGCATTGTTAAAAGATGACATGCTAATCAATGGTTCAACAAAGCGAGTTTGATGCGTACGATTTATCTCCATGCAATGCTTCTAACTCTGACTAGCTACTTCAAACCACCTACGCAACACGATTCGCAGCCTAATTGATATAACGGGACGTCTGAAGGAAACACAGAAATGCTGTATGTATACAGACATTTGTAATTTACGGATTTTGAATAGAAGGTTGTAAGGAGTCAGGGATGACAGAGATCCTCTACTTCCGTATACTCACGCTTTCCGAGCAGTAGTCTCGTCTCGAGCTAATAATGCTGGTGTTTACATCATCAAAGATATTAAAATAGCTTTACCGACAGGCACCAACCTTTACTGATTGTGTGCTGACAACGTGACTTAAGTTACCGAGAGTATTTTTAATCGGATGCTTAATAACCTTATATGCTGTCACTTAGCCATACTGCTAATGGTCGGTTTGGTAGATACATAATCTGCCGAACTGTAATACCAGCAAGACAGCGTAGGATTATTACTCCTAGAGATACGAATGAATCATGAATGAAACCCTGTTATGTTCTACGAACCAATAGGTAACAACTCTTCAGATGCGCTCTGGCTTCCGAATGGATTCATTAAGTGGGAAAGATAAATCTTGAACTTGCTGCTAATATTCTCGCTCGGGCCCATTCAGACCTTAGCTCAGCTAGGTGGAAGTATTAAATGTCGATCTGTGCCAATCTTTCCGCCGGGGAAAACGGGCGTCATCATCAACGTATCACATCTACTTCCTGTCATATACCTGTCCTGCCGGCACATTTGTCTTCATCGAATTGCACTCCAGTTAAGAATAAATCTTTGTAAGAGGTAAGGTGTTTCAGCCAGAAGACAGCAAGTGATTTTTGTACTCAAATAGACCACGAATTGTTTGAATAAGACTTGTTTTGTCCTCGATACACTACATATGGATTGTCTGCATTTGCAAATGGATTATGCTCACCATAAGCAACTGTATCAAGATAAATGCCGTGGACTGATTTCTTTACATGATGCCAACTTAGCCAACTAGGTCTTTGTGTTTTTGACACAATCATAATACGTTTTACCGACTAATTTTAAACTAGACAGGCTCAGCTTATGTTGATAGATAAATATTATTGTAATCATCTTAATCATATACGACAACTGCAATGTGAGATTTACGCGCCCGCCCAAA